>VDFB02000008.1:156857315-157251500 GCA_007258455.2 Sequoia sempervirens
TCTTACATATAGAGGATCTCAATCCCCAAGTTCTACAACATATGCCAGTTACAGAAAGCTACAGAATAACCCTTTCGCAATATGCGAGCTTGTCCCCAAAAAGTTACCCAAAATTTAGAAACCCGCCCATAAATAGAGCTCCTCTTTAGTCTGAAGCCAAAACAACATTCACTTTTGAGTTTAGGCAGTTTGGCGCCGAAAATTTACAACATGAGTTCAAATTTCAAAAGAGCATTTGCAATTGCATCTTCTAGAAAGTGCACCAACTTCTCGGGGTCATAACTTTTGATCCGGGACTCCGATTCGCAAACCGTTTGAACCGTTGGAAAGGTCACGAAGTCAACAACGCGCTCAAAATTTGCTATGCCAATTTTGGTAAGTTTTTGGGCCGATCCAGGAAATCTAAGTGCATCAAATCTAACTCAGAAGATTTTTAGGTGCAAATCTGGGAAACTAAAACTGCAATATCTTTCCACCTAGGAATAGAAAATAAAAACCATAAATTGGGAATTTCATTATGATGAAAAGGGTATCCAAAAATGTAAAAACATCTAAAAACCAAGAAAATTAAAATTTCACTATTTTTGGGTGATGCAAGATTGCCCTTACACCACTGGATGCTCCTGCATCAGTTTCAGACTCACCAGTTTACTAGGGCATGACTATGAACATCTTGTGAGAGTACAGTATGCCTATGGTATGAATGACATAATTAATAGAGGGCATGTGGGATGTGGTACCAAGTTGCTTATGTACTTATTGGCTTGAGCAGTCATAAACTGGCACTTGTACTTAACAAAAAAACCATGTTAGCTTGGCCCTTGCAAGTTTGGTTATTAGCCTAAGGACTGTTATCAATGGCATCATGTATTTAAGAACTTATGACTTTGTTCTTGACTACTTTTCAGAAACTTCCCATGACAATCATCTTTTAGTGAGAAGTAATGTGTAGTGTCCACTATGATGACCAAAACCAATATGAAAACTAGACAAAAAATTTCTTAATATGCTATTATTGTAAGCTCTAGACTTCTGGCTGATCACACACATTTTGCACCATAATATTGCTCTGGACAAACAACTTCAATTAGACATATGATAACATCTTGCATTGTTCTTCTCACAAAATCTATGAGTAGCATTCACTCAGGAAAATATATAGATATAACATATTATTTATTTGAGAAAAAAAATTTGTTAGTAAAATTTTCACAAATTACATTTAATAAATGAGGAAACTTACAGTACTGTTTGTATAAACAAACATATCAAGAATCTAGCATATATATAATGTATAAATGATTTCACCTTTTATATAGTCTTGCCTCTCATTCATTCATACATATATATATTGTATGATTGCTTACATTTAAGAAAATATAAAAGTTTGGTGTTTAAGTCATAACCTTTAACCTTATAATCTTCTAGCTATTAAATTAATTAATAAATAACTAATTTATTTATAAATTTATCTCTCATATGTCTACATATAATATGAGATTAAATCTTATAAGTTAGAGTATTATAAATGCTATTTATAATCAAATATGACCCCTAATAAACATTACACCAACACTTTCTCAATGTGGCCTTTAAAATATAACATCTTACTTGTCAAGATTCCTATTTTTCTGGTTATATTTTGAGTTTGGTTCATATATAATAAATTTAGGTTACCTTCTTAGCCCCTAAG
Organism: Sequoia sempervirens; assembly: GCA_007258455.2. Taxonomy (NCBI): domain Eukaryota; kingdom Viridiplantae; phylum Streptophyta; class Pinopsida; order Cupressales; family Cupressaceae; genus Sequoia; species Sequoia sempervirens. The sequence goes on from VDFB02000008.1 coordinate 156,859,009, forward strand.
GCGAGTCTATGTATTCTCTTGTACTCCATCACTTTATAGAGTGCTTTATCAACCATATGAGGCATTGGAGGTGGTACAGGTTCATCTAGTGGAGCCACACGACTTCCTCATCCTCTATTTCCTTGACCACCTAAACTTTCAACTCAAGTTCTAACCATATTTGGAGTTATGATTTTTAAGAAGAATTATTTTTTAGTAAGTGATTCCTCAGAGGTCCTACTATTACAACTACATAAAGAAAGTAACTTGACTTTGATACCAAGTGTAAAAATCCCAAAATATGGATATTTTTAAAAATTATATGGAAGCATTGTCAAGAATTAGGTCTTACATGAAAATCTATGCCCTTTATGCTTTAGTCATACAAGCTATCATTTAAAATTAAGTTATGCCCCTTAAAAAAGTTTGCATCTACATGTTTCCCTCAATTTAGGAATTGAATTCTTTATCTTGTTAATTTTTGTATTTGACTATGTAAATAATTTTTCATCAATATTTTGGATCATATTCTGTGATCCATCATCAAGATGAGTTAACTCAAGAAGAGAAATGAAGTGAATAGAAAGCCAATATTACTAAATAGATGAGGGGAAGAGCTGGCATAGGATTCGAGGTACCCTAGGGGAAGAAGAGGCCACTAAGGACAAAAAAAGAGAAATAACAAAAGGAAACAAAAAGAATAATCAAAACAAATAATTACAATTAAATAGACCATATAAATTGGGTAAAAGCAAGAAGTTGGGTCCATGAAGAGGGGAAGTTTCAGCCAAAAAAAAATCTTGCAAAAAACGCGTACGCATTATTAAAAAAATGCATATATGTTATGGTTTGGATACCTGAGCCTAAAAAAATGTGTACGCACTAAAAGACGCATACACATTATATAATGCATACGATTTTTATAACACGTACAATTCATTTATTTTAAGAAATAAATACCTTTTAGAAACACGTACACATTTTAAAACACGTATGCGTTTTGTAACGAAAAACATATATGCGTTTTAAAAAGTATTTAATTTTTTAAATGATCAAGCAAATAACGTGTACATGTTTTGTTTAAATAACGGGTATGCATTTTTAAAATTTTGAATCCCCAACCCACATGCAGCCTTGGTTTTAGACTCAGGAAAGGCTTGGAAACTCGACTCTTAGCCTTTGACCTGCAACTAAAAAACCAAAGCAGATTCAAGAGGAATGTCCAACTTTGGCAATATGACTAATGGATTTTTTTGGAATAAATCTATGAAATTAAAAACCATTAAAGAACATGATGTTTAGTTTCCAAATATATAATTTTTATTAATATTGGATTATATTTATTATTTTTTAATTAATACTAGTCCATAAACTTGAAATATTAGGCTTTTTTTGTTTTTTAATAACTTTTTTTTTGGTTAAGTTTCTTGTAAATTTTTTTATATGGCATCAATCCTCAGAAAATTCTCTACACAATGAAAAAAAAGATTCAAAAAATGTTTAGTTTAGGTCCAATTATGTTGTTCGTACACATTGATTTTTAAAAACAACAATTAAGGCCAATAAAAATTCAATTAAAAAAAAAAATTACAAAAAAATTTCCTTATCAATCTTCATGATTTTAGCTCTCTTTCCCCTAAAAGAATTAGCAAAATACTTTTATTTGGGTCAAAAAGTGGTGTCCATATACATGCATGGTATGGTAAAAAAAAAAGACTTTTAAAAAGTGGTTTTTATACATCCCTATCAAAATTTAATTTCTATCATCTGGATATTTGAATAAATTACATATTTGGAAACTAGATTCAGAATTCAAAATTTCATATTACTGACTTTTTTTAAGATTCATTGTGTAAGTGCCTTAAATTTTTAGTCTAAGTGTGACAAATTCTGAAAAACAACAAAAACACTTCCTTTTTTGAACTTTTTGTGGACCCAACTTCTTGCATTAGCCCAATTATTAAAATTAAAATGAAATATTTATGTAAAACTAATTACAAAAGAATACAAAAATTATCACCAACAAATAAAATAAACAAAGAGAAGACTGACAATGAACAAAATCAAAATAAAAAATTAAATATGTAAAGATCTAAATATATGTAAGAGTAAACAAGAATAGAAACCTAACACACACACACATGTGCCTACATATTCATTTGCATATATACATACATATACATATACATATACATATACATGAACATACTTACATATACATATATACATACATACCTGTATATATATACATACACACACAAATACACACACACATATAAAGGCTAGGAAAAAAGCTACAACAACACAAGAAACTAAGAGGAAGAATTAAAAACACCACAACATGAAATTACAAATAAACAACCTGAAAAAATTCAAAAAGGGAAAATGAGAAAATAATAAATCTAGAAATTAACCTAAAAGAAAAAAAGAAAAAAAAATGACTAGACGATAAACCCTGAGGACCCAAAATAAATGAGATAAGAATATAGAAAAAGGAAAGCCAAGAGGGACAAGAAGACAACACGGTGAAGGAGAGGAGAAAACTCAATCAAAAGGAGAGCCAAAGAACTTGCAGAGGAAGATGTGGAAAAAATAGAAGAAGGCAAAGAGAAAATTAAGTGGGAGGAAGGAAAACTCAAAAGACCTCGTGGAGAGAAGAATAATTGAACATTCTAAGTCTATGAAGGCTAATGAGGTAAAGGTGAGGATGGAAAAGAAAGAAAAAAAAGAGGATAGAGAGGTGTTGGCAAGAGGAAATAGGGAATTATAGTTTGAAGATTTGTACCCTAATATCCCTTATGTAGTTAGATTATACCCTAGAGGATACATTGAGAGAGAGTATTTGTAGAAGGGACAACTATATCTAACTACATTTCATATGCAATTTAAATAAGAACTACATTTATCTATAACACATATTGATCAAATCCTTATAACTCCATATGTATATTCACATGAAAGATATAATGGAATGTCTTAGTCTCTATTGTGTATTATCTTCTATCCTATATCCACATTAAATTATCCACTATTCACTCATTCCTACATCTATTACATACATATATTTATACTTTGTCTCTTAAAGAGACATGACCCTTATGTGCTACCTTTTACTCCATCTTCCCTGTTTTCCTTAGGTTCTGCAAGTCCTATGTAGTAGCTTTTGATCATTGCCCCATAAGCTACTAAAATTATCCCCCTTTTAAAATTATATCTTATTCTCAAGACATGTTGTTTGGTTCCCTAGGAGAATATGTTTGTAAATGACCTTTACTTGCACAAGTGCAATGTCCTATTGCTATTTTTCTTGTTGGAGGACTTTGATGTGTCCTTGCACATGTTTATGTTTATTATCTCTACCTCCACAAGGGTAGTAGGTAGATCTGTATCTATTGGGTTGTATTATTTTCCTCCCATAGGAATCTAATTAGATATGCTAGTTCAATGCTGTTTGTTTGTCTTAGTTGTTTGATTTGCATCTTTAAATCTATTCCCTCTACTATTATATTTTTTGTAGCTATTTGTGTCAGTTCATTGTTTGTGCCCTTACAGTGCCATCCTTATATTTTATTGGATCATAGGAGGATGTAATTTGTACTATTTGTGCCTCTAGTTGTGTGATGTAATCCTTGATATTTTTATCAAGGTTTGGCCATTGTAGACAAAATTGGTAAAGTGCATTTGCCTCTACTATGCCCCCTTTATGTTCTTTATTTGTTTCTCCAACTATGAGTGGGCTATCACACACCTTTTTATAGCCTCTTCTATTTTATTTTTAATTAATTCATCCTATTCCTCCTACCTTATTTTGTATCTTAGTATCTTTAGGTTTGATTGTCAATTGTCCACCAATTTCTTGAGTTTTTGCGCTAATGGAAGAGATGTGTCTCTTTGCAATTGTGGTATTGAGTTTTACAATAAAATCGATAAGTCTTGTAATTAATCCACACTTTCAACATGTTTTAGTATCTCCTCCCATGTGGTGGCATGGAATATATCCCCTAATTGAAGCTTCTATAATGGGGAAATATTTGAGAGGTTCACTTGGGAACCAATTACTGACAACTTCAGTAGTTGTGATGTGGGTGTTGGTTGCAATTTCTTTTCTTATTCCAAAATATATTTAATAAACTATATAAGGGATTGAGACAATGAAAAGTAAAGGCTTCTGTATTATTCATGTCATGTTCCCTATCATCGCCTCCACTTGTTTGGTTTCTTTCTATAGGAGTTGTTTGTTTCCTTACATTTTCTTCTTCTAAGAGAGAATCGTGGAGTTTTCTAGTCAACTCCATTGCTTCCTTTTGTACCTTCTCCATTTATGCTTGTTCCTCTTTCAATAAGGTTTCCACCATCTATTTTGTTTGGATTTCCTTAGCTTAGGATTACACTAGTTCCTTTTTCTCTACTATGAGGTCCAACCCAACCTCTTGGAGTGCTTTTTCTCATATCTCCTTTGCTTTCAAGGATCTCTTTTTTCCTAGAGTGTAGTAATTATTGGCTCTGTGAAGCCCTTGATTACTTACTATAGGCTCTTGTTGAATCTCCTTATATAGTTTACTAAGCATTGTATTATCCTTTATTTATTTTCCATATTTACATCTTCATACATGGTTAGGACTTGCAATAACATACCATAATAGATGATGACATTTATTATGTCCATGATATCAATTTCCTGTTGTGATTTCTCTAGAGCCTCTAGTTGCTATATTTATACTGTATGCTACTTCTTCTTTTGTGGAGGTTTTTGTACTTCCTCAACTTATTCTTCTTCGTCCTCTTCTTCAATTTTTTTTTTTTTATCTTTCTCTTCGTCGGTTGTTTAGCCCCTTGCAAGTTTTATTCTCCACAACCATTGCATTTGGATTTTTGATACTTCTTGCACATCTTGTGTGGTTACTATTATGATGATGAAGCGGGACCCTTAGATTGTGCACTAGCTACTCCATGTAGCCTTCTGAACCTTTTTGTTGTTGGTGTGCTAGTTTTCAAAAATGGTTCAGAGGAGGAGGGTTGTGTTGGCCCTTAATGGTGGGATTCCCCATTATTTCTAAAGCATTCCTTAATATTCTTGAACTTCTCTATATTTTCTTATAGATTTGGCCCATAATCTCTTTGTATGTCCCAAATCTCTCTACATTTGGGTCCTTTGGTTTGCTAAGAACATTTGCAACATATGCGTCTACATTTTCGTTGTGCATAAGGGATCTTGGGAATCCATGCTATCCTTGGCTCCACCGCCTCTATATATGTATAATATTTATCCACTAGGAAAGTGATGGTGTTGATATATTGCTTGACATATTGATATAGTACCTACTCCTTGACATGTATTTGTTATTGGAAGCTCTTGAAGAAGCCCTAGTATGCAACGATGTATGTTTGTTTGTCCTTGAGCTATAGGGTATGGAGCTTTATTTGTGCCATACCAAAATTTAGACAAAAATGTTTTTATTTTTTGAAGATTCTCCTTGAACTATTCTCTCATCACCTCATAAAGTTTTAAATCCTTCCCCTCCACCATCATTTGATATGAGGTGGATTATCATTGCTGTTACAAAGTCCTCTTTATTTATATAGTATAATTTATATGTGATACTGCATGACAGTATTGTAATTAATTACATGCTTAGGATCCATCTATTTTTTGTGGATCAATTAAGCTCTATTTTTTATAATTTTTTCATGGATTTCTTGGTTAGAGTTTATCCTACCATGCTCAACCCAAATACCATGTGAATTGCCTCCTTTGTGATTCAATAGGGTTTGTCGAGGTAGATGAATTCATCATGCACTCTACTCAAGAATAACTTGACCTAGTCATGCTCATCATAGAAGTTTGGGTAGTCTTTCCATACATCCATACTCTTTTATCCCACATCCTAGTACTGTGGTTGATATGTGCACTGATCTAGAGTAAGCAGGGTTTGCTATATTTCCTCAAACTTTGTGTGATCGATTTCTACTTTGGGCTCATGGATCATGTATTTACTTAGACATTATGTGTAGACCACATCTATGGGAATGCTTGAAAAATTCATGTATCTATCTACCTCTATTACCTTGAATGGGCATTTCTTGTATTTTGGGTGCATCTTCTCTGTGATGTTTACCAAAGTTGATGTTGCCATTTTTCAGCTATGTTTTCTTATAAAATAATAGAGCTTAGTTAAAAATTTTCACTAGAGTTTTTTAGTGCAAAGTGAGGTTGGAATGGGTGGATTAGTGTTTAAATAGGTTTAGGGTTTTAATTAATTTCCCATTGAGTTTTGTGGTTTTCTAGTCGTTTGTATCCCTTGCTCAATAATGGGTTAATTTATTGTTTATTGGTTTAAATATATAATTTACAATATGTGCCTTTTATAACTTTATCATTTCCATCCTTCTAGTTGGTGGTAGTGTTTAAGTCTTGTTTCATTTACATATCCTATAATGTGATCTTCGTCTAACTTTCTTAGTCTTACTGCTCCTGATTCTGTAATTTTGTGTATGTAGTAGGGTCCTATCCATTGTACTTTTAGCTTTCCTTTCTTTTTAAAATTGTTGTCATATATTAGGACTAAACCTCCTATTTGGAAAGTTTTATTTTAGACGTTTCTATCATGCCATACTTTTTGTCTTTTTCATTCCACTTGTTGGTTGTATAAGGAGCTATGAACTTGTTCTCATCCAATTTCTCCAATTCGTCTATTCTTTACGTTAGACATTTAGCATCGTCCAACTGCAATGTTACTGAGATACGTAGGTTAAGAATTATAAAATTCATGGGAACTTCTGCATTAGTTCCATATACTAATTGGAATGGTGTGAATTTTTTAGTTCTTTTGTAGGATGTGTGGTAGGCCCAGATATTGCACAAGTATTTTTATATCCCAATCTAAGTTGTTTAAATCACACATCATAGTGAGTGTTCTCCCAATTATCTTGTTTAGAGCTTCACTTGTACTATTTCCTTGGGGATGATATAGTGAGCTCTTATTGTGTGTAATCATAAAATTTGGTAATAGCTCCACAATTTATTTATTGACAAAATGTTTTCCTTGATCACTTATAATAATTAATGGGAAACCATACCTAGTGATTATAGTCTCATATAAAAACCTTGGGTAAGTGCACCAATATGGTGCACAAAAAGGGGGTTAAAAGCGACCACTTTTTTTGAAATCAGCTAAACCTAAAATTGGAGGAGTAATTTGAGATTCATGCACTCAAAATTTGAAGATACCAAAAGCATAAGAATTGTAGTACTCTAAATCTAGTCTCTAAACTACTAAAGTTTTTCAAAAATATATAAGATTAAGAGGATCCAATGCTTCATGCACACAAAAGTGTTCCTATTTTTTTAGAAAAACATAACATATTGCTTGGTGTGTGCCTCTCAATTTTTTTAGTTGCATTTAGCATTTTAAAAAACCCATTCTTAGAAATATAGTTAAGAGTGAGTACTAGAAGTTGTATATTTTTTTGTAATTTTTTATTGAGTATTTTTTTAATGATTTTTCAAAGTGGATGCGTCTTGAGAATCACATCATTGAGCATGCATATCACATAACTTGTACCAAACTAATTGAAAATGCAATTTTTTTCTCCAATGCGTAAAAAATGAAGTGTAGAACAATATATTTTTTTTTTTTCAAATTTATATCCTTTTGTTTTAATTCATGAGCCTTCCATACTCAATTGTGTTTCTTTTTGGGATTATAAAAATTGAATTTTGTCATTGATTTTAGAGTCAATTGATTTAATTCAAATGCTTGTATGTTGTTGATTCTTTAATTTATGTCCTCTTATTTTGATAGCTTCATTGGTGAGCCTTACACCTTCATCTATGTTGGATGTAGGAGGAAGTGACCAGTAGCTGGGCAACTGAGTTTGATAGATGGGACACATGACCATGTTTTTTATTTGAAGAGTATTTCGTATTTGGAAAATTACATGATATATGATGGATTCAATATGAGTGTGATGGGATAAATGCAATTATTTTATGTTGTCATGGTAGTTAATATTTGAAGCTATTACATATATAGATTGGGTGGTTGTAACATATGTGGGTGGGAGTATTATACTGTATTATTTATATACGTATGGGTTCAATAATATTGCATATCTTAGCAACATGGATTGTGTATGGGTTGTGTTAGAAGCTTTATTAATATTCTTTGATATTTAAAACTTCTATGAAATATTCCTTTTTGGGTTATAAAATAAATATATTATGTACATAAGGTGGGTGCAGAAAGATGGTGGGCCAAAAAGTGGCAACCCCACTTTTAAATTTGAAAAAAACTATAACGTGAGTGTGTTATAACATGCTCATATTATTGCTTAATTAAGAAGAAAAAAAGAAAAAATTCATTTCATTCTTTCTTATCAACTATTCAAAACCTCCTCCATAGCTTGCAAACCCTACATAACATGCTCACGTTCTAGGAATCTCAAAACTACTCCATTTCTTTGTAGACTCTTTGTGAAAATGTCACCATGGTGTCGAGGAGGTTGAAGGATTAAGTTATTTCTATTTTTTTGTGTGAATTTGGTACTAAATAGGTATATTTAATATATTTTTTGATATAAATTTATTTAATTTTTAGGAAATGTTAATGCACCCCCAAAGCCTCCTCAAATTCCTCCTCAAAATTCTAATTCACCTCATGCTAAAATTCATCCTGAAGAATAACCTCAACAAACACCTCCAACAGTTCCTCATCATGCTCTAGGAACTCAATAAAATTTAATGGGGCAAATTGAAAATAATTAAAAATAAATTGAGTTAATTGCAAGGTTGAGATATCCTTTAGGAACAACCTCACATAGAACCATGCTTGCTGAATCATTTTAATCCATAATATCTCATGTAGATTCAATTAGAAAGCAAATGACTAGTTGGTCTGAGAAGAGATGAGGGTTTAGACAATTTTATGCAAAAAAAAATCCTATAAACAAGTTAAAGATGAAAAAATTATAAAATCTAACTTGTGTGCACTATTCATGAACCCTAAAATGAATCAACCTTTACATCCTGCAAGTAAGAGGTTCCCTATCCATTGGTGCAACCACTAAGGGATAAAAAACCATTATTTAAAAAAGTGGTGGATGGTTTTTGACCATCCATGTAAAAACAATGAGGTACCACAATATTTTTGAGGAAACTCTATTGTGAATTTGTCCTTAATAAAATCCCAAACTATTTTGACATGCGAGAGTTCCAAGGGAGAAGTGGGGGCTTTGCACAAGAAAAAGTAGGGGCATGTATTGATGCACAATGGTTAGTGAGACCACTCGCTAGACCAACATATGAGCATGTGACTATCCCTTCCATTGTGAAGGAGAGTGCTAAGATGGATACACTGTAGTTGATTAGTTCCCTCACTCAAAGCCTCATACAACATACTAGGCCTCTAGCATAGGGTGAGATAGGCGAGTCTTCGAGGAGTCGAGTTCCACCTCATTTATGTCAAGCTTTTGGGTGATTTTGTGTTTATGATCCTAAGAATACTCAAGATGCATGTTCCCATGGTACATCTGCAAATGATGAGATGGTGATGAAAAATGCCCTCCTGAATGACACATTCGGCCTTGATAGTCAGGTAAATGTTAGCAAGTTCATTTAATTTAATTTATTAAATTAATTTTTGAAATTAATATTAACTAAATTAGTTGTATGATTATAATTAAATTTTAGGGTCATAGTATTCACCATGTTTGCAACGGTCCTCCACCTATGTATTACACGATGATTTCTATTGTAGAGGTATGCAACTAGTAAAGAATTATAAATATTACATGTGAATAGTTGAATGTTATACATGAATGATATTCTTATATCTCATTTTTGATGTTGAGTAGGTTAACCTTAGACCTTTGATGGCAACACCTGGCAATGGAGGTGGTCATTGAAGTTTCACTTAGGTAATATAGAGTATTTTTAATTTTAAAATAAAAAATTGTATTTCGTAATTGAAAATAATGTTTAATGACTTGAAGGTTGTAGATAGTTTGTAAGTATGCTTTATAATTTTTAATTAATTTAATTTTAGTCTATTATGTGCTTCATAATCTATGAATTTCATTTGCTCATGTTGTTGACCTCCAAAATATAGGCCATTGATGTCAATTAATTATTCACCTTCTATAGACCTCTTTATTGTATTACCTCTCAGGACCTTCTATAAAATATGGCTACCAACTTAGATAAACTAAGTGATTATGCTGATTCATCCATCCTCCAACTCTCAAGTTGGTGTAGAATACACAATAAAAATCACTTTGAGTTTTCCTACACCACATGTTAAGATTTTGTAGTTGTATATAAAAAATTTGGATAAAATAAAATAAATAAAACAATAACATGCATTACCTAATCCAAATCTTCAATACCTCAAATAGACACAATGATGGATGAATTATTTGATTGATTTGATATGTTGGTTGCTCAATTCAACAACATAACATTGAGATGGAGATGATAGATGAATGATGATAGATAGAAATGGATGAATGATTCAAGAATGATTTTGGCAGCATAAAGATACTTGAAGAATCAACCCCCCCTCCCCCAAATGGCTTATGAGAGGTTTGATTTATAGGAAAGGTCTTATTTGGATTGATGGTTGAGATTGGATGTCAATAAGATGTCTTAATCAATGACCAAGATTAAAAGTTGTAATATGAAATAGGGTTAGGGAAAAATTAGGCCAACGATAAGGATTAATGGCCAAGATTGAATTATAAGATAATTCAATCAAGGGTGGAGAATGAATGAGACAAGAGAAGATAAGAATGACACAGATAATGAGGTTGGCACAAAAAAGGAGGTTGTTGGAGAAAATTAAATAATTATAAAATTATTTAATTTGGGAGGGAAGGTGAATAATTAAATAATAAAAGAGTTATTTAATTATAAAAGACATGTGACATGTTGAATTTTAAATTAAATAATAATTTAATTCAAAAGTGGATGAAAATGACAAATTAATAAATAATTAAATAAATAAAATTTATTTAATTATAGAAGAAGATGATAATGAATAATTAAATAATTAAAATAATTATTTAAATATAGTAGAAAAATGGCAATAATTAAATAAATAAGCATTTATTTAATTATAGAAAGGAAGGGGCTAATTAGTGACGTAATTAAATAAACAAAATTTATTTAATTAATCAAGGGAAGAATAAAAGAAAAAATGAATTAATCAAATAATTAAGAATTATTTAATTAATAGAGGAATATGACCTTAAACAATAATTAAATAATTAAAATTATTTAATTATGCAAGTAGAAGGAGGAATTGATATGAAAAGGTGGGTTTATAGGCGAAAGACAATTTTTAGTGTCTACATTTTGCCCCTCTTTGAGATGATGTTCGAGATGATGAGCTTTGTGCCGAGTAACATCATTTCAAAGAAGCTAAGGTATGGATAGAGGAAAATGGATGATGATAGAAAGATAGGATGATGACGAAATAAGAGTGGGATGATGATGATATAAGAATAGGATGATGATACCCCCTCGAGAGGATAGGCAGGTTGGACAAACATGGGTATGCTTTCAAAATGAAATGATAAGGGGGGACATGATGAATGATGCAAGATAGGAAGTGGATGAAGGAGATGCATGATATGTTATGCTACAAGAAAGTGAACAACCATGATGTTTGATATAACACTAGACATGATGCACCAAGGTGATGACGTGTCTCATGCCCGAATGTAATACAACCTTGTCTAGATACAAGATATGAATATTAGTTGGAATAATTTGGATTTGATGCAAATGAAAGATAAAAATGATAACACACACAAGAAAGCAAGCAAGCAAGAAAGCATGCACAAATGATACAAAAACAAACAAGGTATTGCTTTTGTCAAGTTGCAAACCGATGAGTAATTGATTGATTGATTTTGGTTGATGATGATAGTGTTGTCATTGCGGGGAACAACACGTCCCTAGATCAACACAAGGATGATGATAATTGATTGATTGATTGGGTTTACAACAAGATTAGGATCAAGACCAAAGGATGTGATTGTATAATTTTGCAAGATTGATCGACTTGATTAGTATGGATTAAGGATTGACTTGCATTTGGATTATTGCTTGGATTGATTCAATTGATTTGATTTGAAGAAGTGGTTTGGAATAGTGTGATGATTTGATTGGATGAAAGGATGTGATGAATTGAATAGAAGAATTGAGGTGATTGGAATGATTTAGATTGGAGTGATTTGATTAGAGAATTGTTTGATTGATAATTTGAAGATTGATTTGAAGGAGTTGGATTGATGCATTAAATTGTTTTGAAGAATTGATTGGAAGAAATGATTTGGTTTGATTTTATTGCTTAGATTTTTGTTAGCTATTTGATTTTTTTTTGTCTTTTTTTTTTAGGACCTTTTTTCCATTTGTTTTGTATTTTTTGGGGATTTTGGTTTTTTTATTTTATTTTTGAAATGTTTTTTTTTTTTTGGATTTTGAGATGTTTTGATTTTTTGGATTTTGAGATGTTTTGTTTTGGATTTTTGAAATGTTTTGATTTTTTTTTTTTGGATTTTTGAAATGTTACGATTTTTTTGGATTTTTGAAATGTTTTGAGGTGTCAATGGATGAAAATTTGGGTAGCCTTTGTGCTAGATACTAATGACAAGGGAAAACCAAGTCTAGGTGCAAGGAGATAGATGGGATTGATGGATGGAAGGGTGGGTGATAGGATAAGGGATAAAAGGCTCATCAGATGGATGGATGGAGTGGATACATGCATTATAAGAGAGCAAGGATGTGATTTCCAAAGACTATGTCACATGGGAATAACATGCCCCATTCTAGGTACAAGACTTAGGATTTTTTTGGAAAAAACATATGACAATAGGATAATGATATGATTGGTTGGAAAGATGAGGTATGTCAAGAAATACCCAAAACATGTTTCAAAATGCCCCCCTATTTTTATCAAGATCAAAAGGAGGAAGAGAGGATGAATGAACTCAATATGATAGGAATGTATGATGGATAAAGATGATAGGTAGGATGGGAATGATATGACATGAAAATGATAGGTTGGATAGATAAGACATTGTGCCCCCAAGTGTAAGTGACATAGAAGATCAACCTACACATGACTCCTGTTTGCCAAGTTTTCATCATGGTACTTATCTAGGGCGCCTGTTTACCAGGTTTTCACCATTGGATGAAGAGATTTCTCTTTACTTTTTTTTTGACTATTTTTATTTTTGGATAAGAGAAGGGGAATATGGATAGGAGGGACTCAAGTATCTAGTTCCATGAAAGGTGATAGTCCCACTAGAGATGGATGTCATTGCATGGACCATGTCAAATGTGCTCTTAGATGTTGGTAGGGAGATGCATGAGAGGGAGATGGATTAGGTAGATAATGGATTATGGAGGAAAATAGTGGATTATGATGCAGATTATGATAGGGAAGAAGGTGGATTATGCAGGATTTATGGAAAGGGATAAATGGGGAGTCTTAGCCAAAAGCATGGACCATAGGAAGGTGTTGGGGGATATATGTAGGATAATGAGTGAAGGGTGAGGGGATGCAAGTGTGTGGAATTGTTTTGAAATGGAAGGGAACCATGACCAATGGTCACACACACTGTGATAAATGTTGAAGCTTTTGAGGTGGATGGGGTGTAGGAAGCAATGAAGATGTTTGGTTAGGAGATGGGTGATGAAATGCTTTAGGTACCCACATAGACTTAGTATTTTTATGACTTTTATTTTGCTTGTGGGATGGAATATGAGATTCTTGAATAGAGTGGGAATGTGAGGTGGAAGTAGATGGTTAGGATTTTTGTGATGTAGATGCCTCATTTGACATGCTATCCTTTTTCTTAGGTCCCCAAACCATGTTAATTTTGGACTTTGCTTTTGGAGGTATGGGATTATATAACTTTTTAGATGGATTTTTCTTTGATTATTTGCTTTGATGTCCTAAGGCATGAGGGTCCTTAGGATTTTTGGCTTTATGAATAGAGGAATTGAAATTTTTTCTTTTAAATCCCATGGGATAGGTGGAATGAGTGGAAGCTTCATGTTTAGAAAATGTGTGCATTTGTTGGTCATGATTAGGAATGCTAGGGTATTTATGGATAAATGGATAAGAGGATTGAATGGCAGGGATATTAGGTGTTGGGAGTAATGGTGGTAAAGTGGATGGAGGGATATTAGGATTTGGATGTAATGGTGGCAAAGTGGATGGTGGAAGGTGTATGGTCACATGCCTTTGACATTTGTAGGATGATGGAGGAAGGATGGCAACATATGTTTTAGGTGTATGATAGGATTTATGATGGAAAGCAGACTTAGGAGGCATGGAGGAAGTACCAACATCTTGAGATTGGTGTCCTTGGGGTGTATATATAAGGCCATAAAAGCATGGAGGGACTTTGACATTGATGGGCTCCAAAATACCTCATTCATGAAGGTCTAAACCTTTACCTTGGTGGTTCATGTTTTGGAGTATGTAATGGACAATGGGAATAGGTTTAGGTGGAAAAATAGACACGAGTTCCTTATTGGATGGAGAAGATGAAGCAAGGGGAGATAATGGTTGTTGTTGTTCTAAGGAGGAACATTCATGAATGAGGGTGGAAAGACCAATAGGATATGATGGAGGACTTGCAATGGGGTCGATAGTGGGTGATGGAGGATCATTAGGATCTTGATTAGCATTGTGTTCACTTAGATTCAAGGTATTTGTTTGATCTTCTATGTGTGCTTGAGAGGCATATGTCTCATTAAGGGAAGTGGATGTTGATGGATCATGGATAGGGATAGGTAGGGGGTGGATAGGAGCAATGGAGGTTTCTTGCTCATAGATAGGTGAAGTGATAGGCTCTTGACTATGGAATGCATAAATTTGGCTAAGAGGATCATCATGGCCTTCTTGATCATAGGTAAGATCATAGAGGGGAGCTTGATCATAAACAAGACCAAGTATGTTATGAGTGGGATCATTAGATGGGCCTAGATCTTGATTAGAATGAGAGGTTCATGTTTCGTCATGCTTAGGATAATGATCTTGACATAACTCTTGGCTTGATTGAATGGAAGTGGAAGGGGATGACTCTTGAATGAGCTCAACATGTTCTAGATGGTCAACAACATGGAGACATGATGGAGGTTGACTTGGGATCAATGGGGAAGACTCTTGAATAGGCTCAAGGGGGAGACTACATGATGGGGTTGGAGGAATAGGCATGGAATTCAAAGGTTCTTTGGTAAGCTCATTAATGGGTGTTTGAGATGGGGATGGTATATTTCGTGCTAGTAGCCCTTGGGTCACATCCTTTGCAGGTGGATGGGTGGATTTGGGTAATACCATAGGTTTTCTTTTAAATTTTTTGAATTTAGGGTGTAGATTTGATGGAGTATTAGATGATGGTGGGGGTAATGAAGGTTTTTATGGGTTAGAAGTTGGAAAGGCCAATGGATTAGGACTAGGACATGGTGTCTTAGGGATAGGAATTTGATTGGATTGTGGTATGATAAATCTATAGGGTGCATGAACTAGATTGGTGTTCCCCTTGTCAAATGGAACATGAGAATTGAAAGGCTCTTGATTTTGTTGCCAAGGTGGACTTGGGTCGTATGTTCTTGTTGTGATATGGGTGGATACGTTGATGTGGCATTGACATGATAGGTAGATGGGTTAGGTTGGCATGATGATGAAGGTGACACATAGGATTGTGGTTGAATGTGTTGAGGTTGGAATGGTGTTTGGACTTCTTGTGGTATGATTTGTAGTTGTGATAATGATGGACGGGTTGCATAGGATAATGGTTGTTGAGAGGTGGATTCATATGGATAAGGGTTGACATTAGAAGAGGTGTGATAGATTGACGAAGGGGTAAGATGATATGTGGATGGATGAGGTTGATATGATGATATAGGTGACACATAGGATTGATGTGAAATTTGTTGATGTGGTGATTGGACTTGATGTTGTGCTTGTTGGATTTGACAAGTGGCCATGAGGTGTTCGGCTTGTGCTATGAGTTGTTGCATTTGAGGTGATTGGTTTGTTTGAAGTTTTTGGATTATATCATGGATTCCTTGAACGGTTTATTGGTTTAAAGGTTGTGGTTCTTGATAAAGTGATTGGAGGAGGTCTTGGAATTGGGGTACTAGGTCTTCTAATGTTGGCATGGTGTTACAAATGTCTTTACATCATTGTATGTCATCTTGTCCCTCCAAGTATGCCACATATTTCTTTTCATCATTTGAATTAGGAGGAGGGGCCCCTTGAAGTGTGATTTTAGGTCTTGGATTGATCTCGTGATTAGTATTAGGGAGAGGGCCTCCTTAAATTATGATCTTGGGCTTAGGTTTTGTCTCATGATTTAGACTAGAGGGATAGCCCCCTTGGATTATGACTTTAGGATCATGATTAGGATTGGGATTGTTTATGATTAGGACCATTTTGACAAGTGGTGACTAGGACTAGGTTGATGATGATGTTGAGATGATAAGATTGGACGATTAGGATGATTTGGAAAATATTTATTGGAATTTTGACTTGGGAAATATCAAACACAAGATCTCGCATGTAAATGCATGAACAAACACACCAAACACAATGATAATTTTTTCTTTCAAGATTAAATGTTATGATCAAGCAAACACTTGAATACATAACAAAAAGCCTAATGTTAGTCAAGTGGGTATGGCCAATTAGGTCTTAAGCTAGGATGCACAAGGTTGACTAAGGATGATTTGAAAGCAAAATCTTGCCACATAGCTGGGAGAAAGGGGTAAACCACCCTTCACCTTCACTTCCCAAAGGTATAAAGTTCTTTAGGGCTTAGCCAAGAGTGAAAAGATTTAAACTCCCAAAGAGGCGTGTATTTGGATTCAAACCTTGATTGAGGTTGTCCCTTGGAGGGGTGTGTGCTCCAAGTAGGCCTCCTAAGAAGGATATGACAAAAGAGAACCAAGTGAGGTGTTTTGGAGGACACACACACACTTGATTCACACTCGCAGTTGTTAATTTCCCTTTAGAAATGAAATGTGTGTAAGCAAACAATGGAAGCACTTGTTCTTTTTAACCCAAAACCAAAATGTGTGATGGAAGACAATGGTTCTTCTTAAGCCCAATTTCAAAGTGTGATTGCAAACAAGGTGTTCATTTTAAGCCCCAAATCCAAATGTGCGACAAACAAGATTAAGAGATGAAAGATGAAATGTGTGCACTTAGACTTTCTTTAGCTCCAATTTTTTGTCCACTTGATCCAATTTGTCTTTTGAAGTGTTTATTTTTTTTCTGCACATTAACAAAACCAACAACAAAGCCAAAACCCTAACAAGATAATTGATCACTAATATTAGAGGGTTGGCTAGTCAAGACAAATCTGATTTTTGGAAATTTTTTTGGCATAAAAAGAAAAAATAGAGAACAAAAAATTATTGAAATTTCAAGAGCTTTCCAAAAATGTAAAGAAATCTAAAAAAATTGTTGTTTTGCAGCCAACATTATTTTTTTATGAAAAAACATTAAAAAATTATTAAAGATTCAAAACAGGTCCAAAGCTTTTGATTTTTGGACTGAAGGCGCCTGACATCATCCAAAATCTATAGAATTTTTTTGTGAAAAGATTTGCAACCATTTGTGAGATATAAGCAAATCTTTGTAAAAACCCTAATTTTCAAAGATCTATTTTTTGTCTAGTTATTTTTCATCCAAATAAAAAACATAATGAAAAGAACCCTACTAAAATTCAGAGGGATTTCTAGAAATATAAAAATATCCAAAAAATTGCTATTTTTCTCTCAAAATTGATTTTTCATGAAAAATAACAAAAAAATTATAAAAAATTAAAAAAAGCTCCAAAAAATATGATTTTTGGACTGAAAGCTCTTGATAATATTCTCAACTTGTAGAAATTGTTTTGCTAGAAAATATATAGCCGTTTGAGAGATATGATTGAATCTTTGAAAACTAGGGTTTTGCCCCAAAATGATGCAAAACCTGCAACAAAAAGAATCAAACTCCAAAATTCCTCAAAATTTGTCAAAATATTGAGCCAAGAATTAGTTAGGGGGTTCATGTCGAGCTCACTAAAATGTATGCAAAAAATTTGGATAAAATAAAATAAATAAAACAATAACATGCATTACCTAATCCAAATATTCAATACCTCAAATAGACGTAATGATAGATGAATTATTTAATTGATTTGATATGTTGGTTGCTCGATTCAACAACATAACATTGAGATGGAGATGATGGATAGAAATGGATGAATGATTCAAGAATGATTTTGGCAGCATAAAGATACTTGAAGAATCAACCCCCCAAAATGGCTTATGAGATGTTTGATTAATAGGAAAGGTCTTATTTGGATTGATGGTTGAGATTGGATGTCAATAAGATGTCTTAATCAATGGCCAAGATTGAAAGTTGTAGTATGAAATAGGGTTAGGGAAAAATTAGGCCAATGATAAGGATTAATGGCCAAGATTGAATTATAAGATAATTCAATCAAGGGTGGAAAATGAATGAGACAAGAGAAGATAAGAATGACATGGATAATGAGGTTGGAATAGAAAAAGAGGTTGTTGGAGAAAATTAAATAATTATAAAATTATTTAATTTGGGAGGGAAGGTGAATAATTAAATAATAAAAGAATTATTTATTTATAAATGACATGTGACATGTTGAATTTTAAATTAAATAATAATTTAATTCAAAAGTGGATGAAAATGACAAATTAGTAAATAATTAAATAAATAAAATTTATTTAATTATAGAAGAAGAGGATAATGAATAATTAAATAATTAAAATAAATATTTAATTGTAGTAGAAAAATGACAATAATTAAATAAATAAGCATTTATTTAATTATAGAAAGGAAGGGGCTAATTAGTGACGTAATTAAATAAAAAAAATTTATTTAATTAATCAAGAGAAGAAAAAAGGAAAAAATGAATTAATTAAATAATTAATAATTATTTAATTAATAGAGGAATATGACCTTAAAAGATAATTAAATAATTAAAATTATTTAATTATGCAAGTAGGAGGAATTGATATGAAAAGGTGGGTTCATAGGCGAAGGACAATTTTTAGTGTCTACAGTAGCAAGAGTTAGAGATGCAATGTTGACAACATACTGTTTAACCCATGAGAGTAACAACAACAATATTGATGAATACACAATGAATAATCCTCAACAAGAGGTTGTTGATACACCTCCTAAAGAACCAAGAGCATACACACCTGAATTAATGAAGTTAAAGTTGAATGTGAGTCATAATTAAGTGAAAAAGGCTATATTGAGGTAATGGATATAGAGGAAATTAGTTCACTTTTAGAAGTATAAAAAATAGAAGAATCTTGCAAGTATTTGAAGCACAAAAAAAATCCTATCTTTTTCTAAACATTAAAAATTTCAATCTTCTCAAATATAAATAATCCTCCTCTCATATTGATTTGAGTGACTTCCCATTAGTAGCCTCTCATCCACCCTTTAAATCAAATATCAAGGTCATCAATACATGTTGTGGGAGTATGAACTATAACAATGTTCTCATGTAGACAAAATCCTTTTATCTTGATGATCTTATGGTTAGCTTAGCCCAAAAAATCATAGAGTGCAAGAAAGTTAATTATGGTTAGATAAATTTTGTACAATTTGGTCTCCTAGAAAGGAATAGATTGAGAGTTTTGATAGTTCTTGATTTGATATTGAAAAAGATATTTTGAATAATGCTACCAAAATATCGAATATCCCATAGATCTAAAATAATAAAGATCCTATCACTCCTCCATCAACCCTATCTAGGAAAAATTAACATCCTATCCATTGGAACCAACCACCTTTGTCCATTTTGGTTCCTAGAAAATGAGTAATTTGAAAATCCCCATAATTCCTAGCTACCTTACAATATATTTGTGTGTTTCTTCTTAAGTAATAACCATATCATCACAAACAGTATGAGGAAGATCATGAAATATCAAGTTAGAGTATTTACCCTTCATAAATAATTGCTCCTCAAACATATTTGTATTCATTCAAACCAAGGATTCTAAGGCATTAGATATAACCCTCTTGATAAGAATAATAAGGATGCTACACCTGTGAACACTAGGTTAAACTCTCCTAACATCAAATGATTCCATATGATTGTTCCACCAAGGAACTTTCTATTGCAAATCCTTTCATTGAACCTATCACCCCATAAACAATCTTTATTTAATCCCCATCAACAATCCTTTCATCATGCTATCATAAATTCCTTTCTTAATCCCATCACCCCTATCACCATTCCTTTCATTGACCCCATCACTAACCTTAATCATCTATCTCCTAAATTCATTACCCTAGATCAACAAAATCACACACCATTTCACATCCTCCACAATGATGATTCTATCATCACCTTCATGGGACTTCAAGATAGTTTCTCCCTCAAGGATCATAAATCAATATTTGAAATAGAATTGGATGCACATTAACAAATCCCAAGGAACACATGTCTCATAAATTTTAAGTTGTGATACTGAAATGGTATTCATATGAAAATCTATTAAGTTCAAAATGGCATTTCTTTTTCTCTAGTAAACATCATCCTATACAAAACCAAATCAAATTCTCAAGTAAGTATTTGTAATGCCCCGCCAAGCAACCCCAAAGGATACTAATACATCTATCATTTATGGCACCAATTTTTTTAAAAAGTACTAACATACATCATAATAATCATATATCACATGAAATGAAACTAAACATGAACTACATATAACAAATCCCTCGGGTTTACATGACTGCATTACTTTTCACAACAACATCATTACATCACATGAAAGGTAAGTATACACCAATAACCATAAGATAACATGAACATGGACAATACATTAATCAAGGATTACAATATTACAATGCCGCTTCCCAACATGAATGGGGAAGATACAATAAAATGGAATGATACATTTGAAATGAAGGGGTACAAAGCTGCAATACTGGATCCAACTCTAGTTCAACTCAGGAGTCACTGCAAGGTACAATTTCACACTTCTTGATCGACGACTGGGGACCCAATGGGGTGCATAGCACATTCCACCCAACCACGTGGACCCTAAGGCCCACCCCCCATGCTAAGAGATGACAAGAAGGACCCCAACAATAACCATCAAACAAAACGAGGATACAAGGCTTCACAACAAGATCCACAATAACATAAGGCAATCTCCAGCACAAGATATAACCAACACAAGATGTGCCCAACATAAGGAATGACCAATAAAGCATCAACATACAAATGCCAACATGTGCTTCCAGAGGCCCAAGAATAACATAGAGGGAAACAAAGCATACATGGTTGTTAAAGGGTGGAGTGTCATTGCAATGTTGCATGGGTTACCCTAGCGAATCTTCCTAGGCCCCAGCCCCCAACTTGGGTTACCCTGGTGACCTCTTACAAAACCCAACCCCACATGCAATCCAATGCGGAATCAATTATCTTTCATAAAGACAAGATAATGAACTTGCCATTCCATGCCTTCTCAACTCATCCCCAAGTCTGAACTAGCCCTTGAGTCCATGAGCGAGGCATAATTATCAAGTTAAATATTTTAGACTACCCATTTCCCTAATACACTAATTTAGTTTTCACTTATTAGACTAATTCCACATGAGTTACCCAGGCACCACTTTGTGTGCCGACCCCCATGAAGAACCACTCCCCTACTAACAACATATCTCAAAAACTCAAATGGAAAGCCAACTTGCTCAAGAAACATAATCCAATAAACTAGCTGCACCAAGAGAGGCATGCACCATCTCATGCTAGAACTTCAAAGTAACGAAAACCACATTCAAATGCAAGGCTCAAGGCACATAAAAAACAATCCAAGTGCAAGATCAACCATCATCAAAGTAGTAGACATAATCATAAAACCACCTACTTTCAGGTGAAACAACATTAAACTCAATAAATACACCGGGCTTGATATGGGTTACCCAAGGCGATCCTCCTAGGTGTCGGCCCCCATACCAACCCTTGCAAAAATATAAAATAAAAATCATATCCCCTCTATCCTCTGGAAGACAACAAATTATCAACACAATGGTTTCCATCAAGGTGACAACAGTAGAACAAATAGTGAAAAACATCGCATCAAATTCTTCAAACTCAATCAAGATTAACAAAATCCACCCACTTCAATATCAATCGCAAAAATCAAACCTTCGCAACTTCCAACAATATCTACTTATATAACGAATCATAATGCACAACTATTATAGAAGCATCATCCTATTCATCCTCAAAATTCCTCTCATATTCAAGTATAGCTCTAAGAAATCATTAAAAGAAATAATGGATAGAGTTTAAGGTTTATTAACCTAAAGACTTCGTCAAGGTGACGACTTTTACAACCTCTCACTCACCATCTTATGCCAATATCTTGATAAGTAAACGCTTATATGATGAAGCGTTATATTACAAATAAAAAGGCATCTATTATTGTCTACTATTCTAGAGTTTAGTGATTCTTATAGAAGGATAAGATCTTCATAATAATGTTCTAAAATATTCATTATAGAGCATGTACTACATGAGAATTACTAATAGACACTCAATTTAAATTTTATACTTTTAGAAATACTCACATAACTCAAAATAAATAAATAAAACTATTTTTCCTTGCGTATATCTAACTAACTTTTATAGTAGAGCTTCATAGTTCAAAACAACCCTTATAGAATAGATTAAACTTCCTCTTATAATTCTTTACACATTTCTTATAGCTCATTATCTAAACACCAAATTTACCTATCTAAATAAACTCTTCATTCATCTAGATATGTAATTACCATTTTCCTTTCGTTCCTAGTTAATCATCTACAATCAATTTATTAAAGCATGGGTCTACTTTTACAAGACCACAACATAGATATGTAAATCATTTGCCACCATATGCATATAATGCATATAAATTGATTATATATATAAATTAAATAAAGATTCAAATTGAAACACAAATTCCTATACTTTCCACACTAAAGGTTCTAATTCAATGAGCATGCACCTATCGGTTGTAGATAGACATTCAAAGCCATCGAATCTACAGAGGGTATAACGGTAAATATAAGGTGAGATGAGTCAGTTTTAGAATGATTGCATTCTGTTCTCAAGAAGATCTTTCCTGAATACAAGTAGGATGAATGATTAGAAAGAGATAAGATTGATCGAATTCAAGAAAGGCTTTTGGCCTACACAAGGAAGCCCTTAGTATCAAGGACGAATAAATGCATAGGGGAAAAAGTCTCTTAAAAATTGGAAGCTTGGTATGCAGTCACGCTGTTTGGAACCTACGCATCCCCTCACACAACCACAACCCTTAAAGAAATGCAAAATTAGGTAATCACTTAGTGAGCAGGAACATTAATGTCATTTTACACAGTGATGAGTTTTAGAGGGAGTTAGTGATGATGTTAAATGAAACAATCTGAACTAGGTATGCACTAAGAAATAGCGACGACTAAGATAGGTTGACAATGAAATCAAAGAGATTATATAAACCTTTAAACTTCCTATTATGTTCAAGCGCCGCAGCTTAGATAGGTTGACAATGAAATCAAAGAGATTATTTAATTTACTGCACCTTTGCAGTCTAAAAGTTACAGCTGTGATAAGTTACCAAAGGTTTCAGGGTGGCTATTTAATTCTGTACAATACCTCAACTCTAAATGTTGTAACTGTGATAGGTTGCCAAGTATATATATTAGAAAGTGAATATTGGAATTTGGAAATATCACCATCTACTTGCATTATTATCATTATTTTCAAGTGTTGCAATTGTGATAGATTGTCAGTAGAATCAAACAGGTTATTTAAACCTTCGCAACATTCTATTTTCAAGTACAACAGATGTGAAAGCTAATTTTACCTCTACAGTCTTCTATGTTCACACGTTGCTATTGTAAATCTCTCCAAATTCTATTCAAATCTGTAGTTTGAAGGTTCCTAAATTAGAATCATAAGTGCACAACACATATCATGCTTGCATGGTGCGGACAGGATAAGGGAGGTATTACACATGTAAAGATGTAGATCATATACAAGACAGCAACGTAGAACAAAGAAAACCCACCAAAAATAGATTCCCTTTTCCATTGCCATAGTATAATATTTTGTGCTTTGAGACTTCATGAGCAGAAGTAAATGAATTTATCAAAATAGGAGCGACCAAGTACAGCAACAAAGGCGTCATCCAAGGTCTGTAGCTGGTGAAAATGGATAACAGGTTTTCTAAATATAATAGAGCATGTATGCTACGATCTTTTCCACCATCTATTATGCCCGTGTCAAATGAGAATTACGGTACAGGATGCGAAAATTCCTCTAGGCATTGGGAGTCAACAAGAAAAACATGGAATCCTTAATAAAGCCACGAAGTATTCAACAACACGCCTGGTAGAAAAGTGCAGCCACACATATGGCATGCGAGATGTTTGACAAAATACCCTATGTACAAGTGAAGCATAAACAAGTGCAAAGACAAAGCTATTATACGAAGCGGCTGAAGTGTTTTGGAAAGATAGCTTGGAGACATTTTAGAAGAGTAAGGCCTAATAATATGCCTATGGAATATCACATAGGTCGAAAGTCATGATAGCACAAAAGTACTATACCCCCTTTTTAGACAGATCCCTAAGATCCAAACAGAGCCTAGATAGATCATCATAAATAACCTATATACCTGTTAGGACATACCTGACAATATGTGGATTCTAAGAAATAGTGAAGAAGAGAGAGAGATTACTTAACAGACATTAAAGACTCATGAACAATAGTTGTAATGAAACCACAATCCAAGAATCCAAGGCGATATAAGCAGCAAAGAGGGGGCGACTGTAGTCAAGTATGCAACATATGAAAGCATGAGGGAGATGCATAAAGATCTGAAAACATTGCATGCAAGCGTACCTGGCTATTTGCTAACTCCTCGACTGGCTTCTTCAGCCCTTCCTAGGTAATGCTTCAGCCTCACGTCAACAGATCTTTCCCCGTGTCCCGCATCTTCCTTACATATCATCTTCCTTCCCTTCCTCCGTTCCTAAAGAAATTGTGCAAAGAGTCAAAACCAAAACCCCCTTCCTCTTACTATAGAAGATTTTATTTTTTAGAAAACTCCAATAAAGTGTTCATGTGGTCCCCCAAATCCCTTGGCAGAGTATGTGATAACCTCCACTGCCATAATGCATAACAAACTCATAATGGTTGATCCCCACTATTAGAGGATGCCATCATAAATATAGTGCTAATTTTTAGTCACAAAGAATCTTCAAAAGCATTTCGTTATATTTCCTTAGGCATGCAAAACACCCTCTTGAGTGGCCATTACTACTGCCCTTCAAATTAGAAACGCATTCAAAAGAAATAGAATACTTTTTGTTTCAAAGAATCCTTTTTTTTTTAACATTTAGTCACAATATTTTTTCATGATAAGAGCTCCACCACTTCCCACGTTTCTCTCCATTAAAAGTGTAACCGCTTCATTGAATTTATCCACCCGCAATTGTTTACATCGTGTTGGCTTATAACACTTATTTTTATTAATTTCATAACTCAATGCAAAATAGCAATTTAAATTATAATTATTTTACCACTTATTATTTATTGTTTTTGTTTTTATTTAATATGTTTCCAACAAGCAACATTATAAAGCCCCTTAAATTTAAACACTCCAAAACACAATTAATCAAACAACATACCAATCAATACTCAACTTCACAGCGGGTCGGTAAGCAACTCAAGGACAACACAAATGGAGGGTCATTAAGTTCAAAATGGTATTTCTTTTTCTCTAGTAAACATCATCCTATACAAAACCAAATCAAATTCTCAAGTAAGTATTCATTATGCAATGATAAAATATAAATTCTAATCTAGCCATGATACAATAAATCCTAATAAATCCCCTTGTTATTTCATATTCACTATAGTTATGGGATTCATAACTAGACTAAAACTAACACAATAGTCCAATAACCACCTATTAAACTATGAAGCAATATATAGTTCAATAAGTACTCAAAATTTTGTTGACTATGTCATACATTATAGGCTATGACCTACATCACTCTTCTAGTTTTGGTAATTAAATAATGTTGTTTTATTTTTAGATGATGCAAGTAGACACTCCTCCTGATATTGATAGGATAGTGGAGCATGGTGTTGCTGCAGCATAGCGAGCTCAAAGCCTTTGATTGAGGTATGGGGAAAATTAGTAAATTTCAAATTACAATCATTGTTTTAGCTATCTATTATTGAAAAATCAAATGATTATTCATTTTTAGTTTAATTTCTATCTGGATGGTTGCTATAAGGCTTCACAATGCCACAACATGAGCATGTCGTTGGTGCGAATGAGGAGAGAGATCATTTGGTAGTGGTAAGTGATTATTTTGTTAAATATTTAATTTTATATAATTTAATTTCTATACATTAATGTATATGATTTTTATTGTAATAGGTACAACTCCATGAAGAATTAAACAGGAGGTCTAGTGAATGAATTCAAAGTAGACCACCATCATATGCATCTCTATACCCCTAACAATCAAAATCTGCTTGTGAATTTTTCCTTCACTTGGAGGGAAATGACTATTTATTAGGGTCCTTTGTTGTATGCCTATATGGCAATTTTGAACATATATTTTGTATTGTATATGCATGTCATTGTATGTCCATATGGTATTCTTATATAAGCCTATATGGTTTTTTTGTATATATGTTATACTTATATTGACATATATTGATGTATGCCTATATGGCTATTTGGTTAATACATATCTTTTTTATTGATGGTGTCCATATTTGTATAATAAATGTTTTTTAAATAAATGAATAATTATTTGATGTAACTATAAATGATTTAAAAATGTTATTCCAATCCATTCTTATAGAAATGTTCCTATATTATTTCCTTACAATAAATGAAGTCCTTTAAAACACGCTAAGACATTTATCTCTCAAGCATGTAATGAAAACACAAGGAAAATGAGCTAATTAAGGATTATATTTTTATATTTCAAGTTTTCAATAATAATATGTTGCCTCCATTATACAATGACAAGATTCAATAGATATTTGTAGATGGTTTACTTCAAATATTTAAAATATAAGTAAATTCCATGATTCATAACTTATTTTTAGATTTATGTATTCTTGTTTGTAAGCATTATCACACTTTATTGAATAATATGGTTTTTTATCCATTCATTCCTAATATTTTGTTGTATTGATAAAATGAAGACAATGAGGATGTGAAGATTTTTATCATGATGTACCTTTACCTTTTTTTCTTCTCATTGGTATTTTATGTTTGGAAATTTTTATTACCATTTTTATGGTGATATTCACACTCATTTCACCTATATTTGTTGGTTAATTATTATCTTTCCCACACCATTATGTGTTTGTGGTCTTGGATGCCATATTTTTGGCATATAGTTATGGAATCAAGTTTTATTAAAGACAATGTACAAACAATTTACACTATGTTTCCAATCATTTTATTGAAGTATATTCAAGTACCAATCCTCTAGCTGATCAATCACTGCTTCAAATTTATGTAGGTATTCTTCATACCCACACTTTCCTTCATCTCAAAAAAATGTATTCCTATATTGACCAAAACATTTATGACTGCATTGAGTTTAACCAATGGAGGAGACTAGCTCTTTGGTGTAGATCATTTAGTCATAAGAGTATAAAGACACCTATGTTGACCTAAAATCATAAAGTGGACTTATTTTGTAGCTATCCTAATGTGTTGGTATTGTCGGTTTACCCCCATGAGATGAAGAATGTAAACAATGCCTCTCAATAACTTTTTACTAAATGCAACTGACACTTTTTGGAACATCTGAAACATTGTCACCATGGTGGAATGACTTGGATATATGAAAAAATGAGAAAGGTTATTGTAGAGAGCCCCTATGTGACCTTATATATTTAGATGAAAATTCTCTAAGTGCCATGATTTTTGAGTAAAAACTCATCAAAGTTCACCACTTTTTGGCACTTAGGGATCTTAAGAGAAACACAAGTACAATGTAGCTTGGAACAATTTGGCATGTTGAGGTGCAAAACATGACCTTTCCTACCATAAAACCACCCAACCTAACTTGTTGGAACTATTGGTTTGGCCACATGATGAACAAAACAAAGATTACACTATCTTGCAACTTTCTTTTGAATGCAATTGACACTTTTTCCATCAACTGAAAACATGTCACCATGGGAAAATGGAATGGAGATATGAAAAATTGAAAGAGGTTATTATAGAGGGACCCTATGTGATCTTGTACCTTTAGACATAATGGTTGTAAGTTTCATGATTTTTGAGAAAGAGCTCTTCAAAGTTTTCTTCTTTTTTCGCACTTTGGTCTCTTAAGAGAAATCATTGGTGCAATGTATCTTGGAACATTCTAGCATGCTAGGGTGTGAAAAATGACCTTTACTAGAATAAAAATACCCATTTGGATGTGTTGGAACTGTCATTTTGGTCGCACAATGAATAGAATGAAAATTATGCCACCTTGCAACTTTAAACTACATGCATCTAACACTTTTTCTATCAACTAAAAACTCATTGCCATAGGAAAATGGATTGGAGATATGAAAAAATAAGAGAGGTTATTGTAGAGGGGACCTATGTGATCTTGTAATGTTAGAAAAAATGGTTGTAAGTGCCACGGTTTTTGAGAAAGAGCTTGTCAAAGTTTGTTGTTTTTTCACACTTTGGTCTCTTAAAAGAAATCATTGGTACAATGTAGCCTAGAACGTTTTTGGCATGCTGAGGTGTGAAATAGGAACTTTCCTAGTGTAAACATACCCATTTGAACATGTTGGAAAAATCAGTTTGGTCACACGATGAACAAAACAAAAATTAGACTACCTTGCAACTTTACTTTGCATGCATCTGACAGTTTTTCTATCAACTAAAAACTTGTCACCACAGGCAAATGGATTGGAAATGTGAAAATATAAAAGAGGTTATTATAGAGGGACCCTACATGATTTTGTAACTTTATGTAGAATGGTTGTATGTACCACATTTTTTGAGAAAAAGGTCATCAAAATTAGCTACTTTTTCACACTTTGGTCTCTTAAGAGAAATCACCGGTGCAATGTATCCTGAAATGTTTTGGCATGTTGGGGTGTGAAATAAGACATTTCCTAGCATAAACGTGCCCATCTAGACATGTTGGAACTATCATTTTGGTCGCATGATGAACATAACAAAATTTTTTCCACCTTGCAACTTTGACTAGTACAAAAACATCAATATATGATTAAAAAACTACTAAAAACTACATATAAATGACCAAACATGATCACGTGACCATTAGTATTTTATTTCCATTCATCTATAACATGATTGAATTGATGACTAAACCATTTTTAGTCATTTATTGGTTGTTTTAATTGATCGATTTGGTAGTATATTTAGTTGTTGATTTAGTCATTTTTTATTCACTGATATATTAAATCATTAATTTAGTCATTGATTGTTGTTAACTGGTCACTTATTTAGTCATTTTTATTCACTAATTTTTGTCCATTGGTAGTGTATTTAGTCATTAATTTTAATCATCATTTTGATCAATTTGGTAGTTTATTTAATTGTTTTTGTTTACTGATTTCTATCAACTAGTAGTATATTGATACATTATTTATTAATTGAATAATCATTATATTTAGTCATATTTATTCACCGATTTCTATCAATTGGTAGTATATTTAGTCAATTAGTAGTTTATTTAATTATTTTTGTTCATTGATTTCTACTTAAAAGTGCTAGAAATGAGACAATGCTTTTGAGGTTTAAACATAAAATAGAGAAAAACATAATCAACCATTCATTTGCACATAATGAAACATCTATTAAGAAGGAAAAATGTGAAAATTTTATTGAGAAAAGGTGTTCTTACAATAGATACAGGACAAAAATATGTGTCTTTGCTTTGAAAAATGTGTGAGAAAGTGTGTTTCTCAATGCTATGACTGAGAAAATTGAGTTACAATACCCTTTTTTGCTTATACAGTTCCAAAACAAACAAAAAACACTAAGATCCCTGAACAACACATTCAAACTATTGCATAAAGCACCGGGCCAAGCTTTCTAACAACTAGTACATGATAAACATCAACCATGCCATATTTTTCAAATATTTTAGTGGCCATTGTGCAAAGGTCCCTTCTTTCTCTTTCAGATGGATAGATCCATCTATTTTTTCTTCATAAGCAAGGGGTATGTTACTTGTGACCTTTAAAATATTTACATTTGCATCTCTTGTTCCTTTCAATTTGACTCCATGTACAATAGATAGTGAGTGAATCCACCCAATGCCCATAGTATCACCATCAAATGGATCCAACAACCCAACTTTATCCCTTCTTGGAGTTTATCAATAAATGTCTACAAAAAAAAAATACACATTATATTGAGATATAAAACACACATTATATTTTTTTTGACAATTGTATGTAATGTCTTATGTCTTGGAACAAATCAATTTTTGTATGTGCTTTTATTTATTCTGTTGAATAAAAAAGAAGCAAATTTTTACTCTAAAAAAAACTAACCCATTGTGAGGTACAAACAAATGGAGGGCAAGACTATAATTGTGCTAGACTATACAAGTACTCTAGAAAGAGACATGGATTGGCAATGAAGTCCTCCCAACTGAGGACCATGACATCCCCGAACATAATGCACTAATGCATTGTCAAAATCTATGTATCCACTCTATTACAACTATGCTCTAAGCTTCCTTATGTAAGTAATATGTTCTCCCTTATTTCCATAATCTATGTATACTAGCTAATTACACTTCACTAATATTCTAACTAGCTTCTATCAAATAGGTAATGATTACCCTTATTTACATAATAAAATAACCATTACTTACTTGAACAGTGTTTGAATAGTACTTATTTGCATGTGGTTTCATAACACTCACCTCGAGTTCAACATGACTACTACTATGAATATCATGTGTGTGCTCATCAAGTTCATCATCATAATTACTATCAATTTCATTACAAACATGAAGTTGTACAACTTTACATAGAGTTCTATTAACAAGGCCTTTTTCTTTTTGTTCTACTTTCATATAATTGCTCTGTATGTGGTTTAATCATCATGCAAAAAATAATATAAGTCAAGTAAAGAATGCAAGAGCTATAAATTTTCTATCCAAAAGAACATTTTAAGCATGAAGAATGATAAAACATTGGGACAGATTAACTTACAACTTAAAGAATGGAAAAACTATAATTTTTTTTCCAAAAGAAGAATGACAAAACATTAGGATAGATTAACTTACAACTTAAAGAATGAAAAAGCTATAATTTTTTGTCCAAAAGAATATTTTAAGCATGAAGAATGACAAAACATTGGAACAAATAACTGACAACTATTATATTACCTTAACTTTAGGACATCTATGACAATTATGTTGTGCATTCTTGTCCACTTTATCATGATCACTATCAATATCGACGGCTCCGTTGACATCATGAAGGCATTTTTTTTTCTTATTGCTTTGCATGTGGTTTAACCATCATGCAAAAAAATATACAAAGCATTCAATAGTCAAGTAAAGAATGCAAGCTATAAATTTATCCAAAAGAACATAATTTTCTAGATCACTCCAACAATAAAGAAATTGGGTTGGATTCTCCTATGCTTAGATTTTACTAATCTACATATTAAGAGGCATTTGTATAAAAAATTGCCAAATAAGAAGAAATGAGATCAATAGATCCTCTTACCTCATCTAAATCCATGGATTTATGCTCATTCCATGCAAAAAATATTGGGTTAATGGAGGAAACCAACTGCGAAACTTGCTGAGTGATACCAGATATGCAACTCATTACCTTTTGGTACCCTTCATTTGATTTGACATGATCTAGAGAGGCTCCCATTGGGCATTGAATAGATGGCTATGAAATCTTTGTTGATGAACTAGATTTCCACTTCATCCTACTCTTAGATTTACTAGGATCTAGTGCTACCATATAATTGACAATATCTTTTGCACCTGCTTCTCTATTACTGTTTTCTGCCTAAAATACAATGTCAATTTCAACATATAGTCAGTTCAATAAAAAATAAAAATAAATAACACAATGTTAATTGAACCAAAAATCCATACACTTACTACAAATTTGTCCATTTTGGCCTGCAACCCACCTCAACCAAATGTATATCCAGCCCTCACATTATCTCTTGATCTCTTGCCTTTGTTACTCTTTTCCAAATATTCATTAGAATGCATACTTTCTTTTAATGCCTCCCACTGTTTGGGAGATAGAGTGGAATTTAACCTCTCTTCTCCCTCCATGATTATTTTTCTGCAATTGTATCTAAAATTTTTCATCAAAATTCTCATCTTTTGCTTGTAATATTTTCTAAATATTTTTCCACTAGTAGTCTCAAAATTATTTTCCATTTTTTGTATAATATTTTCCAAAGTTCATGGATATTTCTCTACAAAAATTGATTTACAAATATCCAAATGGGCCCCTACATCTTAGACCCAACTCAGAGGCCCACTTTGCAGCATTTGGCCCAATGGGCTCACCATCTCTCGATACCTCAACCAAGAATGGCTTCTTGTGTTCTAATTTTATTTCTTTTGCATTCCTCTCTGTAGATCTGTACAAGTCTTGACTCAATATTTTTCTTTTGACAAAAGGAGACACATCTTCTATTAAACCACTACTAGTATTTCTGGCTGATCCACTAGTTCCATCAAAAGTTCTAGATACCATAGATGCACACTGAGGCATAGTAGATGCAACTAGCAGTATCTCTTCATGAATTTCATTAACTAAAACTTCATGCTCCTTGGACACATCACGTGTGACATGATTAGGTAGATCAGTACTATTCTCCACACATTTCACTTCAAACACATCCTTTAATGTTGAATAAATCATCTGTAGACCTGTTGTTCCTTTGCTTTGATGTTGTTCAAATCTCTCTTAGACTTTGTGCTAAGAGATCATCATGAAATTGCACATCACCATGTGCTATATCAAGATGCACATCACCATGTGCTATATCAGGTTACACATCACCATGTACTATATTAGGCTGCACATCACCATGTGCTATATCAGGTTGTACATCATCACAACTATTATTTTATCCAACTTTATTTTTTGAATCACAGATGCATTGGATTCTATGAGATGGCGACACTTTATCTTTTCTTTCCTTTTTTTTTTCTCCACATTTTCTTTGCACTCTTTTTCTTGCCTATAAAACAAAAATAAATCATATTATGTCTTATATACATAACGCTCTTGCCTATACAATTTCATTAAACACTATTAAACAAATAATATACTACTTAGTGGATTTACAACTTGCTTGTTTGTCAAAGCAAGACACAATAAATATTCATTATTCTTGGCTACTTTTTCACTACAAAGGCACTCATAATTTGTCACTAAAATTTTAGCATTATGATCACTATCATCTAATTTGTGCCTTACATTAATTTTCCTCATTTCCTAAATTCCAGATAAATAATAATGTATAAATCAACAATTTGAATCAGTACAACTTTATTGAGTTCATAAGTTGATAACTGTTGACTTTCCAATCCGCTGATAATTGCAAATGGAAACTTAAAATATAATTTAGTTTACAGATTAAAAAGAATTTGCAGTCAGAAACCAAGAAGGTGTTTACAATTACAGGTATCAATTTTTTTTTCCGTAGGGATATATTCACAAGAAAAGAACTCATAAAAACATAACACAAGTAGGATGAAGGAAAAACATACTCTAGTTCATCGTGAGGTATGCTAGAACCTTCAAAAATTTCCTCGTTTCATCATCACAATTAACCTTAAGCTCCATGACTTGAGCCTCACCCCTATATTCCTTTTTATTTTTGACTAATCCTCCCCACTATAAACAAACATATAATTTTTTAGGTCTAATTGACACTGAAAGACCTATACAAAGCCAAAAATTCATCATATATACTTAAGAAAAAACATGTCTAGCTATTTTACATCCATAAGAGTCCTTTATTGCAATCCCACAACAACAATTTGAACCCTTAGCGGGCTGGCGATATATAATAGACAACAAAAAAGTATTCACCACAATACCATGGGGTATTATACTAAAGGTGCAGTTGGGCTGTATAAAAGAGCTTAATTAAATTATAACTACATTACCACAACAAGGAAAAGTGAACAATGCAGTATAACGGGGAACAACCTGCCACCCTGCAAGGAAGGAGATAATAAAGAGGGGTAGTATGGTAAGAGTCTTGTTGCCCCACGATGAAGCATAAGGAAGCTTGCAGTATACACCCCGCTATCTCATGATAGAGAAATCTGAAGATAATGGTACAACGATAAGTTTGATAAATAAAAAGATTCATGACCCTGCTATCCTACACCAGTGAAAGAGAGAGGTGGTGGTGTTGTGGTATAGACTATCAGGGAATTATTACTATTTGCGGTATTAAATGCATAACTCTTAACAACTCTTAGATCTTGTGAAAATCAATGGAACACATCCAAACTTGAAATATGAGTTGATCACAGAATATTTGGCATAAGATTGTTATTAATGATGACATGATTGAACTCATAAGCCATTAACATTAAGAAATCAACATTGTTTTGGAATTCATTTGTAAGGATTGTAGTGCGGGAAGCTAGGAGTTCAACAAGGTGAAGTTTTGCAACTATCACATACCAGGTAAGTACATTGAACTTATTGAAGCAACTTTACAAGCATAGAATTTTTTGAAATCCTGCATTTATACACTTAGAAAGCTCGAGCAAAGGTTGACATTAGATATCATGTTGCCTAAAAATAAAGAACCTGAGACTAAGAAGGAAGAGCCTAAGGGTAAAAAGAGATCAACATTAGGTATCATGCCACCTAAAAAGAAAGAACCTAAGAGTAAGAAGGAAGAGCCTAAGGGTAAAAATAGATCATTACAACAATCTATCTTAGATATCTTGCCTAACTCAACTGACAAAGGATACAAGAAGGTTTTCAAGGATAAAGCTCATGGTTGTAGGGATGCCCTTATTCCTATTTCTGGGTGGGAATTATTTTGGTATTTCTATGAAAAGAGGGAAAGGAGAATTCCAATATCAAATCCATGGACATTAGACTTAGCTAAGCTAATTGTCTCAAATATCTTCATGGATGTGGAGTTCATTAGAGTTCTAGCCTAGAATTACCACCCTACTACCAGGTCCGTGAGGATAACAGATGGGTCACCATTGGTAATATTAAAAAAATATACATTCATTGAATGCATCAATCTAAACAAACAGGCCCTCACTAAGGTTGACTTGCAAAAGAGTGAGGAAGTGATGCATGAGCATTCACGGTATTGGCAATCCTGTATCAACAAAAAGAGGTGAATTTTGTGGAAGCATTTTTTGAATTTTGAAATAAATTAATTTTGGGCTTGGATTACATGTTGAGGGGTGGAAAATTATTTATCTTCAAATAATTAAACTTTTTAAATTAAATTATCCTTGCACTTTGACAAATTGACTAGTGGGGTGTAAAGCAAAAAGTAGATTTAAAGCATTTAAATTGCAAAATAATTAAAAACTCACTATGAGGAATTGGAAATGGGATAAGGGAGCTTTAAAAACACTTAATGTTGATCCTAAAAAAGTAGGGAGTGGGAAATGGATGCCCAAGACTTGCCTTGGATTTTTGCTTTTTCGGGAGTTAAAGGTGGAGAATAAAAATTGCAACACCCTATCTTTGACAGGGCTGCTAGAAATGGGTTTTTAATATTTTTAATTAATTTTTGAAGGTTTTCATGTGTAGCAATAGAAAAGATCATGCCATATTAGAGGAGGCCAAAAAAAGAATGTGAAATTAATTCTAGGATAGGTGTACAAAAAATTAGAAAACCACTATTCATTGAAGAGTTTTCAAGAAGAATTTTGAAGGCAGGGTGAGTGGAGGCATGGTATTCTCTGAAAAAGATTTTTTGGGTGTTATTTTCAGGTTTGTACTGATTTATAATAGTCCATGGAGGTTTAAAAATAGTTGGATTGAATTTATAGAGGTTAGAGATTATGTTGTAGTGTTGAGAGATGAAATTGTTTGCAAGAGCTCACATAATTGAGCATAGTTTGCCTTAGGATATTTTCAAATTGCATATGGGATGTCTGTAACAAGCTTATTTTCTATATATCAGTCTATAGAGAAGGGGGAATTACTAATCACATGTCTCTTTATTCTCAAGATATTCCCAAGGGGCGAACTGCTCTAAACTACCTCAAGGAACAATGCGAGAGTTCTAGAATCCGAAGGAGTAAAATCATAGAGGTTTTTTGGATAGACTAGGGATCTTAGCCAAAGGATGAAAACATAGAATAGGGATGAAAATACGGTGCCCTAGAGTATCAGAGGCATGATGGTGTCTCGTACAAACCAAAAACCAAGTTTATCACAGAACACAACAAAGTAACTACTAACAATCAGATTGCTAAGAATTTATTGAATGTGGGAAGGTAACAAAATGTAACAAAACTTAAATGAAGTAAAGTACAAATGATAAAGTTAAAGAGGATGCAAGATAGGAGAAGCTCACATGGAGCCTCCAAAAAATGAATGTATTCAATACCTGCATGCATAAGATCTAGAGAAAATGTTGGGGTTGTATAAGGGTTTGCCTCAGTCAAACCCCCGTTTTGGTGTTTCTACCTCCATAGACAACCAAATAGATAGATAGAGATAATAGGAATGAAATGAATGCAAGAGTAATAAAATAAATCCCCGCTCAAGGAGGAAAACCCATATCATAGGGATGTGATAAGTCCCAAGATGCTTACAAACACAAGGTAAGAGAGATATCAACTGCAAGGCTTAAGGAAGTCAAAGAGAGAAAGAACGAAAGAGAGGGGATATGAGAGCCAAGAGAGCTACAAAGGATGCTATAAGAGATCTTAAGAGTGCTTGAAGCTGCTGTAACAAGTGAGATTTGTGCAAGAAAGAGAGTTAAGAGGGAAAGGAGAGTGTATGCAAGAGAGAAAGCTTCAAAGAGACCCAATGGATTGAAAGAATGTATCAAAAAGAGAGAATCAGAGGAAAAAAATCTTCCCAAGTAGTTACAAGGCACCTTGAGCCATTATCATCAATAAAACTTGCTAACAAGTGGAAAACATGCTAAAAAATGGCTGTTGAACATTGAAATGTCACAAGACGTCTGTGCGGTGTGCTATTGTCTAGACACATCATGCTACAAAATGATGAGAATGAGAAAAGAACAAGGTTTGACACAAAGATGACATGCAAAGGTAGCTGCTAAAAAGGGATCCTAAGCATCTTGAGAGGGAAAAAGGCTGATGCAGGGACTAAAATGAGCCTACACAAATGCTAAGGGAGTGGAAACTAAAGTGGATGCAAGAATGTATGTGAAATTTCAAGGGGTGCAATTTTATGACATTTCATTTTTCCCCCACTTTAGTGGGCATATGAATCTACACTAATAATCATGCTAAAGAAAATCTACTAAACATAAGTAGCATCATGATACCAAAAGGATACTGTAGAGGAAGAAAACAACTCTTCGAACCATGGAAGCTTTCCCCCAGATTGAAGACCTACAAAACAAACACAGTAGAAAAGAAAGACCTGCACAATACAACAATGTTAGAACAAAAAAAGACAATACATCATGGGGTTAGAACATGTAAAACACACACACATAGGCACACTCAAAAAACTAAAGGATTTGAGTCAGTAAAGTGAAAGAGACCTCGATGTAAAAGGTTGTCTTAGTGCTATGTGTCATCCCCAAATTAAGAAATAACACATAGAAGAATTATTAAATGAAGAGAAGAATGTAATAATTGATCGCTTTAGGAGAAGAATGCACCCAACATTCAGGGAAGCAACCAATATTGAATAGAGAAAGAGCATATACTTAGGATGAAGAAGATGTAGATCTTCGATTTGATATACATAATTGAGAAGAAAGAGAATTTAAGAGAGAGATAGAGAATATAGAAAGGAATGAAAATTACAAGAGAGATGGCTCCACAGGTCCTCGAACCCAAGGAGAGTTAAACAAATGCATTGTAGATTCATAGACCTACTAAAGGTGAACAAAAGGCTTTGCAGGGACTCTCTGCTATAGAGTTTGAACAAAGTGCACTAGAGGCCTGCAGACCATCAGTAAATAGATCTCACAAGATGAAAATACTTTACAGGTCCTCAGACTTGCAAAGAAGGTGCCCCAAGTACTCTCTCCTGAGGGAAGCACAATGTAAGGGACTCCATAGAGTTTGATTGGTTCTTACAGGTGCTTGCACCTGCAAGGTTGATTGAAAAGCAACTTCGTAGGCACACCTGCAAAGCAACATGTTAATCCATAGACTAAACATGTTAGGGAATCTTGATGCAAAGGAGATCTATAGGTTATCGATCCTACAGAGCAAGACTAATCTAAAGAACCAGTGGAGACCGCAAGCTACACTAGAGGATGGTCATATAAAAGATAGGTCTAGTCGAGTTTCCCCCAAGCTAGACAACATAGAATTCATTTGAGATAAAATCTTTCAAAGGGGGTCCCTTGGGAACCATTCAAAAGAAAAAGGTTCCACTCAAGGGACACTTCATTTGAAAGATAGAGAGAAGAGAGAGGGTCCTTAGAAGGACACACATCTCTAGAACAAGTTATCACTGCCCCCAACATACAGGGGAGGAAAACCATGCAAGATACTTAGAACATACAGGATAGAGGTAGACCTCGATATCACTTGTTATTTGAAGAAGAGGAAAGTGCATCAACAAAAAATGAGTAATGGCACCTAAATCAATAATTTTTTGTATTTTATCCCCCAAGGCTTTACATTCACTAGTGGAATGGCTAGACACTCGATGGTATGCAAAAAAAGAATGTTTCACTTTATCATGCTCATGAAATTTCTTACATTAGGAGAAGGAAGAGTAATCAAGTGGGCTTTTAGAATCCTCAAAAAAATATGCTCTTTCTCAGATAAAGAATGAGGAGCAGGAAGCAAACCTTTCTCTTGTGGAGAAAATTTTGACTTCTCATAAGAAGAAGACACAAAGACAATAGATAATGGCGAATAAATCAATCTGAGAGAACGAGGTTGAGTGGAAATCATGTTGCCATTCAACTGTGGTTTCCATTTAGACTGTTCATTCAAGCAGCCAAGCCCCAAATTATGCTTACGAGGTGCACATTCTATAGGGACTTGAATAAATTGTTCATTACCCCCACAACCTTTACGTCCATAGCCATATTTAGAGATGAGCTTAAAGCCAGGGCCATAACGTATTTGAAAATATTGAGAAGGAGGATCTTCATAGAGAGCATTATTCCAACAATGGGGATTATGCTCCTCTATGGGATCACCATGAGCCTTCTTGACATGACTGCCAACATTAGCCTCTTTAATAGAGGTGTGATCATCCTCCTCAAAGGAGGAAGGATTATCATCAAGGACATTACAACTGTTGTTCGCATTACCCCATGATGTAGAAGAATAATCATCTTTGATAGCGGGTTTGGATAATGTTATCGGAAGGACTAAGTGGATCGGGTCAACTTTATATCCTCTAATGAAGGATTCTATAAAGTCTAGAGAACCCCATTCATCACTAGGAAATGCAATCTCTTGAGAAGAGGTACAAGGAGTAGACTTAAGATTTTTTGTTTTAGAAGGATCCTCTTCAGGGACATCTATCTCAAGAGTATCCTTTTTAGTAGGTACCGTAGGACTAGATATCGACACCTTGGAAGACATTGAAGGAATAAGAGTTGGCACAACCGAAGCTTGATGAACAACTACCATCTCATAGAGGTGCATAGCATCAGGGTCAACCTTGACCATGACTACTCGATTCTTACAAATGAACTTAATGGATTTATGCAAGGTAGACGGGACTATACCCATAGTGTGAATGCACGGTCTATTGAGGAGAAGGTTATAAGGTAATTTTTTTGACATAACATATACAACCTGGTGGCTATGGTAATGGGTCCCAACCTCAAAGGAAAGGCTATTATGCCTAGGGCTTGTCTACCAATATTATTGAACCCATGAATGTCAATAGAAGAAGTCTTAAGAGAAGATGAATCAATATTAATCTTAGACAATAGATTAATGCTACACACATTGAGCACCAAACTTGCATCAACAAGAGTACGTCTAATTCCAATGTTAATGTTGACTGTAATCATTAGAGGATTTGCTTGCTTCTGTACTTCTGAAGGTGGGAGTTCCTATGGATATAATATAATATTCAGTGAATCTACATGAATATGATCTATCAATGCATTAGCATCCATTGGCCTAGCGGAAGAAGGAAAGAGGATCTTTTCCAAGGCTTCTTGAAGCATACCTTGATAAATTGGGGTAGACTGAAGTAAGTCCCATAGTGAGATCTTAGTTGGAGTAACTTGGAGTTGCTCGACAAGATCGTAATCACCGGGTGCTTTAGTTGTAGGTTTAGGTGCTTGAGGAAGGATTGGTTGAGAAGGTGGTAAAGAAGTAGGTTGATCAATTTTTTTTTTATTCCTTCTAATATTATAAGTATGTGATATCTCTCTATAAGAGGGAGCCTTTGTGTAAAGATCTTGAGAATCATCATCAAATGGAACACCATTTATAGAACAAATCCTTTTAGAAGGAATAGATGGGGTCAGATAAATAGCAGGTCTCTTAGGCCTTTTAGGGGTAGCAAAGACATATTATATTTACAGACTCATCACAATTAGTGGAATAATTATTTGAAGACATATTTTCAACATTGATTCAAGGAGGATCATATGTGGAAGGAGGTTCATCAGTCACTAATGCATCGTCTCTAGAAGAGAAGGTAGACTAATGTTAAGAAAGGTATTAATGATTTCATCTTCTTGCAACAAGATATCCTTCAAAGCAAGAGGAATACCTGAGAAGGATCAAAGGTACAAAGTGACATGGGCAATGCCAAGTCACTATCACATGCATGAAATGGAACATTATTAACATTTTGGATATAATTATATACTAAACTCACAAAAGAGGATATTAAATTAATTTTGGATATAGGTAGTCAAATATGATAAATAATTAATAAACAAGTTAGCTAATCTAGAGCAATCCAGGGGTGATAGAACCAAGAAAAATTAAAAATCCTAATTTTTAGAATTTTTTGGTATTTTCTAGGTTCTAGTAGTTTTCATTTTTAGAGGTCTTTGGACCAGAATTTGGGGCTGAAACATGCATCAGTTTCTAAAATTTGGTTGTTGAAGGAACTATATTTTAGGGACTGAATTATTCCTCTTGGAGACCTTTCCAATGGTGTAAACAGTTCTGAATTTTGAGCACCAAGTCAAATGTTATGACCCCACCAAGTTGGGGTAAATAAATTCCTGCTTTTTTGAAAAATATCGTGGTTCACGTCAGGTTCACCAAAATGTAGATATGGGGATTCACTACTCATGATTCTCTTTATTCTCAAGAGATTCCCAACAGGTGAACTACCCTAAACTACCTCAAGGAACAATGCAAGAGTTCAAGAATTTGAAGGAGTAAAATCACAGAGGTTTTTTGGACAGACTAGGGCTCTCAGCCAAAGGAAGACAACATAGAATAAGGATGACAATGCAGTTTGCTAGAGTTCCAGAGGTGCACTGGCATCTCTTATAGACTAGAAACCGAGTTTATCAAAGAAAAAAAAAGTGACTAGTAACAATCAGATTGCTAAGAACTTACATAATGTGGGAAGGCAACAAAATGTAACAGAGCTGGAATGAAGTAAAGTACAAATGATAAAGTTAAAGAGGATGAGAGATAGGAGAAGTTCACAAAAACCCAAGTAATGGAGCCTCCAACAAATGAATGTATTCAATACCTACATGCATAAGATCTGGAGAAAATGTTGGGGTTGTATAGGGGTTTTCCTTAGTCAAACCCCCGTTTTGGTGTTCTCACTTCCATAGACAACCATATAGATAGATAGAGATAATAGGAATCAAATGAATGCAAGAGTGATAAAATAAATCCTCACTCAAGGAGGAGAACCCATATCATAGGGACATTATAAATCCCAAGATGCTCGCAAGCACAAGGTAAGAGAGATATTGGCTACAAGGCTTAAGGAAGTCAAAGAGAACAAGAACGAAAGAGAGAGGCTATGAGAGCCAAGAGAGCTACAAGGGATTTTGTAAGAGCTTAAGAGTGCTTGAAGATACTATAACAAGTGAGAGATTTGTGCAAGCAAGAGAGTGAAGAGGGAAAGGAGAGTGTATGAAAGAGGGAAAGCTTCAGAGAGATCCAATGAATTGAAAGAATGGATAAAAAAGAGAGAATCAAAGGGAAAAAAATCTTCCCGAGCAGTTATAAGACATTCCAAGCTATTAACACCGACAAAAATTGCTAAAAAGTGGAAAACATGGTCAAAAATGACTGTTTGAATGTTGAAACATCATAGGATGCTAGTGTGGCATGGACGTCCACGTGGAGCACTAGTGTCCAAATACATCACGCTACAAAAAAACAAGAATGAGAAAAACAAAAGGTTTGATGCAAAGTTGGTGCACAAAGTAGCTGCTGAAAAGGGATCCTAAGCATCTTGAGAGGGAAAAAGGCGGATGTAGGGACTAAAATGAGCCTACATAAATTCTAAGGGAGTGGAAACTAAAGTGTATGCAAGAATGTATGTGAAATTGCAAGGGGTGAAATTTTACGACATTACATAGTCCATTAATGAATGAAATATTTTTGTAATCAAATTTCTATAATGAAGAAAATCAATATTTTCTTGTGTAAGAATTTTTTTAAAATTTTAAATTGCAAGTTTAATTTTATGTTTTATCTTTTTTCGAGAGGTTTTTAAAGAGGTTCTTGAGAGTATTAAATCCTCTCTACATTAGTGGTATGAGAGTAGCAAGATCCTTAGTGTGTAAATAGATCATTGAAGAGAGGCAGTTTGCACCGGGATTGAGCTTGTGGGTGTTGGAGAAATGGATGGGAGAGGAGCCCATCGTGGTAGAGGTAGAGCAAGAGGAAGGATGGACAACTTTTTCCATGATAATGATTTCATATATTTGAGAAGGAAAGTGGAAGCACTTCAAGAAGAAATAAGAAGAGGGTTTGCACAAAGAAGGGAACTAGGGAGTGATGAGGAAGAAGCTACAAAGAGTGCTAGCCTCACAATTGAATAGAGAGAAGAAATTGTAGTAGTTGCAAATGACCAATTATTGAGAATTTTGTAAAAAATGGGAAAGAGATCAAAGATTGATGTTCCTATCTTCAACAGAAGCTTGAATCTAGAAGAACTTATAGACTGGATAAATGATATGGAAGAGTATTTCAAGTTTGAAGAAATTAGAGATCCAGATAGAGTCAAATTTACTAGGACAAGATTGAAGGGTCATGCTTCAATTGGTGGAGAGAAATTTAGTTGGAAAGAGGAAGAAGAGGAAAAGATAAAATTATCAAATGGGATAAAATGGTGGAGATATTGAAAAAAAAAATTCTTGTAGACTATGAATTGGACTTGCTTAAGAGGATGCAAGGTTTGAAGCAAGGAAGAAAGATTGTTAAAGAATACACTAAAGAATTCCATAGAATTCTTATAAGGACTGGAAATTCAAAGGAAACCATGGAAAAGGTTGCAAGATACATA
This sequence comes from Sequoia sempervirens, assembly GCA_007258455.2. NCBI lineage: Eukaryota > Viridiplantae > Streptophyta > Pinopsida > Cupressales > Cupressaceae > Sequoia > Sequoia sempervirens. Next base: position 156,902,701 of record VDFB02000008.1, read on the forward strand.
AATGGGTTGAGATCAAGAATTTAAGAAGAGATGGAACTTGTCAGAGTTGTGACAATGGAAAATGCTTATCAAATAGCATTGAAGATAGAAGATAGAATGAATAGAAAAATTGATAATAAGAAAGGTGGAAGGAGTAAAACAAATGGGCAGCAAAATGAGGATAGAAATTAGAAAAGTGAAGACCAAGGTAGAAGAAAACAACATAGGAATGAATAATTTTATGGGTCAAGAGATCAAAAATAGAGAGGTAGAGGAAGATTGAGTAGAAGTTTCAGAAGCAGAACCTTTAGAGGGGCTTGTTTCAAGTGTGGAGAAGAAGGTCATAGGGCATAAGCCTGCCCTCATGAAGAGGAAAAACCAAGAAGAAGCAGCAAAAATAAATGGAGAAGATGCACACTCATCACGCTCAAAAGAGGAAGAGGATGGAGAGGTGCTTGTTTCAAGAAGAGTCCTAATGAACGAATGAAAAGAACTAGATCAAAGGAAGAGCTTGTTCAAAACAAGATGTAAGTGTGAAGGTAAAGTTTGTAATGTTATTATTGATGGTGGTAGTATTGAAAATCTTGTTTTTGAGGAAATGGTAAATAAGTTTCATTTGGAAAGAAGAAGGCACCCGCATCCATACATGATTGCTTGGTTGCAAGATGATCATAAAGTTCTGGTAAATGAACAATGTCTAGTAAAATTTAAGATAGGTGATTATCATGATGAATTTTTATGTGATATAATGTCTATGAATATTTGTCACTTGTTATTTGGAAGGCCTTGGTAGTTTGATAGGTGTACAGTGCATGATGGGTATGCTAATACATACTCCTTGTTGAAGGATTGAATCAAACACAAGTTGAAGCCCTTGAGTAAGGAAGAAGGAAAGGTATGCAATAAATTTGGAAAATGTTTGATTCATGGGGTTAAATAGTTAGTGGAAGAGGATGAGGATGAAGATTTTGATTTGCTGATGCAAGTTGTAGCAGCATGGGTTGCACTCAAGAAAGGTAAAGTGAAGGTTTTGGTGGAGAAATAAGAGGTAAAGTCTATTTTTTGTGAAAATGTTGTTGCTGATTTATATGAGCATGATAATATTTGTATAAAACAAGATATTGCACAAATGAGTACATTGGTGAATGAAGGAATTAAAGTTGTAAGAAAGGAATAAGGTGAGAAAGTGAATAAATATTTGTTTGGTGAGATTCCCTTTTCATCAGTGGATGATTTCTCCTTTGATAAAGAGGTTTGTATGGATGATAGTTTATTGCAGGATGACAAGGAAGAATATTTTGATTGTGTTGTTGGAATTGAAATGGATATAGAGGAGATAGATGGAAAGTATGAATATTTTTATTGTGTTGTTGGCATTGAAATGGATATAGAGGAGATAGATGGAAAGTATGAATATTTTGATTGTGTTACTAATAATGAATTTGCAGCTGAAAATTGCTTTTCAGGAGATATAGAAAATGAGGAACACATGGAACAAACAGAGATTAAAAATGAATCAATTGTTGTAGAAATAACAAGGGGAGAGGTAATGCACGAGTTTCCTTATTTTATTGAGGAAGAGAAAATTGATGATTATTATTTTCTAACATTTCATAGTTCAAATTGGTGGGAATTAGAATTTGTGAAAAGATAAAGGAAGAGAAAAGGAATGAAAGATGGAAAATATATCAAGCTGTAGGGACATGTGAGAAATAAGGTTCAGGAGAATAAGGAAAAAAAGTGGGTTCAGAATGAGCTTCATAGCTACAATTTTTTTATGAGTCACATTGATGAAATATTTCTTTCCTATTATGGGTGTCTAATGCAAGAGCATTCACGGTATTGGCAATCCTGTATCAACAAAAAGAGGTGAATTTTGTGGAAGCATTTTTTGAATTTTGAAATAAATTAATTTTTGGGCTTGGATTACATGTTGAGGGGTGGAAAATTATTTATCTTCAAATAATTAAACTTTTCAATTAAATTATCCTTGCACTTTGACAAGTTGACTAGTGGGGTGTAAAGCAAAAAGCATATTTAAAGCATTTAAATTGCAAAATAATTAAAAAACCACTATGAGGAATTGGAAATGGTATAAGGGAGTTTTAAAACACTTAATTTTGATCCCTAAGAAGTAGGTATTGGGAAATGGATTCCCAAGGATTTCCTTGGATTTTTGCTTTTCGGGAGTTAAAGGCGGAGAATCAAAACTGCAACATCCTATCTTTGACAAGGCTGCTAGAAATGGGTTTTTAATGATTTTTAATTAATTTTTGAAGGTTTTAATGTGTAGAAACAAAAAGGGTTGTGCAATATTGGAGGAGGCCAAAAAAAGAATGTGAAATCAATTCTAGGATAGGTGGTACAAAAAATTAGAAAACCATTATTCATTGAAGAGTTTTCAAGAAGAATCTTGAAGGCAGGGTGAGTGGAGGCATGGTATTCTATGAGAGATATTTGTTGGGTGTTATTTGTAGGTTTGTAATGATTTAAAATAGTCCATGGAGGTTTCAAAACAGTTGGATTAAAGTTACAGAGGTTACATATGATGTTATAGTGCTGAGAGATGAAATTGTTTCCAAGAGCTCACATAATTGAGCATAGTTTACCTTAGGATGTTTTTAAATTGCATATAGAATGTCTATAACAAGTTTATTTTCTATATATAAGTCCATTAATGACTGAAATATTTTTGTAATCAGATTTATTTAATGAAGAAAATTAATATTTTCTTGTGCAAGAAAAATTTCTGAATTTTAAATTGCAAGTTTAATTTTATGTTTGAGCTTTTGTTGAGAGCTTTTTCGAGAGGGTCTTGAGAGTATTAAATTCTCTCTACATTAGGAAGAATATAATAGGTTAAGGAGAACACACAGAAGTGATGAACTCCCCATATACATGACAAAAGGGTGCTAATAACAAGGTGATACCTATCTCCCCCTCTGCCACCGAACCATTTGATGTAGAAGATTTTTAGTTTTATTTCAAGAAAACCTACTTTGCTTTCTAACAAGTACTTGGGATAGAAACACAAGAACAAATTATAGTTATTTTAATGATGATGGCTATGATAATTCAAAACCTTGAGACAAACATTGAATATGACTTTGCCTCATATCTTGAGAAGGCATTGCATGAAGGATTCCTACAAGTCAGAGAGAACAAGGACCCAATGACATTTAGGAGATATTATTTACTATGTTACTTGATATTGTACCAGAACAAAGATAGATGGACCAAAAGGATTTTTTTGGGTAAGGTTGATCAACAAGGGAACTTTCTGCCCATGCAACAATGGTGTTATACATGGGATAGAAGATGCAAAAACTCTAATTATGTAGTGTTCTATGATGATTTTGTGTATAGAGTTATGAGAGTTCTTGGTCACTCATCACCAAGATTACACACACCTATACTACAACTATTGAGGCCCTTGGTTTTGAAACTAGAAAAAGGTCATACTCATAACTTTGGTGATTGGTTTTTTGTACAAGATGTCACAATAATCAAGATTTATGGGTGCCCATAGGCCCCACATATATTACCAAAATTCATTCATCTTTAGCTAGCCTTTTTAGAACTTATGTGGCATATGTTTTGGATGGGAAAGGATGTCATGTAGAAACAAAAGATGGGTACATTTCTACCTAACTTGATAATATGTGAAGAATTATCTATTGGATATGACACCCTTGAAGAATTACAACATTACCTTAAGACAAGATATTCTATGAGGCTTGGAATATAAATGGAGAAGATCATAAATACAAAACAAGCATGGAATTATTTCATACATTGAAGAAGTGGTTTGTTCTAACGATATTAAAGGATGACGACCAATTGAAATATCTCAATGAACGAAGAAAGTAATTTGGAAAAATTGTTCCTCATTGCATTCCTCATGCACAAAAGGATGGTGAATTGAATGTCCACAACCTCAATTTGATCATGGATGGAATAATAGACTTGGATATCAGATATTCTAAATTCATTACAGGTGGTAGAGGGTTACTTGACAATAGATGGAGGAATCACCTAACAAATATATCAAAGATCCAAGAATACAAATGGCCTCATGACTACATAGTATACCAATGGGAGCAAAAGTATTTGGTTCCTCTAGAAGAATAGGGCCTTGAAGATGTTGTAGTGGAAGAACTGAGCCTTCAAACACTCTATCATGGAGAGGGGGAATTTTCTAGATAGGGATGATCACGAGTCTCCTATGTTGATTAATAGACTACAAGTGTATTACAGGTGTTGTGGGCTTCCAATCAATATTGTCTACTTTCTGTATTTTCTCTTAATTATGTTTTAAGAAAAAATAACGTTTATTTTATATGAAGAGGCATGAATTTTTAAAAGATTTCATATTTTGTAACAGTCTGAAGCTTGTTGACTCTCTTATAAAAGAGAAACCAAGACCAAATTTTGATATCATCATCATAGGAATTTATAGAAACATATATGAGGAGACTTTTGTTATATTGTAATATCTATTTGAAGCAATCAATGGGGAAGAAGATTTAATTTGGTGCTCGAATTTTGGTCTCAATTATTTGTTGATAATATTGTGTATGATTGTATGGTTGTCTCTAGTTTAATATTTCCTTGTTATTCAAATTAAGTATATCAAGTATATGTTTAATTTTTCAATACACACTTGCTATTATTGTGTGATTTGTTTTAATTGGTTCCTTCAAGTGAGGATTAAATCCCTTTAAATAAATCATAGTAACCTGGAAGTCTTATTTGGATCAATAAGAACCATACAATTGCATCATTGTACATCTATGCAAGCCATAGACTCTCACTATGCCAAATAATTAGAGTTGCAACTAGAAGTAAAACACATATGTCACCCACATCTTGACTCCATTGCCCAATAGGAATAGGCACTGATCGATTTCATTTAAATATTATTTCACAACACCTCATTCACATATTTCTAGTTTTTAGTGTCAGTCAAACCTAAGAGATTGTTTTTTGTAATGAGGAGGATTAGTTCACCTAATGTTAAGATATCTATATGTATTATTAGATCATAGATGTTCATTATTTTTTCCTTCACACAAGCATATTCAATGCATGTGGAGGCTAGAAGCTATATTACAAACTAAAGCTATCATCTAGGACATACAAGAAAAGTCTAGCATCTAGAAAACATATAGGACATACAAGAAATTATATTCTAACTAAACAAAATTAATTTCAACCAAAGTAAGATAACTAAGAAGAATGATTGGACCTAACTGTAAATGCACTTCAAATCAGTAGTGAACATCTCGGGTTTTATATACAATGTACCAGCAGAATAATGATGATTACATTAAAAAAATGTATCAGTAAAACAACAATGAATAAGCATACCTATACTCAAATCTTTATTACATTCAATAATAAATTGCACCATATATATAGCCAAAGTTTAGGTGACAAGCTAACCTCTTTAGGTGACAGGATAGTTATTCATAACTAATAACTAAATGCTGATAGATGACAAATTTTCAATTACAATATAGTTTTTACAAAGTCAACCTAAGCAGTTATGCAATTACTTCACATTGCATAATTAATAACTAGGAGTATCTACCAATTGCATTTGCTTGTCATGGAATTCTATGAGACCACATTTCTTTGAGGTAGTTTTTCAAATAGTTCATTGAATTGTCTATGCTACCACATTTTTCATACATGTCTACCAAAGAATTTTATCAAATAGTTCACTGCCTTGTTGCTATGGCTAAAAACCTAAAACAAGTGCTTTCAAACAAGCTACAGATGCTTGGAAAAAATCTATCAAAGCATAATAGTAAGTAATAGCATAAATAAGGCAATGAACTGGTTGAAAAAATGCCTCAAAGAAATATGGTCTCATGGTGATGGAATTCCATGAAAATCCATAACAATTTGCTCACCACGAAATTCGTCATGGCATTCCATCACCATGAGACCACATTTATTTGAGGCATTTTTTCCAAAGTTCATTGCCTTGTCTATGCTACCACATTTTTCATACATGTCTACCAAAGCATTTTATCAAATAGTTCACTGCCTTGCTACTATGGATAAAATCCTAAAACAAGTGACTTCAAAAAAGCTATCGATGCTTGGAAAAAAATATATCAAATTATAATAGTAAGCAAAAAGAGATGGTTTCATATTTTTTTAGTGTGAAAATTAGTGTGATTTTATTTGCATTTTTTTGCAATTTTTAAACACATTTTTTTTGGCAATTTTGTTGTTTGAAATGTGGAAAAATATTTGTGGTTAGTTTTTTTGCATTTTTAATTATAGGTTTCTCACAGTTAGTGAAAAAGGTAGTGTTCATGAAGGAATAGAAAAAATGCGTAGAGCCTTTGAATTATACCTGTACTATGCAATGGCATTGAATCATTTAGCAAACTATTTTTTCTTCACAAGGCAACATTTTCTTGTGGAATAGTTGACTGAGATAGCTCTTGTTTCAATTGACCACCCTCTCATGAAATCTCATTCATATTTATAATCTTGCATGATCTTATCATAGCTAAGGTGATTATGACACCACTGGCCACTACTACATGGCATCAATCAAGGAAAGCTAGAGGCCACATGATTTTGTGGATAGGTTCAATTGAAGCTAGGAGATCTTAAGAGTTCTCTCTCAAATTTTAAAAAAGTTATGGAGGTCCACCCTGAGAATTGTGAGAGCTTAAAAGCTATAGGCCATATATATGCTTAGCAAGGGTAGAAAAAGAAGGCTTTAGAAATTTTAAGAAAGGAAACTCACATAGATCCACATGATGCTCATGCATTTATCAAGATGGGTGAGTTATGAATATCATCAGACCCCAGTGTAGCCTTAAATTCTCTTAAGATGCCAAAGTCTCTTTTGAAGAAGAGTAGAAAATAAGTACCCATTCAATTGTTAAACAACATTGTGGTTCTTCATTTTGAGCGCGATGAACTAGAGTTGGCTCAACAAAATTTTATGGAGGCATTAGGAAATGATGTTTTGCCTCTATATAAATCTATGTGGTTAGTTTTATGCATTTTTTATGTGTAGGATTCTCATAGTTAGTGAAAAAGGTAGTGTTCATGAAGGAATGGAAAATATGTGTAGATCCTTTGAATTATACCTATACTATGCAATGGAATTGAATCATTTAGCAAACCATTTTTTCTTCACAGGGCAACATTTTCTTGTGGAGCAATTGACTGAGATAGCTCTTGTTTCAACTGACCACCCTCTCATGAAATATCATTCATATTATAATCTTGCACGATCTTATCATAGAAAAGGTGATTATGAAACCACTGGACGCTACTACATGGAATTAGTCAAGGAAAGCCAGAGGCCATAGGATTTTTTGGATAGGTTCAATTGAAGCTAGGAGATCTTAAGAGTTGTCTCTCAAATTTTGAAAAGGATTTGGGGTCCACCCTGAGAACTGTGAGAGCTTCAAAGTTGTAGGACATATATGCTTAGCAAGGGCAGGCAGAGAAGGCTTTGGAAATTTTAAGAAAGGAAAATCGCATAGATCCATATGATGCCCATGCATTTATCAAGATGGGTGAGTTATTAATATCGTCAGACCCTAGTGCAGCCTTAGATTTTCTTAAGAAAAAAAGTCTCTTCTAAAGAAGAGTAGAGAAGAAGTACCCATTCAATTGTTAACAACATTGGGGTTCTTCATTTTGAGCGTTAAGAACTAGAGTTGGCTCAAAAAAATTTTATGGAGATATTACGAAATGGAATTTGGGTTGAATTCATAAATAAAAGCCCCAATGCCAATTTTGCATTTTTTCTCATGCTCTTTAAGGATATGGAATTATTCCATCGACTAGAAGAAGGTGGTGTTTCACTTGAGTTACCATGGGATAAAGTCACAACACTATTTAATCTTTCTAGGTTGTTTGAACAACTACATGATACTGAAAAATAAAATCTTTTATACAACCTATTATTGTTCAAGTTTCTTGATTATGTGGATCTACATATCTACGTCTTATAGCCATGGCTCAGGCTTGGAATGAGATCCAACTAAGCCTAGAATTGATTGGGGACGCATTTAAGGTGGATAAAAACTCATTAAATGCTTTATCTATGCTTGGAAAAATGGAACTAAAAATAGATGACTGACTTAAAGCAAAAGAAACAATTAAAGCTACACAAAGTAAATCAAATGAAAAGAATTCTTATGTTGACATTTCACTTGGAAATTGGAATTATTTTGCAGCTTTTCGAGCAATGAGAGGAGGGATCCAAAGGTGGAGGTACAACATCTTGAGAATGCTAGAGAACTGTATTGTAAAGTACTTACATAGAGACCAGGAAATGTTTATGCTGCAAATGGGGTAGCCATTGTGCTAGTTGAAAGGGGTCATTTTGATATTGCAAAGGAATTTTTTACATGGGTACAATAAGCTACACCAAGAAACATATTTGTTTAGATGCCTGATGTATGGGTAATTTTGGTTATTTTTTAAGAATGAAACTAACTTCAAAAAATACCTATGGACTTTGCAATTCCAATACTTAGTACTCCAAAGGGATTGGCCAATGAATGAGTAAAAGCTGTGAGACTTCTAATCCTACACTTTGGGCTCTGTGAAACCCCAAAGGGTGATCCTACGATGTATACTCAGGAATTCACACAACTATAATTAAATACATTGTCAAGAACAAATAATTCTCATAAAAATGCTCAACAACATAATGCATCAAAGAAGTTTATAGCTTATTTATCAATGTCTTATACTTGGAGCATGAGAAGACAAAAATCAACACAAAACAACTATAGTGGTATCCAATTAAAATTTTATAAAATAAGAGTGATTAGTTGATGAATCAACCAAGAAACTGAACCACAAATACTTTGTATGAACTAGTTCCTTTATCCCAAGCATGGAGTAAGTATCAACCTAAATGACTAGATAACAGCTAAACAACAACACATACGATCATGAGAGACACTACATTACAACATTCCCTTATAACATTCATGATCATTACTGCTTACAAATATCCTAACACTTAATTCCTATGATTTGATAATCTCACTCAAGCATTTATATTAATTCATTGAACTAATAAGTAGGAACAAAATTAAACATCCATTGAGAAACAATAGAGACAAACAAAAGAATCCTTGATTTCTTTCATTTATAACTCATAAAATGAGCACAGGGAGAGACAATAACCATGAAATTGGTATTACTTGGTATTGTATTTGCTATACTGTTATCAAAATTACATACATGACAATAAAATATGAAATTAAGACAAAATGAAAAACGTGCTTTGTATTCCTATTACAATTTACTGTTTCAATTCAATTTTCAATGAACTACTACTTCTGGCCCTGAATTCTTTCTTATAGAGACGAAAGATCAAAACAAGCCTCAATCTAGGAAGTAAACATGTCGAAACCTCATTGGACTGCTGTAACAAATATTACTTTGTCAGTTATGCTCAACCCTTTAGGCGGTGAAAATAAACATGAGGAAAAATTAACCCTCACTCGTTGTAGAGATCAGGTCCCACTTCAAAAAGGCATAATTAGTTTCTTATAATAGCTTCAAAATATTCCCCATGCACTCAAAAAATGTCCCCCACGAGAAATCCAGTTAGAAAAAAATGGAAAACAAATAAAAGACAAAATTGACTTATCCACATCAACACTTTATGCCACCCATTCAAAGTTGAGGAGAGAACAATATCTTACAATGTTTTATCAAAATCCTAATCTGCACTATATTTAGGCTATGAATTTTTTTCTCCTATCTATTATTTATCCCCCCACAGATTCATTTAGTGTACTTTTCTAACCAAGAGTTATACTCTTCTTCAGTTGGCTACTTCACATTTAATAAACTTTGCACCTTAGTACTATGCTGAGAGTATTTAGCATCAGTTAAGGCCCTAGCCTCTTTAACAAAAATGTCCATCTTTATTTCAATCTCCACCATTGTATCAATATTTGAATTAAGTAGGATGTAGTTAGTGAAAGTCAATGCCATCATAGCTGCTGCAAGCATTCCTCCCAAATCCTTCTTTAGGGTGTCAAATGGTTGCAACTCACCTTTAGGACTCAATACCCAAGGCATACCACATTCCTCCATATCTTTAAATAACTTCAACTTACTTTGGAGCTGCACACCTAGCTTTCCATGAAAGGAGTGTTGGAATATGGCTTCTAGTGTTGTCATTGATGGACACCTAAGTTGTTGATCCGGTCTGCACTGTAGTATCTTCCTATACCAGAAGACAGAGTGAAGAACAAGGTATCTGGCTGAAGTTGAATATGTCAAGTGGTTTCCATTATCAGTTTTGGTTGTGGATCTTAGGGAAAGTTGTTGGGTATATGAAATGTGTTATTCTTGAGTTTTGTGTTGTCGCATCGAGTAGTGTACGAGCTAGGAGATCCGGTTGCTCGATTTTCTATTCATCAGTATATAAATGCCGACTAAGTGAATGTTGGGTGTTGCAGATGTGTAAGGAGAATTTTTTTGAAGTATTTTTGTGTTGGAGATTTTGTTTTGGGTCCTAACTATGCTATGGCTAACTTGGAGGATACACATTAAATATTGTTCATGATTTGAGCTGATAGTTGGAAGATATTTTCTATCTTATTGAAGCCGACATATAGTGACTGAATTCTTAGTAGCAGATATATATATGAGATTGGTAAATTCATTTTGGTGTGTATGTGTGAGAGTTAGATGTGTTGATGTGTATACGAATATCAGAAGAGCAGTTGAGTGATTTTCATTTGTGTAGGAGAGGATTTTTGTGAAGCGAATTAAGGCAGAGTAAAGCGAAGTGCAGAATCAGACGGAAGGTCTAGAATCTAATCCATAAGCCTAAATAAAACTATAATCAGGCATTTGTAGATTCTATCTTCTCAGTTCAACCTTTTGTTTTAATCCAAATATTTTGTAAGGCAGTGAGCCTTCCTCATTTTGAGTAGTGAGCTCTAGACAATGTTCCTGAATGCAAGTGCATTCCCATTTTGTAAAACACTTATATTTTGAGTACTCAAAATTTGTGGATTGACCTCCACCGTGGTTTTTCCCTTAACCGGGTTTCCATGTAAAAATCCTTGTGTTATGGTGTTGTAGCTTATTGTTCTATGTTCATGCATCTTTTTTTTTATTGAATGTTTTAGAAACTTGAGAGAATAGATTAATAATGTTAAAAATTACACAACACTGATTCACCCCCCCTCTTAGTGTTGCTTGAGTCCAAAAATTGATATTAGAGCTAAGTTCCTCAAAAGAAGTTTTACAGCTTGAGGTAGATCTTGGAATGTAATGGACTTTGGTAGTCTTTAGCAACAACTTTTGGTGGCACTTGATGATCTTGATCAGTCTAAAGAAAAAGTCTAGGAATTGAGAGAAAATCTTAAGGATGCTGAGAAATTCATTCAGAAGTTGAAGGACTAGATTATTAAGTCTAGGGAGAAGAGAAAGGATCTCTGTGACCAGATTAAATAGAAAGAGAGAAAAAGCATGGATGATGTTCACCTGAATCAAACCTTGAAGGAAATAACTGAAGAATGTGAAAAGCTTGCTAGAGACAATAGTTTCCTAAAGCATGAGATGAAATCTATGGCAATGAAGATGACTAAGGAGATTGAAGAAAGAAAGAAGAATGAGGAAAATATTGTCCAGTTCCTAAAAGAGAGATCTGATGAATGTAGCAGAATTAATGGAGAATTCATTCAGTTAGAAATTGAACTGCAACAATCTAGAAACAATGAAGAAGAGCTTGAAAAATAGATTGTTATTCTCAGGGATGAACTTACTACTGCAAATGAGTATGAAGAGAAGTTCAAGATTAGCTCATTTAAGCTTGATGAGCTAACTCAAGGATATAAGAATGCAAATTATAACTGAGGTCTTGGTTATGAGAAAGGAGAAAGTTTCAGATCTGGACAAAGGAATTTTAGGCAAGGTAATGAAATTAACAAAGCAAAAAGGCTTTTGGTAAGACAACCTAATGCTCAAAAGTTTAATGGATATTGTTTTGCTTGCAATGAATTTGGTCATATGGCTGCTCAATGTAGAAGTAAAATGAAATCTAGTGATTCATCATTTTCCAGTCAGTTTTTCAATTGCAGTAAGTTAGGTCACAAGTCAATTGAATGTAGAAATGTGTCAAACAACTCTATTAATAGGAGTGTTAATACCTATGGAAGATTTGGGCATATTGCTAACCAGTTCAGATCGAGAAGAAATCAATGGAGTGATTGGTCAAAACAAGGAAATGTTATGTGTTTCAATTGTAACAAATATGGTCACATTGCAAGATTTTATAGAAACAAGAATATGGATAGAAGAGGTCTGGTATACAAAGGAAAAAATATGCAGAAAGATGACAAAGGAAAAGGGAAAGTGATTGTGGATGAAATAAGAGATCAGATGAAGAAGACATGGGTGAAGAAGTGTCCCTCTGTTGTAGGAAATGAGCCAACACTAGAACCTGCTTCTGGTAATTCCTCCAGAAATTAGTTCTAGGCCTTTGGCCTAGGGGGAGCTATTAAGAAAACCTTTCAAACCCCTTGCCGGTAAATGACACCGAGATGAGGATGAGTACAGTGGTCGCACTGATGATCTACAGATATTGTTGGAATAGTTGGAAAGGATGCTATGCTGAGTCGAAGATCCACATAAGAGTTATCTCTCACAGACTGAGAAAACAGGGTATCTAGATAAGATAGGGAAAAAGTATTTATTACAATAAAAGTTAGGTGTGTGAGTTATAAAAGGAAACTTGAAACCTTCATTTTCCACTTTGTGTCAAAGAAAAGAAGGAGAGCACTTTGCATCATAATTTCTAAAGTGTGAAGAAGAATTCTGTAGCGAAACCCTAATCCATCAGGTACATCTATTATATTGAGAAATTTTAATTTGGTGTGTGGTTGAAGAACTTCTTTGGTATTTTCGAGACATGTGTACGAAAGGGAAAGTGGAAAAAATCAAAGGGATGATAAAATTAGATGAATATAGTAGTGAGAAGATTAGAGCCGAAAGAAATATGTTGTCGCACGATGAATTGAAATGGTTGAAAGAGGAAAAACACAAGAGCTTGGATATTTTGAGTGAATTTCCCTATTTCGAAAACATAGAAATCATTGAGTTTATTTTGGATAGATTGAATGATGAAATTATAACTCTAGATAAACCGTATCATATCTTGAAAGAAGCAATTGTAGCTGCAACTAGGTTATGCAAAGTTGGGGATGTGCCGAGGAAGAATTCAATTTGAAATAAAGAAGTTGAAACCCTAACTAGAGTAACTGGAGATCAAAGGGAATTAATAATATCTACAATCAAAAATTCAGTGACAAGGTACATTGCGCATGGAATATCCTACAAAATATTTTTTAGAAACAGAGAAGGTGGAACTTCGACATGTGTTGTTTACATTTCACACAAGATGATAATGGAAGATCAAGATTTTGATCTTTGCAGATTACTGAAAGATCAATTGATGGAGAACGTGCAATTGACAAAGGAGACAAGTTACCCCTTCATGTTCGGTACTTTGGTTATATGTCTTATGATGTACTATCTGAATTGCTTACCCTTGAATAACAATGTAATGTGGGAAGAAAGTGAACCAGTTTGCAAGAAAATTTACATATACTATAAAAATTTGGCAAACTGTGATCAAGTATATGAAAGTTTATTTAAGGGTTTGTTAAGGAAGTTTGGGTCAATTGGTGTTTCCATTCCAGTAAGAGGACTTGAAGTTGGTTCCTCCTCCAGTGAGATGGAGAGAAAAAAGAGAAGAGAAAAAGAAATTGATGTATGTACACCACCAACATGCAAGACTTCAAAATTTGAAGAGAAATGAAAATAACAAGTAATTGTGGACATACTAGATGAGGAATTTGAGGACACCCTATGAAAAGAACTGGAAATAGCTGAACCAGAACAAGAAAAGGAAAAGAAAGAAGGAAGTGAAGGAGAAGGTGATCTAACCAAGGAAGAGTTATTGTAGCTTATCCATGAGGAAGATGTAATGCAAAAAATTGTGAATATACGGTCTATCAGACCTTCATATGAGAAAGACATGATCTTAAGCGTACTAAGTACTCATCTTGTGCACAATCATATCAAATTGGAGAGTTTGCAAAATAAGTTTCCAAAAGAGATGATTGAATGTATTAAGGAAATCATGGACTCTGAGTCTTAGAATAAGGAAGAAGAAGTGATCCTACACTTGAAGAAGCAATACAAATTATCACTTACTAAGCTAAAAAAGCACATGAATGAACTAAGGCAATGTATAAGCATGACAAACATCATTTATAAATATTGTCTTTAATGGCCTCACACAATCAGCAAGTACAAAGAAAAGCTTGAACAAATTGAAACAGAGTTGGACAATATTGGACAAAATTTTAACATGTCTCAGGATCATGATGGTGCAATCAGGAAAAGGATTCAAGAATTACAAATAGAGCATATAAATGTTCAAAACACCAAGAATAGGATTGGTGACACCTTTTGGAAAGTGAAGGATATAACTGAATCTAGGCTGGAACAATTGATTTAGTTACTAAGGAAGGGAGAAATATTGTAAGATTCCTTTACATTCCAGAATCCCTCATCAAGATTATCAATTGGACATCTGAAAACAATAGTATGATCATAATCACCGGGATTGCAGTGGAAGCATGGAAGAAATTTCTTCTAGAGATGAAGGAAAAGTTCAAAATAATCTTCAAATAACAGCTGTATTTCTTCAAGTCTTTGCATAAGTAAGTTTTTGGTTACACTTCATAGGGGGAGAAAGAAAATATTTTATTATATTTTTGTCATTGATGTAAAATGGGGAAAGAGAGCAGTGAAAAATGCCTTATCAAACTTAGGGGGATTTTTGTCAGCTATGGTGTTTCGAAGATTTGAAGGTTCTAACACTTAGTCATTTTTCACTAAGTGTTGCCATCAATGCCAAAGGGGGAGATTGTTGGCATATGGTTTCTAGTGTTGTCATTGATGGAAACCTAAGGTTTTGATCCAATCACACTGTAATACCTACTTATATCGGAAGACAAAGTGAAGAATAAGGTATCTAATTGAAGTTGAATCTGTCAAGTGGTTTGCATTATCAGTTTATCAGTTTTTGTTGTGGATCCTAGGGAAATTAATTGGTATATGAAATGTATTATTCTTGAGTTTTGTGTTGTCGCATCAAGTAGTGTATGAGTTAGGAGATCCGGTTGCTCAATTTTCTATTCATTAGTATATAAAGGCTGACTAAGTGAATGCTAGGTGTTACATATGTGTAAGGTGAAATTGTTTGAAGTATTTTTGTGTTGGAGATTTTGTTTTGGGTCCTAACTATGTTATGGCCGACTTGGTGGATATGTGTGAAATATTGTTCATGATCTAAGCCGACAATTGGAAGATATTTTATATCTTATTGAAGCCGACATATAGCGACTAAATTCTTAGTAGCATATATATATATGAGATCAATAAATTCATTTTGGTGTGTATGTGTGAGAGTTCGATGTGTTGATGTGTATGTGAATATCAGAAGAGCAGTTGAGCGATTTTCATTTGTGCAAGAGAGGATTTTTGTGAAGCGAATTAAGGCAGAGTAGAGCGAAGTGTATAATCAGATAGAAGGTCCAAAATATGATCCATGAACCTAACCGAAATTGTAATCAGGCATTTGTAGATGTTATTTTCTTATTTCAACCTTTTGTTGTAATCCAAATCTTTTGTAAGATAGTGAGCCTTCCTCATTTTGAGCAGTGAGCTCTAGGAAGTGTGCCTAAATGCAAGTGCATTCCCATTTTGTAAAACACTTATATTTTGAGTACTCAAAATTTGTGGTTTGACCTCCACCGTGGTTTTTCCCTTAAACGGGTTTCCACGTAAAAATCCTTGTGTTATGGTGTTGTGGCTTACTATTCTATGTTAATACATCTTTATTTTGATTGAATTTTTTAGACACTTGAGAGAAGAGATTAATAATGTTAAAAATTGCACAACACTGATTCACCCCCCCTCTCAGTGTTGCTTGAGTCCAACAAGGTGGTTATCTCATTAACCGAATCAATATTTTGCAATATTTCAGGGATGCTAGTAGGTGCCTTGGGGTCCTCCTTCATTCTGGGTATCATTTCTCTTAAAGTACACACCCTAGTACTCTAGTTACTCCATTCATTCTTGAAGGCTTCTTGTACTTGTATATACTTTGTGTTTGCTTCATGAATACTCTTATAGGTATCCCAAACATCATCAACCTTGTTGACCAACTTGGTCACCCTAAGCTTCAATACATCCTCAAAGATCTCATTTTCCACCTTAACAGTTTAAAGTTTATCCTTCTTGACATTTTCCTTTTTAGTACTTAGTTGATCATTCAAATTTTTAATTCTCAAGGCCAAGGTTTCTCTATCCTATGTGGACAAGTCTGAGGAAGAAAAGGATGGCAGGGATAGTGTCCTTATTGCTTGACTAGCTTGAATAGTGGACCTCATCTTGTTTATGTCATCCAAGGCCTTCTTGTATTCCTTCAATAGAGAATCATATTTTTTTTGAGAAATCTGTGCAGTGTCCACACTAAGCATTGTAGCATGAGTAGTTAACTTAGCTTCTTGGAAAACAGTTATATTTGTGGCCCTTTTGACCACCAAAGAACCTATAACCTCTTCAATAGACCTAGCAACCTCATGCTTTTCAGTATTAGGTGCCATAGACCAAATTATGAGAGTGTGCAACTTTGGACTATATCCAGATCCAAACACCTTATCCTCAAACTGCTCCTCAGATATTGAAGCCCGAGGGTCCCTTCTTACTACATCATATGCTATAGTTGAGGTGACAGTGCATCCTCATAAAAACATGATTCCACTATCTGTGACAATTTTCCTCGGCTTAATGGGAGTAATAGCTACAATTTCAACTTTGATTTTTTCTTCCTCTACATTATCAACTTCTTCCTATTGAGAAGGTTCAACACTAGCCCAAGCTAGTTCAAGCCTTTCCTTTATCTCTTTACTCCTCTGCTAAACCATAAATTCCTAAAATTCCTTGGATTGTACAAACTTATCATCTGTAAGGAATTGATTACATTTGTTGATCCTGGGATCATCATCACTTTCCTTATCATATTGCCACTTGACAATTCTATCATGGGGAACTTCTAAACTAAAGGTTTCTTGAATATTTGGGGGAGGGAATTTATTCTTCACCTCCTCATCTCCTAGCACATGCTCTACCATTTGTTCCTCCCTAACTTCTTGAACATCTGTAGGCTGCTCTGGGATATCCATCACTTGGGGTTGTTGTTCTAGGAGAGCTTGTGCTTTATCAACAAACTCCTTCACCTTCACCTTAAAATCACCATTTTGATAATCCCTTAGCTTTGTGAAAGCTCTTTCAAAAGGGTCTGGAATTACATCATATGGACTTACATAAAAGGCATTTCTTTTCATGATACTCTCTTCAATGTCCATTATGGATGTCCACTCTTTCTTTCTAGTTATGACAACCTCATCACTTGTCAAGTTTCTTAATACATCATCCCATTACAATAACTGATGATATATCACTAATAAGTTTATATCCTTTCTCTTTCCATACACAAAATTTTCTAGATCACAAATCCTAACCTCATCAATAGGAAATCTAAGATTATTTACCATGATCCCAAAATTTTCATATCCCTCAAAGGCAGTAACTTTGAAGTAAGCAAAAGTTCATTGGAGATTCACCACAATACCCTTCTTGAGATTCATGAACATTTCATAGTTTAAACATCAATCTGCCACATGAGTTCCATAAAGGCCAATCTATTAGAGACATACAAGGGCAAACAATGTGGTGCCACCTTAGCCCCATAGGCTTTGATCAGTTTATATTTTGAATGGAGAAACCAATATTCCCAATTATGTGTTGCATTTGATCTTGGTACATCTTTTGGGTGCATGATACTTTTGATTGCTAGAGAAATCCTATGAATAGGTGCTACACCCAACACTTCTAGGATACCATAGATTATAATATTATCAAACATGAGATAATTGGAATTGGGATAATCCTGATCCCAAATGTGTGTCCACATTTGTACTGGAAAAACATTATTTTCATCATCCCTTAATCTTAATTTCAATTTCCTTTTCCATCCAGAATCACCCTCAAATAAGAGAATATGCATTAGTAGAGAATAATAAGGGAAATGCAAAGGGAGAACCTCCTTTAAATTGAGGAAATCTTGATGCATTTGTTCAGCAACATAGTTGGAATAATCAAAACTAGTGTTCTAATTATGACTCTGTATATTTGTCACCATTACCAATAAGTTAGGGGCTATCCTTACCTAAAAATTTTGGGCCAACACTTGATTTAGGTATTAGTAAGTGTTCTTGAAATAATCCACAAACTCCTCACATTCAAAAGGCTCAACATCTTTAGGGAGAAATCTCTCCTTTCTCTTTCTATGCCGAAAAAGTAGTCTATTTCTGTATGCAAATATGTTATTCTCATATTCAAAATATAGCTCTACATGCTTAAATTTCACAGTGTAATTGGGATTTAACCCAAATATCTCCACAATCTTGTCCTTTGTCACTTCAAGGATCACATCACCATTTTCACTCTTGATTTTTCTGGCAATGGGATGATAGTGCCTGGACAGTTCCACCATCAAGTCCACCTCTACAGACACATTCGACACCACCAGCTTTCCAAGGTTTATCCCCCATAAGTAACATGTAGAATTACTAGAATACTACCTGTTAAAGGCATACCAGAATAGTTGCCACCCACTCTAAGGCTGGGCCAACTCACCAATTTCACCAGCACCATCAATTAACCTGGTGGTCATGGAAACTTGACCTGTAGGTGTCTTTCCAAATTGTGACCCTCCTTCCTTTATATCTCCAGTGTCCTCTTGCATAAATCTTTCCCTTTCCTTCTTTTCACTTTTGGACCTAGTAGATGTTGCAGGAGTACTTGGTGTAGGGTTAGATACTACAAGTGGTTCCAACTTAACCTTAGATGAAACATCTCGAGTTTTAATCCTTTTAACCATTTTTTGTTTTGGTTTCCTCTCAGGTCTATTACTAAATTCACTGGGCTCTGGTTCACTCATGTTTGCAATGCAAGAGAACTAGGGTTTACAATTTCTTGCAATCGAAAAGACCCTCCCAAGTACAAATACTCAAAGGACTACTTATAGAACAAAATATTTCACAATTTGACCCAATATTTATCATAGAATTGAGGATATTACAAATAGACAAGCACACTATTTCCCCAATTCCCTATCATCTTTCTAGAATAGAGAAATTTAGTATTTCAGCTAGGAGAAGATATTCAATTTTCTTACCCGGGTGAACGATCAACACATTTGTTGCTATAATAATTCACCGGAGCTTCACGCACAATTTCATCAGCTTCTAGTATTCCTCTTTGTTTCCAAGAAACTCCAAATGCGTGACTAACCAGGTATCTACCTTCTTTATGGTCGAGAGATGGGCATACTACCATTAATTTTTTATAGTAAGTTCACACGAGTGAACTGACATTTAGTTGTTCATGTTCAAACCCTGGCCGTTGATCACTCTATTTTAAAACCATATCAATGGTTCTCAATTCACCTCACTACTTTCTTATTTTATTTATATGATGTCCTTAGGATATTGCCACATTACCTTTTCCTTCAATAGTCATTGCTTATTGCTGATAGATTTCATCCCTTACTAGTCCTATTAGTGATGCAAGCATCCAAACAATGAAATTTTAGCCCTTGGGTCCGTGGCCCCTCCTCTATCACGTTCACCTTCCTATCATGCATCGCTGATTCATACTTCAAACTTTGGATTGCATCTGCGACAGGAGATAAGGCAAAGAGGCCAGATTAAGACACGTGCACCTACATGAGAATCAATGATACAAAAGACATCACACATAAGATATATTCAAATTAGCAAAAGAAACTTGAATAGATAACCCCATCACTCATTGCTATTTTGAAACTTAATATTTGGAATGAATCCACAATGAGTGATAAAATAAAAAATCATCAAGGTTATCGGTCATCATTAATTCTCCTCATACATTTTGCAAGCAATTAGCAATGAGAGATCCCAGTGATTACATTGAACATTTGCATCAAATATCGCCACTATAGAACTTTACGTTCAAAACTAATCCATGATGTGTGAAACATGTGATATACATCATATTGCTCATCACTATTTGAAAACTTACTATTATATAGCCATCGACAATGAGCGATTTAGAGAAGAATAAAAGACCAGAGGCCATCGCTGATCACTAATACAAAAGTCATGGCTCAAAAGCCATTAGTGATAAGTGAAAAATCAATCATTATAAGGAGAGGCAAGAGTATCACCCATTGCTATTTCATATTAAGATCTCTCAAAACTATCTATGATGAGTGAAGCTAAAACAATACCACTCATCGCTTATGGCTGATTTAAAACATACACTTCAGAAACAAACTGCGATGAGCGATAAAAGAAAGGTGTCCAATGGGACTTAAGTGAGAAATTTTAAGCACATGCCCACAAGTTGTTCTAATGAAGGGGACCTTCTAGGATGACATGAGAAAAGGGGATCAAAAAGTTCCCAAGTCATCAAATGCAAAGGATGTAAAGGCAAAAAGGGACCTTAATTCAACCTTATATATAAAATGAGAAACTCAAACCTAGGCATGAGGGACCAGTTACCCCATGACCGTTAATGACATAAGATGTTTTAATGTGATTGGAAATGGGCAATAGGAAGTCAATAGAAAATTAGAACCTTGCAAGTGTTTAGAGCTAAGGGTTTCTTAAGGAAGGATTCCAAGCTGACACAAAAAACCTTCAACAATGATGACAAGCAGAACCCTAAACCTTCAGATACCAACCAAATATTCAAAATGTGACAAGATTTTGAGATGGAACATAAAAAATTTGCAGGTTCCATTAGTGGCTCTTGTAGGCATGGCGAGATCCTAAAATCTTAGGTTGAAGCAGACCAACAAGACACAACAAACCAAAAATTAGGGGACTACCTGGACTAGGTAGAAAGACCAAAAAAAACACACCTAAATACATAGTGTACAAAACCTACAATGTACATGGAAATATAACATACTTAGGAAAAGTATGGCTTTAAGAACTGTCCATGTACTGGTAGTTCAAAAATTTCACCTATCAAGCTTTGGAGGAAATATGAATCCTCCCCATGTGTGTTGGCTATTAGATAAGGGCCTACCCATAATGCTTCAAACTTCCCATGTTTACCCTTGTCTTGGGCCCTTACATTCCAGGTTAACACCATACTATTTACATCAAAATTTCTGGGAGAAGCTCTCTTATCATATAGATGCTTAACTTGCAACTGCATCTTCATATTCTTAGCATGAGCTTCTCTTCTAGTCTCATCCAATTGGGCTAGATTATTAATTATGTGCTACATATCATCATATTCTTGCATGAACTTATACATCTTTAGCAAGTTATTTTGTGGCAATCTAGCATCTAGACCATATACCATGTCAAATGGTTAATAACTAGTAGCCTTTTTCATAGTCACCCTATCTACCCAGAGTGCCAACTTCAGCTTTGAGTCCCAAGATTTCTTGTTCTTCTCCATCACCCTTTTGATGATTTTTGTTAAGCTCTTATTTCTAGATTTAGCTTGACCATTTCCTTGAGAATGGTAAGGTGAAGAATAAGAAACTTGTATACCATGTTTATCACAAAATTATTTAAATTCCTCATATCTAAAACACACAACATTATCTGAGATGATCTTTTCTGGGACTCCAAACCTAATGAGGATATTATTCAATAAGAAGTCCACCACCACTTTGCTTGTTGCCTTTCAAGTGGATATTTCCTCTATCCATTTTGTGAAATAATCAGTGGCAACAAGGATCCATGAGTGTCCTCCACTGGAATTTTTTTGTATCTCTCCAATGAAATCAATTCCCCATTGTTGGAAAGGGGCTTGAATAATTATAGGCCTAAGTGGTAGACTACCCGAGAACTTCAATTTTCCTACAAACCTTTGACAAGCATCACAAGTCTTAACAAATTTGTGAGCATCCTTAAAAATAATAGGCCACTGGAATCATGCTCTTAAAATCTTGTGTGTAGTGGTATTTACCATGTAATGACCACCACATACTCCATTATGTATCTCTTGCAAGAGTTCTAGTGCCTTCTTTCGATCTACACATTTAAGAAGTATACCATCCAGGTTTCTCCACCATAGCTCATTGACAATAATCACATACTTGATGGAATGCAATTTCAATGTTCTCCTATCATTGTTAGCCATGTCTTCAAGAAACTGCAAAGTATGGAAATATTGAACAATTCTTTGATACCAGCCACATGTTTGCATATCACATATAGGTGCAAAATCAATCAGTTTTGCTTGATTAATCTGGTTAGCCTCCAAATTAGCTTCTGCCATCAATTTAGATCGGCCCAACCCTCTTACTAATTTTCTGATTTGAACATCAATGTTAAATTCTTGGATCATGTTGATCCATCTACACTTTCTGCCTGTAGTCTCCTACTGAGTGGAAATATCTTTCACAACAACATTTGGTACAAAAGCTATGGTGGTAGCTCCCTGTAAGTAAGTCCTAAAATTATTCACAACCTTAACCAAAGCATACACTTGCTTCTCAATCATGTCATATTTCATATTTGCAACTTGTAAAGATTTGCTAAAGAATGCAATGGGCTGTTCAAAGCCCTTCTCATTTTTTTGTAACAGAATAGTAGCAATGGTATGAAAAGAAGCAAAAGAGAAAATTTGCATTGGCTTAGAGAAGTTAGGAGACTTCAAAACTGGAGCTTGCTTAATAGCTTGCTTGATTTTCTTAAAAGCCCGACCCAAATCTTCACTCCAAGTCACCTTCTCTCCCTTCTTCAACATCTTAGATATAGGTCTTGTGATTTCTGCAAAGTTGGTCACAAACCTCCTCAAGAAATTTATTTGTCCAAAAAATGATTGAATGCCCTAGACATTTTTTGGCTGAGGATTTTATCTATGGCTGCTAGCCATTCAGGGTCTATCCTTACTCCTTTAGATACAATGTTCCCCAGTAGTTTACCTTTAGTGACCCCAAAATCACATTTCTTTAGATTCAGAGATATCCCATACTCTAGAGACCTGACAAATACCTTTTTCTAAGTACATACAATGATCTTTCTCCTTCTTGGAATAGGTTGTCAAATCATCTTGATATACAACCATAAATAAATCAATAAAATAAAAAAAGTTTTCCATAGCCCTTTGAAAAGTGGCACCCACATTTGTTAAACCAAAAGACATCCTTACATAGACATAGGTTCCCCATGGATTATTGAATGTAGTCATGTACTACTCAGACTCCTTCACCTTTACTTGGTTATAACCTAAAAAGCCATCCATCATTGATAGTAACTCATATCCAGTGACCTTCTGTAACATGGCTTCCATGTTTGGCAATGGGTAATTATCCTTTAATGAGGATAAATTCAGGTTTCTAAAGTCAACACACAACCTTATATCACCATTCTTTTTCCTCACTGGCACTAGATTGGAGACCCATGAAGAATGTCTAATGTGTTTTATAATGCCAACATCTCTTAACTTTACCAACTCCTCTTGCATCTTGGGAGCTATATTAGGATTGATGGGTCTCTACTTTTTCTTGAAAGGTTTAGCATTCTCCTTCAAAGGAATCTCATGTTGAAACAATTCCTCTCTATAAGCTTTCAGGTCATCGTATGACCAAGCAAAGACATGTATGTATTTTCTAAGCAAAACAATTAACATTTCTTTTACCTTTGGCTTCATCTTCTTTCCTACATACACTTTCTTAGGGGAATTCTCAGTCCCCAAATTTAATTCCTCTAAATCCTCTAGGTGAGCAGTAGTTGTCTTAATCTTGTTTTTATCTTGGCTGTCAGAGACTCTTTCAAGTGCTACGAGGCCTTTGGGAATTTTATTTTTCCTCAACTAGATAACCTCCTTTACAAATACTGTGTCCTTTCCATCAATATTTTCAACAAATCTACCAAAGTCAATCTCCTAACATTCATATTCATCAACACAGTTTAAAAATTTGAGAATTTCCTCATCATCATTGAAAATATTCCAGTTGTGCACATTGTTAGGAATGGAAGGTCTTGTATGCACCTCAACTTTAGAGATACCTATTAAAGTTATATCATTATGTCTCAATGCAATTTTTTCAAGTAAGTTAGCTACTCTATTTTGTCCTTTTTCCATCCAGTCAATTCCAAAAGCATCAAACTGCTCAATGTAATCCCAAACAACATTTCTATATTGCTTCATTTTGTTGTTCTTGCAAGCATAATTGGCTATTACATGGGATATCACAAGTTCAGAATCACCAATCACCATTAACTTTTTTATTTCGTGTTTCTCAACCAATCTCAATCTCGACAATAATGCTTCATATTCTACTACATTATTTGTATAGACAAAAGACAATGTGAAAGAAAATTTATAAGTATTGCCACTGGGTGATACTAATAATATCCCTACATGAGACCCTTCTTTGGAACTTGCACCATCAAAGTACATTTTCCAAATTCCATTTTTGTCAGCTAATCTTAAAACTTCATTTTCTATTGGCATAGGGAATCTATCAATTTCTCTTGGTACTTCTTCTATCTTGAAATTACTAAGATCAGTTCTACAAAAAAGAATTGTATCATCCTCAGGGACATGTTCCAACATATGTGGAACCCTTGGTTCTCTCATTACTTGAACATCTTTACCATCAATGGGAAATGTGGCATAAGACATGTCACATTGCATACTGCCTCCCATAGATGCACTCCATTTTTGAGATAGTAGTATTCCATAATTAGGTGGGATATCCACTACCACCACACTTATCTTAAACTCTTTGTCAAGGTGAGTTGATAATCTGTATGGAAGTTCATTTATCACATCAATAACAGGAACTTTTGAATATATAGCATAGCACTTACCATGACTTTCAACTTTCAATCCTAGTGCCACCATGATTTTAGCCGACATGATATTATTTGATGCTCCAAAGTCAATAATACAATTTTTTATAAATTTTTCCCCAACAATCAAAGTGAGAGAAAATGGATCTATCTTCTTAGGACAAGTAGTTACTAAATTTCCTAAGAAGATATGGGGAATCTTAGTAATAACTCCCTCAACTTCCTTGTCTTTCTTATCTTTTTCACTCAGTTTGGGTGGAGTGGGCACCACCAAATCGTTACAAGCTATAGTAGCACCATTGATAAGGGCTACTACCTTCTGTTTATGTTCCTTTATTCTCATCATTTCAAGAAAAGGAACAGATACTTTTACCTGGCTAAGTAATTGAAACATATCAACAATAGTATATTTGGGTAATTCAATTGGGAGCATACCTTGTTCATTGCTGCTCTCCTTTTGTTGATTTTTTGTTTCCTCGGCCTTATGCTTAACATCCTTCCTTGTGACTTCAGGATTTTGCTTCTATTTCTTTTATCTTTACAGCAGGAGATTTGAATTCTTGAGTAGCTTTTGTATTTTCTATTCTCCTAACCCAAATTTTGTCTCCCCTACTTTCTTTAGCTTTGACTACATCCATTTTTTCATTAGGCTTGTGCTCTTTTCCTTTGGAATTCTACTCCTTTATGAAAATACCAGCAAGACTACCTTGTTCACCACCAACTATTCTATTCCTCAGATGATAGAAACTTCTGGCTTGCGTGGCCAAGACTACAGTATATTTCACAATCTCCTTATCTGAGGGTCTTCTTAGTGACACACCTTCTTCAATTGCTTCCAAATTATACACCTCAACATCACTATCGATATCCTCATCAGAGAGGACTTACTGATGATATGCACTAGCAATTTTCCTTTGATTATCTACATCCACATCATAAGAGTCCATATTAGAAGAGCACTCACTGTTAGCAACATCATAATCACTCATAACCATAAGTACATCAATATCCTCCTCATTTTTCTGATCACAGTCTTCTAGAATATCCTCTTCCAACTCAACCATCTATGCAACTGTACATTGCTAAGGAGAGTGTGGAATTTGGAAAACCATGCACCAAGGGGTGTCTTCAACAAAATTTCTTGAATTCTTTTGCAAAGGGTTTAGAGGGACCTTGTTCTGAGTATTTCTCTGATTATTAGGAATAGGCTTCCTATTATACCAATTGGTATTATATAGGTGATCTTGCAACCTATAAGGCCTTTTATTCCTTTGATAATTTTTTGGTTGAGCATTTTCTTGCTTTACAATTTTGTCACTTATAGTTTTCATAAAATTATCAATCTTATCCTCAAAAGTGTTCCCTTTAGCTCCTGAACTCTTGTCCTCCTTCTTTGAATTTTAGAGGAGTTTTGTATCATCTCCTCTACCAACTTTACCAATTTCTCTACTAATATTATCAATATGCCTTTCCATCTTGAAGGCTTCCCTCAATATCTGAGGATTCTTATCTAGTAGGTGGTAACTTATTTTTACATCAAAAGCATTACAGTAATTTACCAAGAAAACATGATCATTCAATTGTAAATGAGGAGGCAACCTCTTCCTAGCCTTCTGGAATCTTGTATTGAACTCAACAACAGATTCATTAGAACCTTTAGCAATATTATTAAACTAATACAGTAAGAAATTTGAATCAATCTTGTCACCATATTGCTCTCTAAATACCCTCTTGAATTCTTCCCAAGAGCAAATACTTTTGGAAAGAAAACTCCTATACCACTCTCAAGCATCTTCAATGAGAGACTGCATAAACAACTTCATCATGACATGTTCTGCCTCTACCTCAAAATCATCCATAACATTAGAAAATGCTTTAAGATGGTCTTCACCACTGAAGGCTTTATTACCAGAGAATCTGACTAGAGCAGGTATGAAATCTTCAAGGAATGGGTAAGGGTAGCTAGGTATTCTAGTGAAACACAACTGCTAGTATCTATCTACTTGGAGTGGCCTCCTAGTGTGTTGATCTCTATGAACATATTTTTGTTCATTATCTCTTTTGTTGTCTAATTTACTGCTATCCTTAGCCTTTCCACTTTCACCATCACCACCTCCCTTCTTGTTTCCTTCATCATCTTCAAAATGAGAACTCTTATTCTTATTATTTCCTCCACCTCCACCACCTTGATCCCCACTACCACCTCCACTAGGAGTATTTCCTTCTAGCTTCCTTTTGTGTGTATCACTACTAGTATGTCTAGAACTCGAAGACTTTGGAGTGGGTGTGGACATTTTAAGAAAAGCAATTTTCCTAGCCATCTCTGCATTAGAAGCTACTATCCCAACTTTCTTAAAATCTTCGGGCAGTTTTTCATTCTCTAATTGTAATCTAAAAAATTCAGGATTTGGAGGTGCAATAGACGGAGTTGGATTAATTTTGGCCTTACGTGTGGGGGTTTCAATATATGAGGTATGGGTAGTGGTATTAGTATTGAAGGTAGTTTTCTTGGGTTGATCAATAGGCCTCTTCCCATGATCTACAAATGATGTCTTCTTAGTAGTAATAGGAGGATCTAAGGCTTTGGTGGTGGAGACAAATGTGGTATAGGTATCAATAGCAAAGGTTCCCATTAGGACTATTGCTTTAGGAAAATCAATGGTCATTTTAGCAGCAAATTTAAGAACATTTTCCTCAAAGGTCTTACGCCTAGCAACATCTTCTCTCATCTTCTCCAAAAAAAAATTTCGAGCATCTCTCTCAAGTTGCTTAGCTCTAATCCTATCTTCCCTCTCCTTTAATGCCCTCAGTCTATTCTCCTCCTCTTCTTTAAGCCTTAATTCTTCCTCTTCTATGGCTTGCATATATTTATTAATGTCTTCTTCATTTTCTAGAACATCTCTAGGCTCACTAGGAGTAGGAGTATAGTAAGGTTGGTCAATAGGATCTTCCTCAAGAGAAAGGTGCACTTGTACATAAGGATATTCACCTCTTGGCTTAAAATTCTTTCCATTAAAAATAGATCCAACTCTAGGGGTTGAAGGCTCTGAAAACTTCTTATTATTTCCCTGAAACTCCCATCTATCCTTCTCTCTTGAAATATTAAGGTCATTATCAAACACTTTCTCAACAGGAAAACTTCCTTGGTCTATGTTAGACCCTTCAATTTTGTGTGCCTTTTCATGGATACTGGCACTACTTATGTCAATATTAAAAGTAGGAGATACATCAGTAGGGGAATCAATAGACTTACTTGATTCAGAGCTTTTCTTGACCCAGGTAGGTTGCTTCTCTTTTGCAAGTTCAAATTCTTCGTTATGCTCAAGATGCTTCTTTGATAACTTCTGGTCTTCTTCACGATGTCAAATATGTCAGAATCCTTCTTGTTTTGCTCCTTTTGAGAAATTTTCTTTACACTGGTATTAAAGATTTCAGATTTGCCACCTAGAATGTTTGGAAATAGAAAGTGATTGCACTTTGATTTTGTATTTGTAATTTCAGAAAAGATGTTAAACATAACCCGACACAAGGTGACTGAATGAACCAATCCCTGATGCATAAGACTGGGTATCACATGACTAATGCAACAAAAATTAAACCAATTATTCTTCAAATGGTAAAGAATATCATAATAAAACAATTGACTTTGACTGTATTAGATCTGAACTAGAGACATTCTACTTAGCTAGTCCACAACAGAGTCATCAATCTGTTGGTTATTTTTTAAGAACCAAACTGACTTTAGAAAATACCTATGGATTTGTGTGAACCCCAATACTAATACCTACAAAACAATGAGAACAAAAACATTAAGTTAGATATTGCAAGAAAAAACAAGGATTCCCCATGAAATCCATTCACAAAACTCAAATTAGGAAATGAAATAATGAAGAACACAATGAAAAAACAAAATCAATTGAATCCTAATTTAAATTAGCAAACTCTTGATCCCACGGGGGAATTGGTGCCAATTTGATGTGAAAATTGGCCCTTTCCCAACTCCTATGATGCAAGATTGATATGTGTTGATGATGATTGATGAATGATCCACTTTGTTGATGAAGATTGAGTGCTCCAAACTAAAAACCTACATAACCTAGCTATGTTTCAATAAAAATGGATGAAATTTGATAGATATTTGAGCATGGTAACTTTGCATAATTTGTGGATGATAAAATGAGGATATGAGCTCTTTATTTATAGAATGCCAAGATGGATGAATGTCCAAATTCGAGCAATGTGGGACTAACATTCATCCAATGGCAAGATGCCACTTGTCAATCTATGAGTGGATGGAGGATGTGCAAGTTTTGAGGATTGTGCCAATAAATGCATATTTTTGAATTTCAAATTTGTTGAAATGAATTGCAAGAGGGAATGGAAAATGTAATAAATGCCACTTGGCTCAAGGCAAAGGACATGTAAGATGGAGTAAATGCCTTGTTGGATTTACATGTCAACTTGGAATTTGAATTCAAACTTGAAGGAATATTCCAAAAGATGCCTTGTTGAGGAAAATAGAGGATTTAATAAATCAATTAAATCCATTTTCATGTGCAAGTGGGAAAAGCTAGAGGATGGGACATGAATTAGAATTAAATTAATCAAGGGTCAATTAATTTAATAGGAGGTTAGATGATGTGACTTATTTGACTTAGATTTTAGGATTTATTTAAATCAAATAATGAGAAGAATGTGATAAGAGATTAATTAAATAAATATTTTGATTTTATTTAATTAAAAGAGATTATGTTAGATTAAATTAAATAATGTTTTAATTTATTTAATTTAATAGATAGACTTTAGAGATTTAATCAAATAAAATTAATTATTTAATTAAATATGGATAATTAGATCAGATGGATTGATTTAATTAACAAAAGAGAGTGACTTAATTAGATAACTGATTTATTTAATTAAGAGAGGAATATTGATGAATTTAATCAGATAGGGGAATTTGATTAAATGGTTAGACCGAAGGATGATTCAGGTTGAAATGATGTTAGTAGTTAGGATCAGATGCACAATGTCAATCAGTATATTTTATGTGTCTGCAGGATTTTTCCATTTCCAATACTTAGTACTCCAAAGGGATTGACCAACGAATGAGTAAAAGTTGTGAGACTTCTACTCCTACACTTTGGGCTCTATGAAACCCAGGAGGGTGATCCCACAATGTATTCTCAAGAATTCACACAACTATAATTAAATAAATTGTCAACAATAGATAATTCTCATAAAAACGCTCAACAACATAATACATCAAATAAGTTGGCAGCTTATTTATCAATGTCTTATACTTGGAGCATGAGAAGAAAAAAATTAACACAAAACAACTATAGTGGTATCCAATTGAAAGTTTATACAATAAAAGTCATTAGTTGATGAATCAACCAAGAAAATGAACCATGGATACTTTGCATGAACTAGTGCCTTTATCCCAAGCACAAAGTCAATATCAACCTATATGACCAGATAACAACTAAACAATAACACATACAATCATGAGAGACATTGCATTACAACATTCCCTTATAAAATTCATGATCATTACTACTTACAAATATCCTAGCACTTAATTCCTATGAGTTGATAATCTCACCTGAGCATTTATATTAATTCATTGAACTATTAAGCAGGAATGAAATTAAAAATCCATTGAGAAACAACAGAGACAAACAAAAGAATCCTTGATTTCTTTCATTTATAACTCATAAAACGAGCATAGGGAGAGACAATAACCATGAAATTGGTATTAATCGGTATTGTATTTGCTATACTGTTATCAAAATTACATACATGGCAATAAACTTTGAACTTAAGACAAAATGCAAAACATGCTCTGTATTCCTATTACAATTTACTGTGTCAATTCAATTTTCAACGAACCACTACTTTTGGCCCTGAATTCATTCTTATAGAGAAAAAAGAGAAAAACAAGCCTTAGGCTAGGAAGCACACATGTCAAAACCTCATTGGACCACTGTAACAAATATTCCTTTTTGAATTATACTCGACCCTTCAGGCGGTGAAAATAAAATTAGGCAAAATTAACCCTCACTCGTTGTAGAGATCAGGTCCCACTTCAAAATGGCATAACTAGTTTTTTATAATAGCTTCAAAATATTCCCCATACGCTCAAAAAATATCCCCCACAAGAAATCCAGTCAACAAAACATGGAAATCAGATAAAGGACAAAATTGAATTATCCAGATCAACACTTTATGCCACCCATTCTAAGGTGAGGAGAGAATAATATATTGAAATGTTTTATCAAAAGCCTAATCTACACTATATTCAGGCTATGTATTGTTTTTCTCCTATCCATTATTTATCCCCTCATAGATTCATTTGGTGTACTTTTCTAACCAGGAGTTATACACTTCTTCACTTGGCTACTTCACATTTAATAAAATATCCACCTTAGTATTGTGTTGAGAGTATCTAGCATCAGTTAAGGCCCTAGCCTCTTTAACAAAAATGTCCATATTTGTTTCAATCTCCACCATTTTATCAATATTTGAATTCAGTAGGATGTAGTCAGTGATAGTCAATGCCATCATAGTTGTTGCAAGCATTCCTCCCAAATGCTTCTTCTAGGTGTCAAATGGTTGCAACTCACCTTTAGGGCTCAATACCCAAGGCACACTCCTCCATCTCTTTAAATAACTTTAGCTTACTTTGGAGTTGCACACCTAGCTTTCCATGAAAGGTGGTTATCTCATTAATCAAATCAATATTTTGCAAGATTTTAGCGATGCTAGTAGGTGCCTCGAGGTCCTCCTTCATTCTAGCTATCATTTCTCTTAAAGTACCCACCTTAGTACTCCAGTTACTCCATTCATTCTTGAAGGCTTGTTATACCTTCAGATACTTTGTGTTTGCTTCATGAATACTCTTATAGGTATCCCAAACATTATCAGCCTTGTTGACCAACTTGGTCACCCTATGCTTCAATACATCCTCAAATATCTCATTTGCTACCTTAACAGTTTCAAGTTTAGCCTTCTTGACATTTTCCTTTTCAATACTTAGTTGATCATTCAAATCTTTAATTCTCAAGGCCAAGGTTTCTCTATCCTATGTGGAGAAGTTTGAGGAAGAAGAGGATGGTAGGGGTAGTTTCCTTACTACTTGACTAGCCTGAATAGTGGCCCTCATCTTGTTTATCTCATCCAAGTCTTTATTGTATTCCTTCACTAGAGAATCATATTTTTTCAGAGAAATCTATGCAGTGTCCACACTAAGCATTGCAACATGAGTAGTTAACTTAGTTTCTTAGATAGGAGTTATATTTGTGGCCCTTTTGACCACCAAAGAACCTATAACCTCTTCAATAGACCTAGCAACCTCATGCTTTCCAGTATTAGGTGCCATAGACGAAATTGTGAGATTGTGCAACTTTGGAGTATATCTAGATCCAAACACATTATCCTCAAACTGCTCGTCAGATATTGAATCCTAAGGGTCCCTTCTTACTGCATCAAATGCTATAGCTGAGGTGATAGTGCATCCTGGTAACAACATGATTCCACTATCTGTGACAATTTTCCTAGCCAAGCAGCAGGAGTAATAGTTGCAATTTCAGCTTTGATATTTTCTTCCTCTACTTTCTTAGATTCTTCCTATTGAGAAGGTTCAACACTAGCCCTAGCTAGTTCAAGCCTTTCCTTTATCTCTTTACTCCTCTGTTAAACCATAAATTCCTGAAATTCCTTGGATTACACAAACTTATCAATTGCAAGGAATTCATTACATTCCTTGATCTTGGGATCATCATAACTTTCCTTATCATATTTCCACTTGAAAATTCTATTAGGGGGAATTGTTGAACTAAAGGTTTCTTTAATATTTGGGGGAAGGAATTTATTATTCACCTCCTCATCTCCTGGCACATGCTTTCTCATTTGTTCCTCCCTAACTTCTTGAACATATGTAGGATACTCTAGGATATCCATAGCTTATGGTTGTTGTTCTAGGAGAGCCCATGCTTTATAACAACCCCCTTTACCTTAAAATCACCATTTTGATAACCCCTTGGCTTTGTGAAAGCTCTTTCAAAAGAATATGTAATTACACCATATGGAATTTCATAAAAGGTATTCCTTTTCATGACACTCTCTTCAATGTCCATTATGGATGTCCACTCTTTCTTTCTAGTTATGACAACCTCATCAGTTGTCAAGTGTCTCAATACATCATCCTTGTACAAGAATTGATGATAAATCACTGATAAGTTTTTATCCTTTCTGTTTCCATACACAATTTTTTTTGAATCACAAATCCTAACCTCATCAATAGGTAATCTAAGATTATTTACCATGGTCCCAAAATTTTCATACGCCTCAGGTGCAGTAACTTTGAAGTAAGCAAAAGTGCATTAGGGATTCACCACAATACCCTTCTTGGGATTCGTTAACATTTCATAGTCCATAACATCAATCTTCCACATGAGTTCCATAAAGGTCAATTTGTTGGAGACATACAAGGTAAAATAATGTGGTGCCACCTAAGCCCCATAGGCTCTGATCAGAGTATATTCTGAATGGAGAAACTAATCTGCCTAGTTATGTGTTGCATTTGATCTTGGTACATCTTTCGGGTGCATGATACTTCTGATTGCTGGAGAAATCCTATGAATAGGTGCTACACCCAACACTTTTAGGATACCATACCTTATAAGATTAGTAAATGTGAGATAATTGGAATTGGGACATTCCTAATCCCAAATGTGTGTCCACATTTGTATTGGAAAAACATTATTTTCATCATCTCTTAATCTCAATTTCAACTTCCCTTTCCATCCGTAATCACCCTCGAACAAGAGAATATGCATTAGCAGAGAATAATGAGGGAAATGCAAAGGGAGAACCTCCTTTAAATTAAGGAAATCTTGATGCATTTGTTCAACAACATAGTTGGCATAATCAAAACTAGTGTTCCAATTATGACTCTATATGTCCATCACCATTCCTCAAAATTTTGGGCCAACACTTGATTTAGGTAGTAGTAAGTGTTCTTGAAATAATCCACAAATTGATCACATTCAAGAGGCTCAACATCCTTAGGGAGAAATCTCTCCTTGATCTTTCTATATTGAACAAGCAGTCTATTTTTGTATGTAAGTTTTTTATTCACATATTCAACATATAGCTCTGCACACTTAAATTTCATAGTGTAATTGGGATTTAATCCAAATATCTCCACAATCTTGTCCTTTTTCACTACAGGCTCACATCACCATTTTCACTCTTGATTTTTCTGTCAATGGGATGATAGTTCCTAGCCAGTTTGATCATCAATTCCACCTATACAAACACATTTGGCACCACTAGCTTTCCAAGGTTTAGCCTCCATAAGTAACACATAGGCTTACTTGAATACTTCCTATTAAAGGCATACTAGAATAGTTGCCACCCACTTTGAGGCTGGGCCAACTCACCAATTTCACCAACACCATCAATTAACCTAGTGGTCATGACAACTTGGCCTATAGGTCTCTTTCCAATTCATGACCCTCCTTCCTTTATATCTCTAGTGGTCTCCTGCATAAATATTTCATTGTCCTTCTTTTCACTTCTGGACCTAGTAGATGTTGCAAGAGTACTTGGTGTAGGGTTAGATACTGTAGGTGGTTTTTTCTTAACCTTAGATGAAACATCTTGAGTTTTAAGCCTTTTAACCCTTTTTTGTTTTGGTTTCCTCTCAGGTCTAATACTGCATTCACTGGGCTCTGGTTCACTCATGTTTGCAATGTAGGAGAACTAGGTTTTACAATTTCTTGCAATCAAAAAGACCCTCCCAAGTACAAAAACTCAAAGGACTACTTATAGAACAAAATATTTCCCAATTTGACCCAGTATTTATCACAGAATATAGGATATTACAAATAGAAAAGCACACTATCTCCCCAATTCCTTGTCACCTTTCAATAATAGTGCAATTTAGTATTTCAGCTAGGAGGAGATATACAATTTTCTTACCTGGGTGAATGATCGACACATTTGCTATTGTAATAATTCATCAAAGCTTCCTGCATAATTTCCTCAACTTCTGGTATTCATCTCTACTTCTAAGAAACTCCAAATACTTGATTAGCTAGGTATCTACCTTATTTATGGCCGAGAGATGGGCATGCTACCATTAATGTTTGATAATAAGTTCACATGAGTGAACTGATAATTAGTCATTCACATTCAAACTATGGCCGTTGATCACTCTGTTTTAAAACCATATCGATGGTTCTCAATTCTCGTTGCTACTTTCTTCTTTGATTTATACGATGTCCTCAAGATATTGCCATATTTCCTTTTCCTTCAATAGTCATCCCTTATCACTGAGATATTTCATTCCTTACTAGTCCTATCAATGATGCAAGTATCCAAGTGATGAAATCTTAGCCCTTGGATTTGTGGCCCCTCCTCAATCACGTTCACCTTCCTATTGTGCATCGTTGATTCATACTTCAAACTCTGGATCTCATTAGCGACAAGACATATGGAAAAGATGCTAGATTAAGACACATGCACCTACATGAGAATCAATGGTACAAAAGACATCGTACATAAGATATATTCAAATTAGCGAAAGAAAATTGAATAGATAACTCATCGCTCATCACTATTTTGAAACTTAAGCTTTGGAATGAATCCACGATGAGCGATAAAATAAAAAGGATCAAGGCCATCGCTCATCACTAATTATCCTCATACATTTTGCAAGCAATTAGCAATGAGAGATCCGAATTATTACATTGAAAATTTGCATTGCGTATCGCTACTATAGAACTTGACATTCAAAACTAATCTGTGATGCATGAAACACGTAAGATACATCATATTGCTCATCACTATTTGAAAACTTACTATTATATAACCATCGGCAATGAGCAATGTAGAGAAGAACGAAAGACCAGAGGCCATCGCTGATCTCTAATACAAAAGTCAAGGCTCAAAAGCCATTAGCGATAAGTGAAAAATAAATCATTATAAGGAGAGGAAAGAGTATCACCCATTGCTATTTCATGTTAAGATCTCTCATAACTATCTACGATGAGTGAAGCTAAAAAAATACCACTCATCGCTTATCGTTGATTTAAAACATACATTTTAGAAGCAAACTGCAATGAATGATAAAAGAAAGGTGCCCGATGGGACTTAAGTGAAAAAAATTAAGCACATGCCCACAAGTTGTTCTAATGAAGGGGACCTTCTAGGACGACACGAGAAAAGGGGCTCAAGAAGTTCCTAAGTCATAAAATGCAAAGTATGTAAAGGCCAAAAAGGCCCTTAATTCAACCTTAGATATAAAATGAAAAACTCAGACCTAGGCATGAGGGACTAGTTACCCCACAACCATTAATGACATAAGACATTTTAATGTGACAGGCAACAGGCAATAGGAAGTCAATGGAAAATTAGAACCTTTCAAATGTTTAGAGCTAAGGGTTTCTTAAGGAAGGATTCCAAGCTAACACAAAAACCATTCAACAATGATGACAAGCAGAACCCTAATCCTTCAGATACCAACCCAATATTCAAAATGTGAGAATATTTTGAGATGGAACATAAAAAATTTGCAGGTTCGATCAGGTAAATCTAGCACATGTTTACTTTGCACAAGGACAGTTTGTGCTTGCAGTGAAAATGTATCAAAATTATATGAGGAAATTCTATTTTGGCACTGACACCCAAATTTTATTATATTTAGCTCAAACACATTATGAAGCAGAACATTGGAAAGATTGTAAAAGAACATTATTAAGAGTAGTAGATTGTAACTACTGTAAGTTTCCAATTAGAAAGCCATAGATTTTGTGTTTAATGTAATGAGGGTTTCAAATTACCTTTGAATTCACTGCAAGGGTGTCCACAAATTCAACTTCTCTATATAGGGCCTCGTCGACTTCAAATTCATTATGGAAAACTCCGAATTCCTTGCCTACCTTTTCAAAAGTCTCTAGGTCCTCTGCAAACAATATTTATCACCCATGCAAGTAGCTTCTATAACTCAAAACACCTTAGTGTAGTTGTCAAGTGCTAGGATAAATGAATAATGAATCGTGTGCCCATGCAAGTAGCTGCTAAAACTCAAAATGCCTCAGTGTAGTTGTCAAGTGGTATGCTAAACACAAATAATGAATCACATGCAATACACTCTAGCCAATCATTTCCCCAAATATTTTTTAAAATTTTATCTAATTTGTATTTACATGACTAATTGTTTAGTTATTTTTATTTGTGTGACTAAATAATTTTTTACCCAAAGACCAAATTAGTCATTTATTTACTTATTTATAACTATGTTGCAAAAAATTAGTAGAATTTAGTCATTGTGACTAAAAGTTTTAGTCATTGTGACCTAGTCATTTATTTGCCAAATTTTACTAGTGTTTCTCTTCAATGCATTTGATGACTTTTCCATCAATTGAAAACTTGTCATCATGGGAAAACAGACTAGAGATATGAAAAATTGAGAGAGGTTATTGTAGAGGGGCCCTACATGACCCTGTACCTTAAAATGGAAGTTCTACGGTTTTCAAGAAAGAGCTCAACAAAGTTTTCTACTTTTTCACACTTTGGTCTCTTAAGAGAAATCATCGATGTAATGTATCTTGGAACATTTTGGAATGTTGGGGTGAAAAAAAACCTTTCCTAGCATAAACCTACCCATCAAGATGTGTTGGAACTATCAGTTTGGTTGAACAATGAACATAACAAAAAATTATGCCACCTTTAACTTTCTCTACAATGTATTTGACGCTTTTTCCATCACTTGAAAAATTATCACCACAGGCAATTGGACTGGAGAAATGAAAAATTGAGATAGATTATTGTAGAGGGTCCCTACACGACCTTATACCTTTAGAAATATTGGTTGTAAGTGCCATGGTTTTTGAGAAAGATCTCATCAAAGTTTGCCACTTTTCCGCACTTGTGTCTCTTAAGAGAAATTGCTGGTGCAATGTAGCTTGGAACGTTCCAACATGTTGGGGCACAAAATAGGACCTTGCTTAGCATAAGCCTACTCATCTAGATGTGTTGGAATTGTCATTTTGGTCACACAATGAACAAAACAAAAATTATGCCACCTTGCAACTTTACACTACATGCATCTGATGCTTTTCCATCAACTAAAAACTTGTCACCACAGGCAAATGGATTGGAGATATGAAAAATTGAGAGAGGTTATTGGAGAGGGTCCCTATATGACCTTGTAACTTTAGATGGAATGGTTTTCAGTGTCATAATTTTTTAGAAAGATCTCATCAAATTTTTATACTTTTTTGCACTTTGGTCTCTTAAGAGATATCATGGATGCAATGTAGCTTGGAACATTCTGACATGTTGGGTTACGAAACAAGAATTTTCCTAGCATAAACCTACCCATCTAGAAATTTTGGAACTATCATTTTTTCACATGATGAACAAAACAAACTTACACTGCCTTGTAACTTTACACTGCATGCATCTAACGCTTTTTCCATCAACTAAAAACTTGTCACCACGGGAAAATGGATTGGAGATATGAAA
Source organism: Sequoia sempervirens (assembly GCA_007258455.2). Lineage (NCBI taxonomy): Eukaryota > Viridiplantae > Streptophyta > Pinopsida > Cupressales > Cupressaceae > Sequoia > Sequoia sempervirens. The sequence goes on from VDFB02000008.1 coordinate 156,941,187, forward strand.
AATTGAGAGAGGTTATTGTAGAGGGGCCCTACATAACCCTATACCTTTAGACAAAATGGTTGTAAGTGCCACAGTTTTTGAGAAAGAGCTCGTCAAAGTTTACTACTTTTTCACACTTTGGTCTCTTAAGAGAAATTATTGGTGCAATGTAGCCTGGAATGTTCCAACATGTTGGGGTGTGAAAAAGGAACTTTCCTAGCATAAATATACCCATTAGGATGTGTTGGAATTGTCAATTTGGTCACATAAAAAATAGAACAAAAATTACTCCACCTTGCAACTTTACATTGCATGCATCTGACGCTTTTTCTACCAGCTAAAAACTCGTCACCATGGGAAAATGGATTGGATATATGAAAAAATAAGAGAGATTATTATAGAGGGGCCCTACATGACATTGTACCTTTAGAAATTATGGTTTTAAGTGCCATGTTTTTTGAGAAAGAGCTCATCAAATTTTGTTTCTTTTTTGCACTTTGGTCTCTTAAGAGAAATCACTGGTGCAATATATCTTGGAACATTTCAGCATGTTGGGGTGCAAAATAGGACTTTTCCTAGCATAAAACTACCCATTCAAAAGTGTTGGAATTGTTGGTTTGGTCACATGATGAAAAAAATAAAAATTATGCCACCTTTCAAATTTACACCGCATGTATAGAGGCATCACAAAGAAGGATAAATCATGACCAAAGAACAACATTGAAGAAGGCTTATTTATCACAGAGGGAAACATCTTATAATCATGCTCATGAATTCATATGATAGTCATGATATTTTTTCCCCTTTAATGACTATGATCATGCATAACTCAAAAACAATGATTGAAGTCAGAGGTCTCAATGAAGCTATGATTTTCCTAAGATAGTTATGAAAGACCTAATGAGGTTAAAGCCTATCTTAAAAAAGTTATGAAATTCATAATGAAACTATGATAGTCCTAAAAAATATATAAATATCCTAAATAGCCTATGACTGTTCTAATGAGTTTATTATTGTCCTAATGAACCAATCACTATCCTAATAATGTAACATACAATCCTGATGAACCTATGAATCTCCTAAGAAAGTTATGACAATCCCAACAATGACTTGCTAAGATAGTCCTAATGAAGTTATGACAATCCTAGAATTTTATGAACTAATCTCTATGTCTTATTTGTACATACATGTATAAATCATCATTGTGCTAATGAAATGACCAAAGAATATAAAACTAAATGAGAATGAAGATAACTATGTGAAAACATATATAATATAGATGTAAGGACACATGTCACTGTAAAATATAAAGATATCACAATGGAAGTTCGATGTACAGTGATATAGAGCATGATGTTCGTAACATAAGGGTAACTATAAAAGTATGATGCAGTAAGTTAGGATAACAATGTGATCTCTACACACATGATATAGTGAATTAGACCCAATAATATATCTTTTATAGTTGCATTATAATAATTTTTAGTTTCATTATTACCAATCTATTATGAATATGAGTAGTGGATTTGATGTGAAATCAGATGGAGCCTACAAATTTGTGTGCCAATAACATTGGAATGAGAATCCATTAATGCAATTTCCAAACATGATAAACATGAAAAAGAAAGGGAAGCAAAGGAAAGAGATGAATGAGAAGATTAAAAAATGGCATAGATGAATGGGAAGGATAAACAAAGGGAAACCAAGAGTATTTATTCTTATACACTTGTAAAGTTTGAATATGAAAATACCCTCTAAATAAACAAGGGCAAAAATTTATCTTCTAAGGAAGGGTATGTTGAGTACTATAAATATAAGGATGATTAATATGATGTATTTGATTATGAATGCATGGAAGAAGAAACTAAATATGATGGTTATGATGTAGTTGATTGTACTTTTTAACTTAAGAAAATGGTTATAGTCTAAATGAGTATGATTTTCCCACTCATAATTTTGAATACTTAGAAAAATATAATCCCAATATCAACATGATAACATAATACAAAACATTATATTAATAATGTATGATAAGAAGTGATAAATAAACATAAAAAAATGAAGGAAAATGTAAAGCACATGTATAAAGACTTGGCATACCTTCAAATCCAAGCTTCAATTTGAGAAACTACCAAACTATGTGTAGTTTGTTTTTCTTCTTTCATCAAAATCCTCAAGAATTAGAGCTTTTCATGAAGTTTCTTTATTTTAAAATTTCAATTATTTATAACTCTAAAGAATTACTATAAAATATAGAATTAACCAATCTATAATATGAAATTATAACAATAAAATAATAATTAACATTGTAACACTAAAAACATGAAAATTTGAGTTCATATAATCAAATTTGATGTAAAATCTCTGTTATTTCCTCCTTCCTAAGTTGGAAAACCAAAAAAAGGTGGTGAAAAGGTGGTGGAATGTGTAAAATTGCATGTTATTTCCTCAACAACATGAAAAAGCATTTTTTTCAAATAACATAATGAAGCAAGAGAATAATAGAGCATGTGGGCTTGGATCACGAGTGTCCTAATTTTTTTTACCATTTTTAGAATTCTACAAAATGTTCTTGAGTTATAATGATATCAATATTTTACTTGCACAAAGCGTGTGTGTGCTTTGGCTTTCTCTAAATGGTACAAAATTTCAACTTTTTAAAAGTGCGCTCACATTTTGAAAAAGTTGATTTTGTTAAGGTTTTGTGAGTTCCATCATTTGTGTGTAGGGGGTTGGGTTGAGGTATATCTATGAGACCTTTCTTCAAGCAATGATGACATCTTTTAAGTGTTATGTATGTCTTTTTTTGTGTGTGATATTAAGTTTCATCATAATTCCCTTCTTATGCCATATGTGTCATTGTAAATGGCATGACACTTTTTTGTGTGTGTATCCATTCAATGTAGCATCCCTATACACTCAAGCCTATACATCAAATCCTCAACCCTAAACCCTAAACCCTCAACCCTATACATTCAACCTTAAACCCTAAATCCTATAAGAGATACCCTAAACCCTATACTTAAGCCCTAATCTCTCAACACTCAACCCTATACCTTAAAACCTAAATCCTACACCCTCAACCATCATCCTTATACCCCATACCATCAACTCAATACTTAATCCCTAATCCTTCAACCCTCAAACCTATACCTTAAACCCTAAACCCTACACCCTACACTCTCAACCCTTAACCCTATACCTTAGATACTCAACCTTGAACATTATCCCTCAATTGTAAACCCTAAATCATACACTCTCAACCCTCAACCCTATACCTTAAACCCTAAACCATACAAACTCAACCCTCATCACTATACCCTATACCCTAAACCCTAAACCCTCAACCCTATACCTTAAACCCTAAACTCTACACCCTTAAACCTCATCCTTACACCCTATACTGTCAACCCAATACTTAATCCATAATCCCTCAACCCACAACCCTATGAATGTGTTCCCTAAACCCTACACCCTCAATCCTCATCCCTATTCCACATACCCTCAACCTTATACCCTAATCTATGGACATAGTCCCTCAGTACTATACTTAAACCCTAAGCCATACACTTTGAACCCTTCACCCTATGCCTTATACCCTCAATCCCTCAACCCTATATCCTATACTTTCAACCCAATACTTAAGCCATAATCCCTCAATTCTCAACCCTATATCCTAAAAAATAAACATTATCCCTCAATTGTAAACCCTAAACCATAAACTCTCAACCCTTCACCCTATGCCTTATACCATCAATCCCTCACCCTACACCATATACCCAAAACCTAATACTTAATCCCTAGTCACTCAACCCTCAACCGTATACCTTAAACCCTAAACCCTACAACATCAACCCTCGTCCCTATATTGTATACCCTCACCCTTATACCCTAAACCCTTAATATTTCCCCTCAACACTATACTTAAACCCTTCACCCTATGCCTTATACCCTTAATCCATACCCTCAACCCTATACGCAATATCTAAAACCCTAATCCTTATACCTTATACACTTAACCTTAGACACTCAACCCTAAATATTAACCCTCAAATGTAAAACCACAACCCTCAACCCTCAAACATATACCCTAAAACCTATACTAGAGCCCTAATCCCTCAACCCTCAACCCTATACCTTAAAACCTAAACCCTACACCCTCAACCTTATACCCTAAAACCTAAGCATTGTCCCTCAACACTATAATTAAACCCTAAACCATATATTCTCAACCCTTCACCCTATATCTTATACCCTATGCCCTCAACCCAATACTTAAACCCTAATCCCTCAACCCTATACCTTAAACCATAAACCATAAACTCTCAACCCTTCACCCTATGCCTTATACCCTTAATCCCTCAACCTTATACACTATACCCTACACCCTCAACCCAATACTTAAGCCCTAATCTCTTAACCATATACCTTAAACCATAAACCCTATATCAAACCCTATACCCTATACCCTCACCCTTATACCCTAAACCTTGAATATTTTCCATCAACCCTATACTTAAACCCTAAACCATACACTCTCAACCCTTCACCATATTATACCCTCAATCCATACCCTAAAACCTATACCTAATATCATAAAACCTAATCCTTATACTCTATACACTTAACCTTAGACACTTAACCTTAAACATTATCCCTCAACTATAAACCCTCAAACCTTAACCTTATACCCTATACTCTCAAACCTATACTAAAGCCCTAATCCCTCAACCCTCAACCTTATACCTCTAAACCTAAACCCTACAACCTTAACCCTCATCCCTATGCCTTATACCCTTAAATTTATACCCTAAACCTTGAACATTGTCCCATAGCACTATACTTAAACCCTAAACCATACACTCTCAACCCTTCACCCTATGCCTTATATCCTCAATCCCTCAACCCAATACTTAATCTCTAATCCTTAAATCGTATACCTTAAACCCTAAACCATACAACATCAAACCTCATCCCTATACCCTATACCCTCACCCTTATACCCTAAAACTTGAATATTGTCCCTCAACCCTATACTTAAACCCTAAACCATACAATCTCAAACCTTCATCCTATTCCTTATACCCTCAATCCATACCCTTAACCCTATACTCAATATATTAAACCTTAATCCTTATACCGTGTACACTTAACCTTAGACACTCAACCCTGAACATTATACCTCAACTGTAAACCCTCTACCCTCAACCTTATATACTAAATCCCTAATCCCTCAACCCTATACCTTAAACCCTAAACCTTGCACCCTCAACCCTCATCCCTATGCCTTATACCATCAACCTTATACCCTAAAACCTGAACATTATCCCTCAACATTATACTTAAACCCTAAACCACACACTCTCAACCCTTCACCCTATGCCTTATACCCTCAACCCCTCAACCATATACCTCATACCCTCAACCCAATACTTAATCCCTAATCCCTCAACCCTCATCTCTATACCTTAAATACTAAACCCTTCACCATTAACCCTCATCTATATACCCTATTGTTGAACACCCATAATAATGAGAGGGGGGTGAATTAGTATTCTTTTAAACCACTTAAACATTTGAGAATTTAATCTTCATAGTATATTTAACTTGCAGTAATGAATGGAAGGATGAAAAAAAAAACATCACATAACACATGAACACCATATTTTTACGTGTAAAACCAAAAATGAGAAAAACCACGATGAGGATTAGCTCACAATATATTATAACCAGTTATAGTATATTATAGAAGTGCTCAGTACATGTGGACTCACTATGTAAGTGAACTCACTACCCATTAAGAGGTAAAAGAGATAGTGGCACACAACCAAGTTCTAAACTGTTACAATTGTTTCTAACATATGCATGAAATATAGTTCCAATGAAGCTTAGAAAACAAAATTTATACACTTCATATTGATTTGACTTACTAATTTTCTCTGCTTTGCATTTACTCTATATTCACACAATTTGCATCCATAAACACTTATCACTTATCACTCTTTTTAAAACATCAAAAAAATCCTTCATATAGATCTACTTCACCAAAAGCATCAATTAGGCTGGCCAATTAGATGTAATAAGAAAAATATAACTTGTAGGCTCAAGATCCATACATACACGCTTCACACAAAGATTCAAAACATAATAAATCAGAATAGGTCAAAATAGACCCAAAATAACACCCACATAATAGATCAATACATATTCAACCTTTGCAACACATAAAACTCATTAGCTCGGCACCGGTAATGACCTAATAATTTTTTTTTCTAAATGTACACCCACATTTGGACACACGAACCTCCAAAATCTATGCCATCTAGAATACACACTCTACTGACACTCGTCAACATCTCCATAGCTTTACAAAGTTGAATTTCAATCTATGGAGAAGTGTGGATTCAACAAAATATATGCACTGAATTGAAAAAATGCCTATAATTGCCAGTCTGAACTTTTGTTACTCATAACTTTCACACCAGGAGCCAAAAAAAGATGAAATTCTAGATTTAAGTTCCTCTATCAACCAAAAAAAATATATTAGAAGTGCAAAGCAAGAAGTTATATAGCAGACCAATGCGGACCCAAAAACTAAATGTCCTATATACCAAAATACTTATATTAACAGTTAGTCAATTTCCATATTATAGTGTAAGAAAATGTGCTCCTTTACATTTTCACACTTTGTTTGGGTCTGCTCAATTAAATTGGACTTAATTGTGCCTTAATAAGCCTATTTTACATCTACAATCCTAATAAATTACATTTTATGAGGGGAAAACCTAACAACAATTAATGCCAACACATAATACATTACCTTGAGCAATGTGTGTTCTAGGAATAGGGACCTAGGGCCCATTCACCCATAGGAGAATGGGTCCTCCCTAGGCCTTTGAAACTAAATTTAAAATATGTTTTTTGTGGTATTTTAATGTCCCCAAATTCAAATTTCAATGTTGGCTTATGATGTTTAATTTTTGGGAAATTAAGGATACATATTTGTAAATACAAGATCTTTTTATCAATTCAAATCCTAGAAGAAGTATAAGTTGCATAATTCAAATTTCATGAGATAAAAGATTATGATCAAGGGTATTTAAGAGAAAATTTATCATTGATTTATTGCAGCATTCAAGATCTCAAGCATCATGTCAAAGTCTTTTACAATCATGCATGTTTTTGGAGCTAACATGTTGAAGTAGGTTTGAAAGATCCAAGTCAAGCATTCAAAACAAGATTCAAGTGTCAAGATCCACATCCATAAAATCCATTTAATGCAAGATCAAGATCAAAATTTAAGTCTTCCAAAGGTTTATTCAAGGGTTTGTTGAGTTACAACATTGTATTGTCCATTCATCATTCCTTTCATGTTTTGTTGTTTCAATTCAAGGTTTAATTACCCAAAACAAGGTTTGACCAAGGAAAACCCCCATTCACCAAAAATTAAAAAAATCCCTCTTGTGTTTGTGTTGTAGATCTTAGGTTGAAGAAGGATTGAAGATCTCTTGAAGAACAAAATTGGAAATTTTTTCAAAGTTGCAAAAAGTCATCAAAGTTATTGTCAATCCACAAAATCTCACCTATAGATCTTATTTCCAATTGTTTGACATTGAAATTTGGATCAAATAGAAGCTACAAACTAACATCAGAGGATCTTGAGAGTTGAGTCAAACCTTTGCACAAAGATCCATTCACCTATGGGTGAATGTGTCCTAGGTAGCTTCTCAAATCTGCATTTTGGTGATAGGTACACATCACTCTGTCATTTCTAGATTTGTCAAAAGTTTGATGTTTTTGTCTGTGTTATGCTTTAAATTGATGATCCAAGTGTTATCTTGCATAGTTTTGGTGATTTACTATTTTTTAGTTTTTCTCCCAAAAGTGTTGTTCAGGCTGATACCCCCATCCTCAATTATAAGGAAATCAGTAGATTCCCTCATTGAGTTGACTCACTTAAGAGTTGTAAGTCAATTCTTTGTGTGAATCTCATTTCCTAATGAAATAAGGGAAAATAGGTAGATATTAATAGACCCCAACAAAATTTTCCCCATTCCATACTTGACCCAACCTATTTCTCTTCATTTCATTTTGGTGAACCCTCAACCCTATAACTTAAACGCTAAACCCTACAACATCAACCCTCATCCCTATACCTTATAACCTCACCCTTATACCCTAGACCCTGAATATTATCCCTCAACCCTATACTTAAACCCTAAAACATACACTCTCAACCTTTCACCTTTTTCCTTTTACCCTCAATTCAAACCCTAAACCCTAATACCCAATATCTTAAATCCTAATCCCTATACCCTATACACTTAACCTTAGACACTCAACCCTGAACATTATCCCTCAACTAAAAACCCTCAACCCTCCACTCTATACCCTATACCCTCAACCCTTAACCCTACACCTTAAACCTTAAACCCTACAACCTCAATCCTCATCCCTATACCTTATACCCTTAACACTATACTTAAACCCTAAACCATACACTCTGAAACCTTCATCTTATGCCTTATACCCTCAATCCCTCAACCCTATACCCTATACCCAATATCCTAAACCATAATCCCTATACCTTATACACTCAACAGGCTGAATATTATCCCTCAACTGTAAAACCTGAATCTTATACTTAAGCCCTAATCCCTCAACCCTCAACCTTATACCTTAAACGCTAAACCCTACACCCTCAAACCTCATACCTATAGCCTATATCCTCAACCTTATAGCCTAAACCTTGAACATTGTCCCTCAACCATATACTTAAAACCTAAACCATACAGTCTAAATCTTTAAACCTATGCCTTATTCTATCAACCCATACCCTAAACCCTAAACCCTAAACCCAATATCCTAAATCCTAATCCCTATACCTTATACACTTAATCTTATATGCATTCAATGAGTTGAATATTATCCCTCAATTGCAAACCCTCAACTCTTGACCCTATACCCTATACCCTCATTCCTATAACTAACCCCTAATTCCTCAACCCTCAACCCTCATTTGTATACTCGATACCCTCAACCTTATACCATAAACCTTGAACATTGTCCCTCAACCATATACCCTCAACCCTATACTTAAACCCTAAACCCTACACTCTCAACCCTTAAACCTATACCTTTTACCCTCAACCCATACCCTAAACCCTATACCTAATATCCTTAACCCTAATACCTATAGCCTATATACTTAACCTTATACCCCCAACCCTCAACCCCATGCTTAAACCCTAAACCCTATATTCAACCTTGTACCCTAAACCCTAAAACCTGTACTGAATATCCTAAACCCTAATCTCTATATCCTATACAGTTAACCCTATACCCTTAATCCTGAACACTATCCCTCAATTCCAATACCTTAAACCCTAAATCCTACACCCTCAACCCTGATCCCTATACCCTAAAGCCTCAACCTAATACCCTAAACCCTATACTATAGAGCTTCAAGTTGACCATTTTGGTATATAATTTGAAACACTTTTTAAAGCCACTTTGGGACCCCTTCTAATGGTGAATACTCACTCTAAAGAAATAGATGATATAATGAATACATACAAACATACATTCATACATACAAACATACATATACATACATGTTCAAGCATACAAACATACATACATACATACATATACATACATATGTACAAGAATACATACAAATATACATACATACATACATACAATCATACATAAATACATACATATATACATACATACAAGCATGCATTCATTCCTACATACATACATACATACATACATACATACATACATACATACATACATACCTACATACATAAATACATGCATTCATACATACATATGTACATGCATACATACATTCATACATACATACAAATATGCATTCACATATACAAACATACATTCATATATACAAACATACATACATACATATATATAAGAATACATACACACACAAATATATATATATATATATATATATATATAAACATACATACATAAAACATACATTTATACAAACATACATACATAAAACACACATTTATACACACAAAAACATAAAGTGAGAAATAATGCGAGCATGTTATAATGTGCTCACATTTTACCTTGCTTTGGGAATCCCCAAGCCTTTTGCCTTGGATTTGCTTAGGATTTCCAACCCAAAGGCTTGGGGTGCCTTTCCAACATCCAAAAATGTGTTTTTGCATATTCTACAAAATTTCACATAATCTCATTCATGCTAATCATTAGGTTTGTACATCTTTCAAGGTCGAGTAAAACAAACACCTAGGTAATATTAAGCTCTTCTTAGCTATTTAATGATGTAATTTTTTTCACATTTTGACTATATGTTAAGGCTTTCGTCTTTAATTTCTTTTGTTTGTGTGATTGTTTTTTTGTCAAAAATAAATGTTTGGTATTTTTCACTTTATGTCATAATCATTCATTGAAATTTCAAATAAATTACATTTTTTATAAACTAGACTCCATTCTACACATGTTCAAAAAAATGATTTTTAATTAGTTTTTAAAAATTATAGGGGTAGCACAGCCAAATTTTTATTTTTTTATGATGTGTCCACTTTCAAAATTAGTAAAAATATATATTCATTAAAAAATTATCAAAAAAAGGGCATAAACTACATGCTATTAGCTAATTTATCACCAAAGTGATTTTAAAAATACTAAAAAATGTTAACCTTTTAAGGGAGCCATAACATACGCTATGCTATGTTTTCTTGACAAAAACAACACCAATTTCTATGGCTCCCTTTTTTGAACCCATTAATCTCTACCATTTTCAAATAAAATTACTAGTTTAGAAAGTAGATTTAGAGCACTTTGACCCTTTTTTACTCAATTTCTCATCCAAGGTCAATATTTCTTGATTTAAAAAAAAAAGTGGCCACTTAAGGTCATTTCCCTTCCTTATGCTTTCTTTCATCCTGATGATGGATCATGGAGTGTGATCCGAAATGTTGATGACAAAAACACAAACACAATCAAAGCCAAAAACAAAAATTGATTCATTATTATGGATTGTGGAAACTCGATATCTTTACTGGATTTAAGTACTTAAAGGGTAAAAGTTGAATATGTAATGGGTAATGAGGTGATCCACTATAGGGCCCATTTTGGTCAACTCATATGCTCACTATAGGACCTCACTCTACTATTAGACCCTCTTCCCTAGTAGGGCATCTATTTTTTATTGAAACAACAAGCAAATAACATATCAAGGGTCACAATAGTTAGAGGAAGGCATTTAGCACTCTTAACATATGATTGGAACCTAAAATGTGTAATAACATCAAAGGAAATGGCTTGAACAAAGGCATCACATTGATACCTACACTTGAAAGTGAATGTTAATCCTTCTATCCTCAATCACCCCTTTTTCAATTCCAAAAATCTGCCTATTTTTACCCACAAAAATCCCTTTTATTTCTTCCTTTCAAGAACCAAAATATTAATTTCATTTGAAAGTTGGATGCCAAACTTGTAGGTGCATATGATAGGGAATAACAAAAAGACATGGCGTCACTTTTTGCATCTCATTTGAGTTAGCTGACTAGGCCATTACTTTGGGCTTGTTTTCCTCCTACCTTGGTTGTAGTTTCCTCTCCTTGCCCATGGTGTTTCCGTTCTTTTTTTTTGTTTTGTATTTCTTTCTTTTCATTTCATTTTTCGAAGGGTTCAATGGATATGAATAAAAATGGTTTAAATATTTTTTGGTAGGATGTATTAATGTTTAAGGTATTATATCTCCTCATGGATAATTTATTATATATTAAATATATATTTTAATTACTTATAATTAGTCACTACCTAATGTTGTTGAAGCTTGGACCAGGGTTATTACAGGTGCCTCCATAAGATGTAATCTAAGATGAGTGAATGGGGGATCACCTATTGGTGTAATGGTGAGATAGTTTCCCATTTATGGTGCAACCAAGGTTCAAATCCCCGCCTGGCCTACTAGTGGAAATACCGCTACTAGTCCCACATTGTGCTCAGAGGAATTATGGTGGTTGATCTTGGAGGACATACAGGTGATCTTGGCGGATGTGGTGACTAAGCGTGCTTGTTCTTGTAGGTGTGTGCTGCTCATGGATCTATTTTCTTGATGGAGTGTGCTACTCGTGGATTGCTATCAGACCCACATGGTCTTTCATGCCTGGTGGTGTGTGCTACTCGTGGACTGCTATTGGACCCACATGGGTCTCTCATGCTTGATGGTTCTGCATTGGACCCTCGTGAGTCTTTTATGCCTGGAGGTTCTACGTAGTTGGTCTTGGAGTGATAAGGTTAAGACGGCTCAAGGTGTAAGGGTGTTGTGCGCCGTATATATCTGAGGATGAGGGCCCTCAGCAATGTGGTTTCACTAGTTCATTGCTCTAGTCAAAAGCATTTAGGGTGCTGCCCCTTATCAGTGTTTACTAATAAAAAAATATAAGATGAGCGAATGATAAAAATTGAATAGGTGCTTGGGTTCCTAGGGTTAGGCACAAGGATTTAGACAACTCTCGATAGAGTTAATTATTTAAATATCACACTATGTACTTTATACTTGGTTAGGTGAACCTATGTTTGGGAATTCCAACTAGGAAAATCAGGTGAAAACATGAATAATTGATAGCAACCACAAAACTACCTAAATTCAAGCCATAATGACCCTAATCTAACAATGAAGCACAAGATGACAATAAAAATCAAATAATAAACCAATAATACCTCAATTCCTATGCCAAAGTTGATTCTCCTCCATTGCTCTTCTCAATTGCTTGTTTACTCTCATATATGGAGTGTGCATAATTCACAATAAGCTCAATGTAGATGTAAGATAGCAAGATCTCAAAGAATGTGGTTCCTCAAGATGAATGATAGCAAATTTTCGAAGAATATGGTTCCTTAAGATGAATGATTGAAAGAAAAATGTTGGAGATTATGGTTAGCCTTGAAATGTTTTCTTTTATAGAAAACTCAATTCAAATGAAGGGTGAGTATTGAGTAATGAGGTATGATAATCAATGGATGAGATTAATTGAGAAGAAAGGAGATAAGGATGGGAAGAATGGACCGTGATCGAAGAAATTAGGTGAGGAATATGGCTTGGATAAGAATGAATAAATTAAATAATTGCAACAATTATTTAATTTAGAGGAGGAAAATGAATAATTAAATAATTAAAAATAATTATTTAATTATAGAAGAAAAGAGGGAAATGAAATATTAAATAATTGAAAATAATTATTTAATAATGGATGAAGGGAAATAGAAAATAATTAAATAATTAGAAAGAATTATTTAATTATAGAGGAAAGGAAATGATAAATAATTAAATAAATAAGAATTTATTTAATTCTAGAAGAAAAGGCCCAATGAATAATTAAATAATTAAAAATAATTATTAAATTATAGAAGAAAGGAGGGAAAATGGAAATGAACAATTAAATAAATAACAATTTAGTTAATTATAGATGAGAAAATAGAGTAAATAGTGATGTAATTAAATAAATTAAATTTAATTAATTAATCAAAAGAAGAATAAAGATAAAGTGAATTAATTAAATAATATAAAATTATTTAATTAATAGAAGAAAGTGGTATGACATTAGGAAAAATTAAATAATTAAAATTATTTAATTATATAGGAAGGATGGAAATTAGTACAAAAAATGTTGTTTGGAGGCTTAGGACATTTTTTTAGTCTCTACAGGAAAAACTGTTACTAGTAGGGTCTTGACATTAGGGTTGGCATTAATATCCATATGTCTCTCTTTATGAAACCATAGAATCTGCACCACCTTGTACCTCGAGTACTCGCAATCAAACCATACTCTTCATACAATTCCACTGATCAAATATTAGTTCGAGTTAGTAAAAAATGTAATTAGTGCATTACATTTAATATATAGCACAAATACCTAACCATATTCATTATTAGTAGTCATTAACAGTTCATAACACACATGCATACACACACACATAGATCCAAACAAATATTACAATCACAAGTTCCACCCCTTACCTAAATTATAATGGGGCTAAGGGGTCTCTTCCAAAAAGAGAAAGGGGTTCTTAGGGTTGTGGTAGAATTTTGTATAAATTTATCTTCCATCTCCCTTGGTTTGCCTTTGCTTCCTCTGCACTTTCTAATATTTTAAGACTACTGGTTTTAGTAATACCTTGGAAGGACTGCTAGTTTTTTGTAAGGAGACATGTTCTCTTAGGTCAACAAATGGAAATGCATGTTAATGATCAAATATAACTTTCCTTAATCATGGATATGCTCCTAGTATGATTATGCATATTTAGATTTATTTTATTGCACCAATTGAAGTTATATAGTGTGAATGATATGCAAATAGATTTGAAATGACTTGGTGATGATTAAATGTTAGGGGATGTGAAATGAATGTAATTGAATTCCTTTAAATACCATTACATAACATCAAATTAGAAAAAAACTTATGTTTAGTTGGCTTTTGGTGAGAGTTGACAAAAATTTGAATTTAAATTATGAAATTAATAAGGTGAATTCTATCACCAAGAGGTCAACCCTATGACTGTAGAAATGATCAAGAAATATAAACAATCACATAAATATGACTAATGAGTACACAACAACATTTGAATATATATATGCAATTGATTTGGAATACAATGACTATATCAAGATATATACATATAAGTAAGATAATGGATAGATATATTTTATTTTTGCTAGATAAGTGCTTTCGTGGTGACACTCCCTTTTCATTGATAACTACAAAAAATTTTCATAGGAACTACAGGCCACCTATTGGTCCTTCATCTGCAATACATGCATGAGGCCTTTGGAGAAGGTAGTGATCCTCTCAATTTGAGAAGGGGAGAACAAGTCCCCATTCTCACTTACATAGTAAGTAAATGTATCCAAATTCTTCCTCAACAAGCCCTCCTAGTATAGTGAGAGGGCTTGAGAAGAAACCTTCTTTCTCTTCACAGCTGTCACCTTGAAAATTCTAGCTATCCAACCCATACTCCATTTTGTGTCTATTACAACCACCTATCATTCACCACTTCACAATTTTCCTCCACCACTAAGTTGTTAGCGATGACATCTTGCCACGTTCTAGCTCCCAAAATCTGCATGATACTCATGAGTATCTCTTGGTATATCAACCCATCATGAACATGTACTATGCTCCATCGCTCAATCCTGACTAGTTTGACAAACGCTTGAACATCCTCTACACTTTTGGCTTTAAATAGGTGCTTGATATTGTTTTCCTTGATCTCAGTGATGCATGCACACAACACTCCCCAGATCATGTTATCAACCATGATACCATGAACATATCATTCTTCAATGGGCTACATATAGTTGTTTCCATTGCTTGGCATCGAGAAAAGAATCCCAAAGCATATATCCCAAAAATAGAGAGGATCCATTGGGTCTAGATATGTTATATAAAATTCCCATGGAGATTGTGGAGTCACTTATGTGTCACTAAAAGAAGTAGTGTTTAGAGCATATTCAAGAACACTGTATAGGATTGCACATAGTAGTTGTCGATAAAACTTTCCAAGTGAATGAGAAGTTAGTTCAACCCTTTGTCGAGGCATCCTTGACATCCTTTGCTAAGATTGTGTCTAGGCCCAACTAGGCCAATGGGACAAAGCCCGATAAGTCCCTGATGTTGTCAATTGCCCATGCATTAGCCAATGGGTCCACAACCACATTACATTCCCTAAAAACATGTTTATTTGTGAAGCTTTCCAATCTTTGTAGGTTTGTCGTACATATCTCAACCCAAGCTTGCAATTTCCAGTTTAGTGTCTTTTTCCTGATGATGACATTAATACAAATCATCGAGTCCCCTTCAATTTCAACATACCTATAACCTCTAAAGATGCATTCTCTGATCCCTCTTGCAAATGCCTCAAATTCTACTTGATTATTTGTGGCAACCCCAATATTGCCTGAAAATGTCCATACCAACTTATCACCTTCATCCCTTACAATATAACCTATACCTGCATGGTTGGGGTTTCCTTTCATTGGCCCATCAAAATTTAGTTTCGAACCTCTCAAAGGGGCATACCATTTTTCTTGCTGTATCTTACCTTTGCTTCACATTCCAGTTTGAACTAATGGAAAAACTTTGAGTGCCAAAATTTCCTTGAGTAGATCATTGTTCCAATTGGAAAAATCTTGATCCAACTTCCTAAGGGTCTTGTTTTTTAGTACCTCACATACGCCCACCTCAATTTTCATAATGACTCAGTTGATAGTGCATTCCACCTCATTGAAAATCTGTTTATTTCTTTCTTTCTAGATTTGCCATGCCACCATAGAAGGCATAGTGACCCAAATTTCCCCCCACAATGCAAACCTTTGAAGATTCGGCTATCCACCAAGAAAGTTCCCAAAGTCCTCATTCCTTGGACCCAATCAACCTAATTTTGATTGGATCCAGTCCCAACATTGGCTTATGAAACTACAATTCAGTAGGAGGTGGTTTGTGGTTTCTTCATCAACCTTGCATAACACACATCACAAAGGGCTAGCAATACCAATGCTATGGAGGTAGTCCCTAGTCAATATCCTCTTATGAAGGGTCATCCAAAGGAAGGCCCCAACTTTAGGAAGTATCAGCCACCCCCAACACAGATCCTTGTGCTACCCAAACCGATTTGCTTGCAGTTGTGACACCAAATAGCCTAGCTTGGCGAAGTACTACTCGGATTTGGTAGCACACTAGATAATTTCATTCATCCTCATAGTAGGAACAATTTATACTTTTTCTTGGTTCCTCCATTAAGAGAGATTCCTATACTTTCATTTTGGGAGCATTACTTAGATCGATCCATTTGAATGTTTTGGACACTAATAAAAAATAGTTTGAGAATTTTGAACCAATTCTGCCCTTGAGTAGAACTCGCATATCACCCAATGGGGGAGCCCCCTCCCACGTGTCTCTCTAAAAGTCAACCAATTTTTTTATCCCTAATCTTCCACGCCAACTGCTCAGTGACAATTGGTTTGTATTCCTGCATAAACTTCTAGGTAGCCAAACCACCAAAGGAATTTGCAATTGTCAAAATTCTACAGGGTTCCTTTGAGTCCAAATATTTCCTTCTCATTATTTTACACAAAGGAGTATCACGCCTAGTGTACATTTTTCAGACTAATTTAGCACAAATTACTTTATTCTTGTCACCCAATCACCTAATGCCTACTCCCCTATCGATCGTCAGTTTACATACTATATCCTAGTGTAGTAGTGGATTTTTTTTTTTATATTGGAGCCTTCCCAGAGGAATTTATTCATTGTTCCATTTATTTTGTTCTCAACTTTCTTAGTTAGTGATAGACATGACATTACATAGATAGGTACATCTACTAGGATCAATTTTATCATCATAATTCTTCCAGCCAGTGATACTCACCGTCCCTTCCATGTCGTGGCCTTGCTTGTACACTTTTCTAAAATAGTACCCTAGAGTGTCATTTTGTTAGCCCCATGAAAGAGAGGTTCCCCCAAGAATTTGGAAGGTAGTTCATTAATGGTAAGGCCAAGTTTCTATGCAATTCTCCTTTTCATCCCTTTCTTTGTGAAGAAGAAATAAATTTTTGACTTCTCTCTATTTATTGCCTATTTGGAGCATATGACATATGCATTAGGAGTTCTCTTAATCACTTTTGCCTCCCTCATGGAGGCCTCTCCAAAAAAAAAAATTCATCTACAAATTAATCATGGGATAATAGGGGAAGACCTCTAGCCACCTCCATCCCACACTAGCAACCATCCACCCATCGGGAGCCAATGGTTTTCCCAAGAGCTTCAGCCACAATCACAAATAGGAAGGGGGAAATATTAGGAAATAATGTATTCAGCCCACAAACTTAATCTATTTCCTACATAACCCCATGAGAGAAAATAATGCATACAAGTAACCATAATGCATAGATAAAATAGACAAACCACAAGATAACATAAGATATACCCTGGGAAAACCCTCAAGAGGGAAAAACCTAGCCTCTAAAAGCATCCATATTCTATCATATTATTTAGCAATAAAGTAATACAAGAGTTACAATGAATACCTCCAAAGAATCAAGCCTCTCAATGCATCCCCATGTTTCCAAGCATGAATCCACACATCCCATGCCATGCTTCACATATGCACTCCTCAAAAAACTCAATAATGACATCCCACTCACCTAGCCAACCTTAACCACTAAACATGTGCTTGCTTTTATAGACTCAACCTCACACAAATACAACCAAGTGGTAAGATAAAACCATGTGTCACAAAACCATGTGAAAAAAAAACCATTAATCCCTTATTTAATATTAAGTACTAAGTTTTCACTTTATTTAATATTTCCTTAATATTAAATTATTATCACATGTCTCACACACATTAAATAAAAATACAATGTTACAATACAACATAAAGTGGTCCCCAAATAATTACATAGTGTAAATAACCACACCACCTAGGTGCATCACAACCAAAAAATTATTTAATTACAACATTATAATATAACATTTTATGCAATGGTGTACAACACCATATCTCAACAAGAAAGCACCCCCCCCCCCTATTGCAAACCTTGGCAAGGTTCAAAGAACCCACAAAGTGAACCATTAATAGAGACTGAGAAGCAAGGTGAGGAAACACAAAACATTATCAGATCTAGCCACTCTTTGCAAAAACCAAACTAGTCCAAAACTTTCAACAAAAAATGCTAGTTGATCCAATCATAAGCTTTACTAATGTCCAACTTGATTAACATGCTCTTTTTCCTTGTGTTGTGAATAGAATGTAGAGCTTCATTAGCAAGGATGGTGCTATCAGTAATTTCATGCCCTAGTACGAAACCATTATGTTCTTCAGAGATGATGGAACCTAAGATCTTCAATCTATTTTCTAAGGCCGTTAAGATGATCTTGTAGATAGTGTTGCAGAAGGAAATCAACCTATAATCCATGAAGGATGTACATTCTTCATTTTTTGGGATGATTGTGTTGACATTATTGTTTATATCCTTGAAATTTTTCTTATGCATTTTGAAGTCCTTTGCGATGTCCAAAATATCCCCACCCACAATGTGCCAACATTTCTGGTAGAAAGCAGCCAGAAAGTTGTCCAGTCCTAGTGCCTTGTAGGGATACAACTGAAATGTGGCCTTTCACAATTCCTCCAAAGTGAAGGATTCTAGAAGCATTCATTATTACCATTGTAGACAAATTTGGAAATTGCATTCATAACGGCCGAGCAATCCCATTGGTCTAGCCCATCCACAAGAGCCAATATAGATTTGAAATATTCTACCACAACGTCTTTGATTTCTTGAGAATTAGAGATCCTCCTCCCCTCCCCATTCTCAATCTTTCAAATTCTATTTATAATCCTCTTTGATTTGACAAAATTTGGTATTGTGATCTCCATCTTGTAGCTAATTTTCCCATGCCTTTGATTTCTAGAATAATTCTTCTTTTGCTAGAAGATTCACATGTTCTGCTAGAAATTATTTTTCCTTAAAATAGTCATCTTTAAACACCCCATCCTTGATTACTTTAGTATTCAATGCCTCCATCTCTACTTCGACCCTTTCTTTTTTTGTAAAAATATTTTTTAACATGTTTGAGTTGCTTTCCCTAAGCCTTCTTTTGGTATGCACTAATTTTTGAATAATGATGAAACTCTTTGTGCCCCCCCACAAAGGAGACTCCTACCATTATTCGATTAGGCTAACTAATTATGTGAACCTCCACCACATGCTTTCAAATTTGAAACAACTTTTCCTAGGCAGAGAATCTTTGACAATGTCCAATTCCACAATAAAGTGGTCCAAGAGTGATAAGGGAAGAATTTTAGATGATAGGATTTCCCCACCATCAACCCAGTCTTTTGACACAAGAAACTGATCCATCCTTTTAGATATATCTGAGAATCCAAGCCTGCAATTCATCCATGTGAAAATTCCATTTTTGGGAAAAATATCACCTAGATTGTTGTCACTCACAAACTGTTTGAAATATTTTATTGCTACACTCTTCAAATGGAGCCCCCACTTTTCTCCTCTAGATTGAGGATCACATTGAAGTCCCCCTCCAGAATAACCTTATTGCCTAATGTGTTAATTTGTACCAAAACAACTTCCTAAAGGAACTTCTTATCCTTAGAATTATTAGGACCATAGATATTAAAAAGAAAAAACTTCATATTGGATGCAAAATGAGTTACCTCAACTAATAGCCAGTTGACCTCTATATGATGCCTACTTTTGCATTCCAGACAATAGAATTTCTACTCCTCAATTGTAGTTGGTTGAACCTGTTGGTTATTTTTTGAGAACCAAACTTGATCTCACCAGATGTCTATGAATTTTCCATAATTCAGTAATCAGCAAAGGCAAGGATTGGCCAACAAACATGTACATGCTTGCTAGGCTTGACCTCTACACTTCGGGCTCTGTGAAACCTAGGAGGGTGATCCTAACAATGTTTGAATTAATACTCTTGTGCCATTTGATCATGAACATTGTGACAAATAGATGTATTCTATAAGCTATTAACTAGATAAAATCCCTCAAGGATTTGGCTGACCCCTAAGAAAATTATTACCTAAAGAAAGGAATGAGTGATACATCATAACACTTTATTGCAATTACTGATGTGTTAGTGATTTTCAATATGAATTATGTTCTTTTTCATGTACTTGTAAGCTAGCTCATTCACATCTAAGATGACCAAACTAATAGACCAGTGTTTTATCCATGGGTAACAGATTAATATTTGTAACAAACTGTAATACATTAGCAATTAAACTCAACATTTACAGGCTATTGATATATTGTTTTTCAATACACAAATCATAATATCTAGAAACATAAACTACTTAGTAATCCTTGAATTCCATCTCACAAACCTATGATCTTATTAAAGCATTTAATTAGTCTTTTGAACTAAAGCAAAAATAAAACCATACATTCAACCAAAGCGATTGAAGACAAATAAAAGATCCTTGATCATTCTATTCATAGTTTGAGAAACAAAATACATAGGAGAGAATTTGTTCCAAAGTTTTCAATTCTCATCCATATGTTGTTGCTACTGTAAAACCATTAAGCCTATTACATACTAGACTGCATACCTAAGACTCAATACTATTCTATTCTTCTATGCATGAATTACAAAAAGTTATTACATGAGTTCGAATTTCCCCAACCAAAAGATCCGTGTATTTGGCCTTGAATTCCCATTTATAGAAACATGGGAGCAAAAAAATTCGAGCCAAATTACAATTTCAGTCACATTTTACATTTGAAATTCATTTGTATTTCAATTTCAAAACTCCCAAAGTGGTTATTTTTGCACCTTGCAGAATGGGGGAAAAGAACATAAGACAAAAATATTGTCACTCGCTAAAGAAGACTACCCATCTTCCAAAAGGCATCTTTCATCATTGTAGTAGCATCAAAACCTCTCATCCACGTCATCACCTAAGACAAAAACTCTAAACTAGGACTCTGTTTCTGCAATGGTTCATCATCTTCAGAATCAAAGTATGCATGTCCCCTTCATGATTTTGTTGGAATTGGAGAATTTGTCTCACCATCATCAGAGTCTTCTAGACCTACAAGTGTAAGAAGATATTGGGCATATTTTGGATCATCTTTTGCCTCATCTTCCATGGCAGCATTAGGTTCCCCCATATAAGAATCATAAGCCTTGTGGTCCTTATCCTTCTTCCTTTTCTCCTTAGACTTGGCCAATTCCCTTGACTTAGTTCCCTTCTTCTTTGCACTTTGTTCCTTTAGGAACACACCACCAGGCTCACCCTAGTCGCAATTAACAACTCTACTTCTCAAGTTGTAAATACTCTTGGCTTCACCCTCCATGAATGTGGCAAAAGCTCTCTTCTCTGCCCTTGACTTTGTAGATTTCTTAGGTATATTTGGCTTAATTATAGGTGTGTCATCCCGGGGTTTAGGCACTCTCCTTTGTTTGGATTTCATCACTAGTTGGGAAGATGATTCACTAGGTTCACTCATTTTCACAGTATGACAGGCCTAGGGTTCACAAATTTTCACTTACAAAAGAGTCTTACTGGTTTATACTCTCAAAAAAGAACTTGTAGAACAAAACCCACCCAGACAATGCACAATTCCTACCAACCCAAAAGGAATTTTCACATAACCAAACCTATACAAACCCTAAATATCTAAAGCTTACAAAACTTTTATCAATTCCCCAAACCAACCAATTCATGCACAGTTGACACAAAAAGGTGTGGATACTTGCTTACTTGGGAAAAATTCTTCAACGCCCCTGCAACTATTCACTCGAGCTCTTCACACCTTCTTCTCTGGCTCTAGACCAATTATTCAGCTCTCGCCTATTGCAATTGTGAAAGAAAATGGCTAACAACCCCTCTTTATGGTGAATGAATGGAGCGTGTCCACTATTAATGTTCAAAAGAAAGCTCGCGCGAGTGAATTGACAACTAACCAAACAAGTTTGAAACCTGGTTGTCGATCTTTTGATTTAAAACATGATCAATGGTTGAGGACCATCACTCCTTGCTTTTACAACTATGCTTTAAAACCACGAGGATACCTCTGACAACTGCCACTTAATCATCTACACATTCACCATACCTTATGGACTCCATCACTCATCCCAATAATGCCCTAAAGTTATGTCCAAACTTCGGTGATGAGTGATAACCCTTTCTATGGAAGTAATATTCCTTAGTATATCCTTCATTGCTTGTCACTGTAATTGATTTGGAGTTGAGAGTGCTTTTAGCGACGGGCAAAACCAGTGATGACACCATATGTTGACAAGTGGCAAGATCACATTTCTCCATTCTCAACCTTCCCGTCGCCCATCATAGCAACTGGAAAAAGGTGGTGAAGTATTTTTGCGATGGTATGACATAAGGAAAAAGCAACGTTCATCGCGCTTTGCTGAAGTGGAACTAAGAAGCCAAAAACACTTTAGTGATAATCGATATGGAAGAGAACCAAATGGTCATCGCTCATTGTAGTAATGAACCCAATGATAGAAACAACTTCAGTGACAAAAATATGCACATGCACCAAGTTGTTTTGAAAGAGGGGACCGCCTAGGGGAACATAAGATTAGGCCTCAAGAGACATAAAAACATTTATGCAAAGGATGTAAAAGGCCAAACAAGGCCGAATTAACAACCTTATAAAATGAAGGAACTTCTTGGACCAAGGTGCATAAGAAAAATTAAGCGATGGGTAATAGGGAAACCTAACCACAAGGGGTCGGTCATTTCATGAACTCAAGGACATATGTTATTTTAAACTGACAAGAAACGAGCAACATGTCAACAAAGGATTAGACCAAAAGAACAAGGGTTTAGACCAAGGAGAAAATCTTCTAAGTAAAACAACTCCCCACATAAAACCCTAAACCCTAACCTTTGATAGACCAAGAGGATACCAAAGACAATGCATTTTTAGACCAGTGGAACATGAAACTTTGAAGGTTCCACCATAACCCACACACCGTATGGAGTATCTAAATATAATTTTGTGGGAATTGGTAAGATATTAGCAACCTTGATACGAGCGAAAAAATGTGATATGGATTCTCTGAAACTTTCATCCATTTCTACCATCAACCCCATACTATCCTCGATAGCCTTAAGGCAATTCGAAGACCAAAATTTGAGCGACAGATTATAAAGTTTGATCCAAGATGGTTCCTTACTGGGAATGAAATCCCTTGGATTAAAATTTAGTGTCCACTTCTAGTAGTAAAGTAATGAACCATCCAACATCCATGAGGACTTGTGCTAGATCTCATCCCTTGCGCTTGCATCTTGAAATTCAACAAAGAAGAAGCCTTTTGGCAGGGACCTCGTGAGACAACAGTTCCAGTTCTCTCCGACCCATTTTTAATCTTTTCCTTACCAATTTACGCATGAATCTCCTAATAACGCTGCAATTCATCAACTTACTTGTCACCATATCACCCAAAGAGATCTTAAGGCCTTTCATGGCTGCACCAGTCGCGACAAGAGTCGAGTGGAGTTTAGCCTTGTCCTTGCCCACACCTTCCTTTTGCTTCGAAGGTTCGCACTCCTACAAATTTTTGCTACCCCACATTTTCACCTTAAATTAAGACATTTATTAAATAAATATGATTTATTTGATAACAAATAGATATATTATAATGTATATAAGGAAATAAATAAAATAAAAGAAAAAACCCAACTTTATATAAAATTATAGTATTTATCACTATATACACTAAACCAATCTCAAAATAAATGTAAAATTAAATAAGTAAAATAAATATGCAACAATTATAATATGATGTAGAAATTTTTCGACCAATTAAAAAAATGTTTATGTATATAAGACCCCTTAACCTAGCCCACAAAACAAACCAATCAGGTGAATCATTCATAACAAAATCATTTCCTCACATTGAAATCCTTATCCTTTAGAGTTGCAATATAACATGTGGGATTGTGAATGGATAAGCTTATTCGATGGGAGTCAAAATGTATCCGGTTTTAGTGTTCTTTAACATTAAATACAAAATAATTTAAAAAATAACACAATTTATAAATTTATTTTTCCACAATTGCTTATCCCCACAATTCTTTGAACCCAAACAAACAGCGATTTTGTTTAAAATTTCAGCCTTACAGTTTTTATCAGTTTAAAAAGACAGGTGCCTAAATTGGCGCAAATCGTTAGTGTACGAATTGTTTACATTTATTCTAAATCATTTGGGCATTAATCAAGTCTGTATGTCAGACATCTTATCCTGTTTAGTGTTCGTCCCCAGTTTTAAATGCCTGTTAAAGCTGCTAATTTTTCATAAGACAAAAAGGATTCTAACTAATAAATTATTTTAAACATGGAGGCACATCTCATACATTGCCTTAGCCACCAAACCCGTCCTTTTCAATTCCTCATCGTCTTTCTTCGCCACCCATTCCATCTTCATGTCCACCCGTTAACTTCCTAATCCTTAAGAGTTCTTCACAATAAAGGTCGATAGCAATTCAAGCTACAGCTGGAAATTGCACAGATTGCGAGGATTTTAGGCTTCCTTTCCGTCTAGATTACACCCCACGTATGCCCATTCTCTTATTTGCATTGTTTTGTTCAAATAAAACAGAGCTGTTTTATGTGCACTCTCTTCTTTGCATTCTTTTGTTCAAAGAAAGTACAGAGTTTTCTTGTTCTTAAAGATTTATAATTCTGTATAGCTCTTGTTTGCAGAGTACCAATGTCGACCTTATTAATAACAGATCTTCTCAACCTTGACTTGACTGACACTACGGAGAAAGTCATTGCAGAATACATATGGTAAGCTGTTCCATTGAACACCTCAATTTTGCAGTCTTTTAAAATTTATGTTTACAGAGTTTTCATTTTTCTGGATTCTGCATAATGGCTTTTAATATTCAGGATTGGAGGCTCAGGAATGGATATGCGAAGCAAAGCAAGAGTATGTGTTGTTAAATTTTATGGCTGTATTCCATTGTGGGTAGCCTAATTTTACCATTTTTTGAGGCGGGATTTAAGTGGGCATTTGTTTTGCATGTACAGTCTCTGTCAGGACCGGTGAGTAGCCCAAAAGAACTACCCAAATGGAACTTCGATGGCTCCAGCACTGGCCAAGCAGCAGGGCATGACAGTGAAGTCATTCTCTAGTAAGACCCAATATTAAAATCCTTCTTCTTAGTGTTACTGTCCATCCAATCTAATATGGCTTAATCGCACTGCAGTTAGTATTGATGTTATCATATGCAACCAGAATTGTCCATATTTGCTGTAATCCGAAATTCTGTGCCAGCTTCCAATCTTAAATCACGCTTTCTCATTGTTTGCACTGCACTAACTCCAAATTCGTAATTGACGGGTTGTTCTAATTTATGGCAGTCCCCAAGCTATCTACCCTGACCCATTTCGGAGAGGGAAGCACATCCTGGTAAACAATTTACATGAGGCAAATTCAAGGAATTTATTTAATCCTTTTGAGGTTTTTTGACGAGTGTTGAATTCTTGGACTGGTTCAGGTAATCTGTGATACATATGCCCCAAATGGCACTCCACTTCCTTCCAACAAGAGGGCTGCAGCAGAGAAAATATTTAACACAAAGGAAGTTGTTGAGGAGGAGACATGGTAATTATAACAAAGAAGGCATTGATTCCGATTTATTTTAAGTTTGATATATGTATTCGTGGTATCATACATAAAGCGTTTGTTTATGTCTTAGTACAAATTGGGTAGCCTTCTGAAACACTTTTCTCGTATTTAAGACACTACTTCTAGCAATCTTTTAAGTTGATATTACCTTTGAAATGGATCTGATTTTTATAACGAGTATGAGTTGGCTATATATTATTGAGTTTTTAAACATTATTAATTTTTGCTCTTCAGGTATGGGCTTGAACAAGAATATACTCTACTGCAGAAGAATGTGAAATGGCCTCTTGGATGGCCAATTGGTGGATTCCCTGGCCCTCAGGTAAGCATTCCGAAGGAGACATTAGAAAGGTGTAAAAGAATTCGATATTCTCATCAAACATGGATATGTCCATTGTAGGGAGGCCATTATCTCAGTCAAGCTGCTCAATGGATAGAATTGTATTCACAGTTAGAGTTGTCTTTTTGAATAGGGACCTTACTACTGTGGAGTTGGAGCTGATAAAGCTTGGGGCCGTGAAGTAGTCGATGCCCACTATAAGGCATGTCTCTATTCTGGAATCAATATTAGCGGAACCAATGGAGAGGTTATGCCAGGACAGGTAATAAGAATTTTCAAACTTCTTGGGGCCATGCTGTACTAGAATTTAGAACACATATGTTTTGAGATTTGTTTAGATGCTGCTTTGATGTTAAGTAAGACAGTTTTCTTTTCCCTGTCTCATAAGAAAAGCTGCTCATTTTGCTCAATTACATTATTTTCAAAATTTCTCACTTCTTAGAAGTGCCAATTTTGGATGTGTAGTGGGAATTCCAAGTGGGTCCTTCTGTGGGAATCTCAGCAGCTGATCAACTCTGGTGTGCACGTTACATAATGGAGGTATTCAATGTTTTCTTTTCTACTTAACCTTTTGTAATTTAAATCACAGTTTTTATTCTGATCTAAAATTCTCTAGTTGAAGTCTAGAAGCTATTTTGGAATTTATTTTGCCTTAAGGATAACCTCAAATGTTACAAAATTTCTCTCTTGGTTTGACATTGTCTGCCTGGAAGTCTGGAAGCTTTTTTTGAATTTATTTAACCTTGAGGATAACCTCAAAAGTTACATAATTTCTTTGTTAATATGCGTGTTTGGGTATCTCTGAGGGAAAGAGAATTTTTTGCAGTTAGGTCTTTATGGATAGTCATCGATCTCAAATTGATTGCACAATTGTGTCAAATATTATAGCATCCACTGGATATTTTGGTTATATGATGTTTGTCAAGTCATTTCAGTCTTGATGTTTAGTTGGTATGGGGCTCTGTTGTCTAGACCAAATATTAGGTAAGTATTAAGCCATGGGATCTTGCTTTTCTTTGCTTGATGGACCTCCTAGACACAGAGACAAGTTCTGGCAACGAATCGTGCTATGGCCTTGCAGTGTGACTTTGACATATGCCATGAAATATTAAGTCAATTTGTTTGTCTTCTTCTTGGTTGCAGAGAATAACAGAATTAGCAGGTGTTGTTTTGTCCTTTGATCCCAAGCCGATTGAGGTAAATTGAGGGAAAATCAATGCTTTGTGTTCCTGGCATTTCCTTCAGATTATTTATTATTCATATAATGAATCATGGGACTGTCTGCTATCTATAACAGGGAGATTGGAATGGTGCTGGATGCCATACTAATTACAGGTAAGCATGTTTTACCATCAACATGATATAAATATCTGTATTCTGGAAAAGTAATGAAAAGAGGAAAATTTCTAAACACTTGAACACACATATACTCACACATGTAGCTTAAAGTACTATCATGTTCCAAGCTTTGGATATATTACTGGTTTAAATGATCTCCTTGAATAGCACCAAGTCCATGCGCAAGGAAGGAGGTTATGAAGTAATCAAGAAGGCAATAGAGAAACTTGGAAAAAGGCACAAGGAGCACATTGCTGCCTATGGGGAGGGCAATGAAAGACGCCTCACAGGTCGACATGAGACAGCAGATATCAATACCTTCTCTTGGGTATAGAGTCTAGACTATTTCTTAATGAATGCTAATCCTTAAATTTTTTAGACTATATGCAGTTCAATCTTGTAATGTGGCTGTATGGTGGGTAACAGGGTGTTGCAAATCGAGGAGCTTCGGTTCGAGTGGGCAGGGACACGGAAAGAGAGGGAAAAGGTTAGATGCTCACAAATATCATCTTGAATCCGTAACCCAACTAATGCAATATGAAACAAACTTTGGGCATCTATGTATGGGTTTTCTGAACTTCAATATTCAAGCAACTGTTTGATGCATCTTCACAAACTTAGCTGGAGGAATCAAAGAAGTCTTTTTATTCCATACCATTCTCAATAGATTGTTATGTCGCAGTTGTTTTTCTTTCTGCTTTCTAACCTAAAACTGCAATCATTCATCTGGCAATCCATTTTGTTTTACCAGAACCATACTCTCCATTCTCATATTGCTGCCTGTCTTGCTTTAAGATTGTCAGTAGTATTCCACAATTCAGAAATTGAAAGATGAGTATTGAGATTTCAATAATTGTCTGTAGGGTGCATGTTGAAATTTTCGTACCACAAAGATAATATGATATTGAACCATTTGGTGTTAACAATGTTGGGAAAAAATTGAAATCCAAATGTATTATGAGGGAAACCAAAACTCAAAAGACTACAATTAAACCTCGTTGTTGAAGTTAAACTTTAAGGATATGTAAGAATAGACTGCAAGGTACATTATGGGAAACTCAACAAGTTTTAAGGGCACATTCAATTCTTTCATATTCTATCTGTGTTCCTTTGGAATAACTTGTCAAATTCATGTCATATTATTCTGTGCACTAAACATGCAATGTCTGTTTTCAGGTTATTTTGAGGATCGTCGACCTGCTTCTAATATGGATCCCTACATTGTGACATCCATGATTGCTGAAACTACAATTCTGTGGAAGCCATAATTGTTAAGTGTTTATTGACTTATCCTTTTGTTATCTTTTGATAATAAAGTTTGCATATTTTTTTGATTAATGATGGACAAAAGCTATTTTATGTTGTAAAGAGAAGTGACTTGAATAATTTATGGCTTGAGAGAAAAATTGATTCAAAATTTTTATCTATTTTACAGATTCCACAGATGTATCAACCTGAAGAACAGTGGTGGTCAATGTGAAGAAATTCCAGTTCAGCTGTTATCATATATGTATAATGCTATTACTATCTAGATTCTAGATTCTTAAAATTAGTGTTGCATAATCATAAGCTGTTTGACAAAAGCATATCCTGCTTGTCAGACATAAGATATGTATGTAAACATGTTGCATCCATTGTACTGGGGACTAAATTCAAATTAATGCATAAGCAATCTAATTGTTATTTTCTGCTAATGTTGATCCCAAACATTGTTGTTGTTGGAATAAATGACTAAGCATGTAGCTGACAGTAGGAGTCTGACCATTAGATAGGTAAATGTTAATTTCAGTTTGACTGTTAGATTTGTAGGAGTTTGTCCTTCCTCTCAACAGACTATAAAATTATGTAAATTTCCTCAATTGAAATATAGAAAATATTTTGTACTGTCTCTATTCTTTAGTTTGCCACATTTCCCAATTTTATTAACATGGCATCAGAACTTGCTCAGGCCTGACACTCCTCAGAGAGGGGCCTGGATAATCTATCTGTGAGAAATGCAGTCTTAAGAGTAGGAATAGAGTAGATTTGGATATAAATTAGGCTAGGAATGAGGTTGTCAGACTTTGTAGAAGATAAATTGAAAGATAGTTGAAGTTTGGTGTGACAGTGGTTATTAGGAGAGTCAAATATAGCCACTGCTGCCCAATGTCGTTGCTAGGATAGATCTGCTTGCAAAAGACAATTTGAAATTGCCCACTGCTGCAGAAACAAACAAAACAGGAGCTGCCTTCTATTAGAGCAGCCGAGAAAACAAAAAATGCAGAGCAGCTGGAGTGTGAAGCTGCCTGGAGATTCGAATTGCTGAACAAGTTACCAGCCATTGTGAATGGAAACCAGTGAACATGTGCGGACCCTGTATTTCCAGAATAATGAAAAGCAGGAAGAAGGGGAGCCTGTTGCAGAATTTTTTTGATTGGTAGCAAAGAAACTTGACATATTTGATATTCCAAACATATAAGTTTTATCACCGGTTAATGAAGCATACGACGAAAGAGATGACAATAGAAAAAGCAATGATTTCTTATTCTTAAGAAACACCTCTGAGGCCAGAGGAGGAATTTGTGTAGGTACAGTTCAATATGGATTGCTGTTTAATAATTTGGGAGATCTGGAATTTGGAAGTTTGGGAATATGAGATTTAGGAATTAGGCAATTAAACTTTACAAGGGATATGAGACAGTTTAATGGAGTTTGGTGCCTGCAAGATTTCAGAATAGTGAAGAAAAAATAATAAAGATGAAAATTCTAATTTTAGTTTTTTTATTGTCATTCATTTATATGTATTTGTCTATTATTGAAGAATATGCTAGATGTCATAGAGAAATCATTTCTTCATTAACAGAGAGTATTGAATAAATGAATATAAACAAATAGCCAACAGTTTTTTAAAGAGTTGGCAGAGTCTCAATCACCATTAGATAGGTAAGTGTGTGTTCAATTTTGAAAATTAGACTTGTAGGAGTTTGTTGGTCCTCTCAACAAACTACTTTCTTGTGAATCTCTGTTCTTTATTTGCTGCGTTTCTTAGTTTTCTAAACAGTTATGGAAGTACTGATGGAATTACTGCTACTCTTTCTAAGAAACTGTCCACGTCAACAAGTATTTATTAACGGTCATTTTTCGAATGATTGTAGCCATGGATGCAAATCTCAAATTGAAAGTGAACCCTATGTTTCACTTTGAACCAGTTTCTCGGTTCATTCTTCTCTGGGCTTACAGGGATTGAGTTCACAATTATAGATAATGAAGAAAACAAAAATTGGTTTAGGGAATTCTCCAATTTTATATAAAGTAGTTCATTGTTCAATTATAGGAGCAACTAAGCTTAATGTAAAAATGGTGATTCATACCATTAGTTAGTCATCGGATGGCACTTGCACTCAGAGCCTTCTGGGAGGGAATAGGTTTTTCTCTATATTCTCATGCTATCACAAGTAGATAGCTTCCTAGATATTAACGTGGAATCCATTTGAAAGTTTTTGGTGGCCCATACTAGCTATATTAAAAAAGTTCCAAAATGATTGTGTCGCAACACATTTTTACATATTTCCTTCGAAACCTGTAAATTGGGTAAGTTAAACCTCTCATTTTGTTATATATGTGAAATAAAAGACTAGTACTTTGTTATTTTTTAATCTAATACATACATAAATATAATTCATTGTTGAAGTGGCATATTGATACATATGTTTGGGCTAATTATTTATCAACATTTTTGAACAACAACAAAGATTGAACTGATGTGGCTACAAACAATAAATTTAAGCTCTTAAGTTGTCAAGTAAAATGTTGTACAACAATAAATTTAAGCTCTTAAGTTGTCAAGTAAAATGTTGTACAAATTTGAAGGTCATCATTTACAACATAAAAGTTTAAGGGGTGTAAAGTTACCACTGCCACAAACAATAAATTTAAGCTCTCAAGTTGTTAAGTTGTACAAATTTGAAGGTCATCATTTACAAGATAAAAGTTTAAGGGGTGTAAAGTTAGCACTTATGATTATTGGATCCTCTGCCTTAATTATTGAGTGTTTCTTAGAATGGGTGCCTTTTGTTCTTTGATTA
This sequence comes from Sequoia sempervirens, assembly GCA_007258455.2. Lineage (NCBI taxonomy): Eukaryota > Viridiplantae > Streptophyta > Pinopsida > Cupressales > Cupressaceae > Sequoia > Sequoia sempervirens. The sequence continues at coordinate 156,973,118 of VDFB02000008.1, forward strand.
TTGATTCTATGTAAACACTCACCTACAACCTTGTTAAGATAAAAGTTTAAGGGGTGTAAAGTTACCACTGTCACAAACAATAAATTTAAGCTCTTAAGTTGTCAAGTTGTACAAATTTGAAGGTCATCATTTACAAGATAGATAAAATTTTAAGGGGTGTAAAGTTAGCACTTATGATTATTGGATCCTCTGTCTTAATTATGGAGTGTTTCTTAGAATGGGTGGCTTTATGGAGTGTTTCTTAGAATGGGTGCCTTTTGTTCTTTGATTATTGATTCTATGTAAACACTCACCTACAGCCTTGTTATTTCAATGCAGATTACTTCCTAGCTCTTCTAGTTGACCTTGAGGTTTGTGTTTCTTAGTAATTTTTAGTAGTCCTTAGTAGAGTTGATGTATCATGTGCCAATTTGTAGACTCATGGGTTTTGGGCCCATTGAGAAAGACTTGATTATTAATAATTAGTACCAAAATTGAGGACCACCTTACAATAGATGGGTGGTACTTTTTCAATATAGAGCGGGCCTTAGTTTTGGTGAAGCAAAAATAGGTCAAGTGGCTCAATCAATAAATAGTGTTGGAATTACTTGGGGGACCTTTTATGCTACTTCAAACCATCTTCAACCTAGATTATGGTTCCTTTATCCTGCTTTAATGCTACTTCAAACCATCTTCAACCTAGATTATTGTTCCTTTATAATTGTTGTGAACAAAGGGGTAAGGAAAGTTATTTTTGAAGATTCACACTTGCTTCTAGAGCAATTGTGGCTTAGTCATGAAGCTTTGGAGGACAATTTCAAGCAGGAAATCCCCTCTAATGCCGAAGCAATTGTGGCTTAGTCATGAAGCTTTGGAGGATAATTTCAAGCAGGAAATCCCCTCTAATGCCCCTAGTATGAAGCTTTGGAGGATAATTTCAAGCAAGGAAATCCCCTCTAATGCCCCTAGTTTGGGTCTATTTGAAAAGGTTGTGTTTTTAGTTGCTTTTGGGAGATCCCATCTTCAAATGGATAAGGAATACATTAGGTGATTATATTAATGAAAAAATAGTACATTATTGTAGGAGATGTGGCCATCTCAACAAAGATTGTTTAAAAAATAAGGTGCACACTTCAACCTCTCTATCTCACAAAATTCAAATGTTAGAAGACAATAATAATTTAAAGCTAATGTATGTTCATAAAAAACTTAGGGTATTGGGAGGTATTTTAATCTAGGTTGCATTTACATGTTAAATCAAATAGTGGATAAACAAGATTAGCATCCTAAAAAGGAGCCATGAGTGGTCGCTAGGATGGAGGATGAACTTGTGCCAAGATGGTGACAATAGCCATGCCACTTGGAAACTTCCCTTCTTCCTTTGCACATTTCTTGGATTGCAAAGCCATAGTTATTATAAAGAATGTTGAAGAGGCTTTGCCAATTGAAGATAGAGGTGAGCACATGACATTGAATTGGGTTCACTAAACAATGTTTTTGCATTGGAGAAAACAAATTCAAAGTTCAGTTAAAGTTTAAATTGGAATATTTCAAGAAAGAAGGAATGCCTCTCTTGTAATCAAGGCCATGTTGACTAGGGGTTGAGGACTCACACAACAATCATTTTTGTTGGAAATATATGCCTCAATCATCATAGGCTGTAACCTCTACTAGAGCAAAGTTGGTACGACATCCATCATGTCTGGCCGACTAGCAGCTTTGATACATTGTGATTTGTTCAGGTCGCTGTGACCTAGCTTCTGTCTCACCGAACGTTCCTATCGTTGTGACATTTTGTGGTCGCTGTGACATCTTACCGCATGGAGATCTCTAGCCGACAGGCCATTCAGTCGCATATCGGGATAACCTACGGTGTCTTGGTGAGAAGTCTTATCGAGATATTAAAGTCTCACTGACAATATGTTACATGTTGTGGTCTTATGAGTATCTTATATTCTATCAGTAAGAAGTCTTACCGATGTGCATATGTCTCACCGACGGTATACACTCAAAGTAATACAAAGGTCTCGATGTGAGGTATTAGCGATGCACAAAGGTCTTGCCGATTGTAGTATGGTTTCAAAGTAACATATGAAAGCTCGGTGAAACCTTTTGGCGAACGATATGTCTTGCCAACCATTCAATGATCGGTGAAACATAAAGATCTCAGAATAGAGTCTCAGCGAATGACGATAGTCTTGGCAACTACTGATGGCTTTGGTGTAACTTAATGTAACTCGATGAAACCTCTTGGCAAGCGGTAAGTCTTGCCGATAGGAATGTTGAGATCATTGTGACTTTGAATATCGGTATGTGGTCTCACCGAAGAGCGATAGTCTTGCCGAATAGAAAACTCACGTCTATGTGACTTGTGGAGCTTTAGTATGACATCTCAGCGAGAGCGACATGTCTTGGCGACATGGCAAAGGTTGAGCGATAGCTCTCAGGACTCAATGTAACGTCTTGGTGATAAGGACGACTCTTGCCGATATTGATATGAAGCTGTTGGCATTGGGGAGACACGGTCAGTGTCTCACCGATATGCCAACACAAATTGAAGCCGTTTGACTGAGTGAGACTTTCCTATGTGGTGTCTCGTGGACCAATAGGAGAAGCCGAATCTAAACAGTTGGAAGATAGTTCGTTGTGACAGTTTCTGTGAGGAAGTTCAACAGACAGGGAATGCCATGAATATAGTTTGCAGTTGTAGATGCTCGATGGTTCGATGGTTAGTTCGATCAACAATTGTTGTATCAGTTCAAATTGTATCAGTGGATGAATTCTATTCTGTGTAGACTGTAACTTGAAGGTTCCTATACAAGATTGTTCATGGTGAATGCTATTGTAAACAGACATCAAAAAGATAAGTCTGAAACTTGTATATAATCTTTATTACTATAATACAAAGTGACTTCTCTTGGTGTGGTGGGTTTTTTCTTGTAAGGGTTTTCCCACGTATATCTGGTGTTTATGTGTGTGTGTGTCAAATACTCTGTTTCTGTTATTGCTTTCATGTGCATCTCAATTTGACTGTAATTGAAAAAATCAAAAGTATATCTACATTCTTCCCTAAGTTTTTGACGTTTAGGAGAGTTGTTTCCGCATCTAGCTTTCCTTAATTTTTTTTTCCCCCATTCCATATGCCCTTCTCCCCCAACATGGTGTTAAGTTCTTAGATGGAATTAGACCAAGTAGTTGGGTTGCTTTCACATAAGATCAATTTTATAGGCTATCTCTAGCCACACCACCTTGCTATTGAGTGTGTAAGGAAGCTAAGGCAGCAAAAAAACTTCTTACACTGAACTTGAGAGGATGGTTATGGGACACTTTTTGGATCTCTATAAAACTTTAAAAAGTTAAACAAAAATAAACATTTAAATATCATTCATACCACAATATAGTGATTTACATGGAGAAAACCCTCACTTTAAAAGCCACCCAATATATTATTATGAAATCAACAAGATTATAATATACTTGCAAAGCAAGCTTTTCATTGGAGTATCACCAACTAGAGATCCAGAAACAACTCAACATCCATAAGACTCACACACAACCTCCATTTCAAGAGCCTAATATATAGGAGATACAATACATGAAACCGTCAAATGGTATTTACAAAACCATGAGCTAAAACCACTCAAAAAGTAGTTCCCAAGTTATCTCCAATCAAAGATGACCTATGATGTGTCAAAACATGTGTAATTCCCCCTTACAACTCTTTTATGTGCAACATATTTCATATTTTCACATTTTCAAATTCAAGATACCCAACTTTTTGGAGGCCATAAATAATGATTCAAGAGTATGATTGACAAACCGTTTGAATCATTAGAAAGCTCATGAAGTGATCTATCAAGATATAACCTTCTTCGCGATTTAAAAACACTTTTACACCAAAAAATGACCTCTAAAGACCTCAAAATAGACTTTGAAACTCTCAAAAATAGAAACATTACTATTTTCAAATCCAAACATGATCTTACATTGAAACTTTATCAACATGTTTATTTAGCCATTTGGTAGCTTTGGGAAAACTTTTGGACCAATTTATGCTCAAATATAAACTTACTATAATAGTAATCTTTTGTAATTGCAAGGTTGAGACACCATTTTCCTAATTGTCTTCCACTTGTTGAACACCTTGCAAGAGAAAAAGGAGTATCAACACCATGATTTAATTGCTAGGGGATGAGAGGCCCATAGAATTTGAACACCATTTGAATTTATCTATGCTCAGAGGCTTAGCTAAAGAATTTGTAACATTCATCAAAGTCTCTAACTTAACTAGATTCACCCTTACATCCTTGACCATATCTTTGACAAAATGATATTGTACATCAATGTGCTTAGTCTTGGCATGAAATGTTGGGTTTTTAGCTAGGTAGATCACACTCTGATTGTCACAATGAACTATCACTACACCTTATTTTATTATGATATTTGAACACAATCTCTTAAGCCAAATGGCATAATTACAAAAGTGAGTAGCTGCCATATACTCAACTTCACTAGTAGAAAAAGCAACCACAACTTATCACTTACTCATACAACTAATTGCACCACCAAATAAAGTAAACACACAAGCACTAGTGGATTTTTTGCTATCAATATTACTTGCCCAATTTGAATCCACATAGCCATGGGGTAATCCCACAAAGCTGGTTTGCAATTTCTAGGAGATTTTGATTTTTGCTGAAATCACATATTTTTAGAAAATATAAGCCTTAAAAAGTTCCATTTAAAGAATTCCAATTGAAGAGGGTTTGATCAAACTACCTTAGATCAAACCCCCTTGGATAGAACCCCACTAGTTTTAAACCATACCTATAACGAAGTCTCCTTTACACCTATCAAAATGCTGATCTAAAAAACCACTTTTGATTTACCTTCTGGGGGATTTAAAATTCATTTGTTGTATGTATTCCTTATTATAAGCTTCCAAAAAAGTATAATTTTAAATAAATTTAATTTTATTATTATATATATATATTTTTCTTGTGAATGTAGATTTTTCACTGAAAATCAAGCTCTTTGTTCTACACATGTGGAAAAATAGAAGATTATTGATCAATTTTTTTTTTAAAATATGAGTGCACTAGATATTGAAGTCCTTGATCCAACCAAAGAAAAAATTTGAATTTCGATACATACAAAAAAAAAGTGTTATATATGGTCCGCCTATGTCTGAATTGTAATTGGTTTGACTTCAAAACTTGATTAAGGAAAAAATATTCAATAGAACGCTATGAAACCAATTGGAAGCACCATATATCATAGTTACAAATCTAAATTCAATTTTTTTTATAATTTTATCCTTCATGGAAAAAAAATGTGTTATACAATGAGCGTCACTCCTTAAAAATGGTGTTTATTGAAAAAACTAGTTTTCAAAGGAGATGGAAAAATAAGTGCAACCTGATTCCAAAATTTTTGAAAAAAATATATTTAGAATCTACAGAAAAATTCACAAATCACTAGTTTGCATCATCTTCAAATTCCTCATGGTTTAGCCACTATACGTGCTTGAAAGTGAAGATTTAGTTAGAAAAAATCAGTTCAGTGTCCAGTTTGGCCAAAAATTGTAATCTAGTATTATGGGATCACCCCATGAATATCAAGAGAATTCCTCTATGCTATCAAATTACCATGATACACACAAGGAATACTTTGAGGTACCTCACAAGTATCTAAAGACTCTTTTGATTGCATCTCAATCAATTCTACAAGGATTAGACATATATCTAGAAAGGAATCTCATTGCTTGGGAAATGTATAGTCTAGTGCTGACCATAGCATACATCTAACTTCCAATAAGACACTCCACTCATGTATTCCATCTTTGATAGGGATGTTGGATAATATAAAGTAGATTACTTCATTCCAACTATAAGATGAACACATAATGTTGTACAATCTTACAAGTTAAACCTTCATAAAACTAAATTGACATACTTACTCTGGCCAAGCCATAGATTTGTATTCATTCTACCTCTTCTAATTTCCATCCCAAGAATGTGTCTAGCTACACCAAGACTTTTCATTTCAAATTTAGCTTCTAGCTTTAAGACTTTAGTTATAAAATCATTCTTTTCTCTTTAACAAAAAAATAAAACATCATCAACAACATCCCATAGATCTCGATCAATTAAAATATCCCCCATCTTCAACTTCCACATATTGAAATTGTTATAAAAAATATTCTCTACCTCTATTCTCTTTGATGTGCTTACCATCTGAAAATTACTATAGCAAGATCATCAAACTTATCTTTTGCACAAGCCCCCACTCAAAACTAGATTAGTAAGAAAAACCTCAACAACCCATAACTAAAACCAAAGGTGATCAAGCTCTAATACCACTTGTAAGGAAGCTAAGGTAGACCAAAAACTTCCTACACTAATCTTGAGATGAGGGTTATGCAAAAAAATTCAAATATTTACAATAATTACATAAACTAAATAAAAATAAATACAAATATAATTCATATCACATCACAGTGATTTACATGGGGAAAACCCTTTCGTGAAAAAAAGCTCCATACTCCAAAAGCCACCCAGTATATTATTTTGAAATAAAAAAGATTACAATATAGTTATAGAGAAATATTTTCAAAGGAGTATCACCTTGGCCAGAGATCTGAATGAAACACATCTATAAGACTCTCACATGCAACCTCCATCTCAAGCACCTAATATGTAGGAGATATGATACATGAAAATGTCAAACAATTTTTAGAAAATCATGAGCTAAAACCACCCAAAAAGTTGCATCCAACTTATCTCTAATCAAAGATTCCCTATGATGCACATCAAAAAACACACCAACACATGTAACCCCCCTTACAACTCTTTTATGTGTCCAACATGTTTTCACATTTCCCAATATAGGAGACCCTATTTTTAGAGGCCATAACTTTTGATCCAATAGTTTGATTGACATTTACCATTTCAAATGTTGAAAATATTGTGAAGCTCTCTATCAATATATAACCCACTTTTCTAGTTACGACCACTTTTAGGCCAAAAATGGCCTCTATGGGCCTCAAACTAGACTTTGAAACTTAAAAAAATGAAAACTTAAATATCTTCAAATCTAGACATGATCTTGCAACAAAAAATTATCAACATGTTTATTCAGCCATTTCTTAGCTTTAGGGAAAATTTTGGATCAATCCATGCTCAAATATAAATTTATTATAAATAGTAACATTTTGTAATTGCAAGGTTGAGACACCATTTTCCAAAGGAAAAATATGAAGATGAAATTTAGATTGGGTGGTTTGAGCCATTACCTAATATAAATGATCCCATGTATTGTTGGGGATATAAGCTATACTAATTTCCACTATGTATTTACCATATTGTGGGCTTGTGGTATCTATTATTTAATATTTTTATTGTATGTCATTTGGTTTATTCACCCTATGGGGTTTGAAACCTTATCATAATGCTTATTGATTAATGGTATTATGCTTGAATCCAATCAATTTTGAAGGTATATTTTAAATATCGCATTTTATTAAAAAAAGTTATCCTTTTTTTTTCTCATGCTACAATTTGGATGTGACATCTATCATCTTAGGTGTGATTCTACTTGGAACTATTTTTAATTTAATGATTAATGTTACACTATTTTTTCTTTTAATAGCTATTGTTGTGTTTCTCAATAAAAAGAAAATATTTGATGTAAATCTAAAAATAATTTTTTATTTTGAAAATATAATAGCATGATTTGCGTTAAATTATTAATGTTTGTGGGTGAAGCCACAATAGTGGTTTACAATTTGATGGAGGAAGGAAAATTGAGAAAAAATGACCCTATGGAAAAAAAAATGGTTTTAGGGGTTTGAATGAACCTACAAGTTTGACTGAACCCAAAAGAGGTTCGCTCAAACTAGGGTTCAAGCGAACCCACTAATTACTGGGCCCACATTTCCCACCAAAAATAACAAAAGGAAATGCATATTGAGGGTGGTTTGCTCGAATCCCCCTTATTCCTCATTTTCCCCCTAAAACATAAAAAAAACCTAAATTTTTACACTTCGAAGCTCGGGTTGAGGATAAAAATGGAGGAGTCTTCACAAACCCAATTGGAATCAAGTAGTCCTTGGAACAAGCTATCCAATGAATATAATTTTAATATGTTTTGGTTTTATTATGTATTTGTTTTTTAGCTTTATTAAACATAGGTTTTTTATCGAAAATGAAGGTCTTTGTTCTGCACATGTGGAAAAATAGCAGATTATCAATTTTTTTTTTGAAAAATATGAGTGCACCAGATATTAAAATCCTTGATCTAACAATTTTTTTTTTAATTTCGATATATACAAAAAAAGTTACTCGTTAAATACAGTCGCGCTATGTCTAAATTATAATTGGTTTGACTTCGAAACTTGATTAAAGAAAAAATATTCAATAAAAAACTATCTAACCAAGTGGAAGCACTAGATATCGGAGTTAAAAATCTAAATTCGAAAGACTTAGAATTTTATCCTTCATAAACATTATGCATTATACAATGTGCATCACTTTTCAAAAATGTTGTTTTCTGAAAAAACCATTTTTCGTGGGAGATGGAAAAAGAAGTGCAATCTGATTCCAAAATTTTTGAAAAAAATATTTTTAGAATCTATAGAAAAAATGTGACGAGACTCTAGTTTGTATCATCTTTAGATTCCTCATGGTTTAGCCACTATAGGTGCCCGAATGTGAAGATTTAGTTAAAAATAATAATTTCGGTGTCTAGTTTGGCCAAAAATTGTAAATGACTATTGTGGGGTCACCCTTGTGATATTATAGAACTTAAAAAGTATAAATGCTTAGTTGAGATGTAGAAACCTCAAATATCATATTAACGATACCTGCATAGGATATTCTCCATCTTGAATAAGTGAAATGTATTAACATTTTCTTTCTATTTGGAAAAGGTGTCACTTGGATGCTTTTGGATAGTTTGTGAGGCTTCTTATTTTGTGGATCATGAAAATTTTATATATGTTGCACACTTGTAATCAAGAATATATATTATATTTGTATGAAATGAGTTTGGGAAATTTTATTTTCTCCTTGGTCAAAGCGTGTTGTCCCAATATTGTGCCAAGTACACACAAATCTCACTACAAAATTTATATTCTTATTCAAAATTTCCCTAGTGATTAATGGATATTGATAAGCGATTTCCTAATCACTTTCTAACACAATCTTAACATGTATGTAGAATAAAAATTCAATTTGTAGGCATGAAGAGCACTCCAAATACTTCCTCCAATTCCTACATTAATGAAAAGAGGGAAAGCTATAGAAAATCTCCCATGCAATCTACTAAAATGAGATCTAGGCATGGCCATTTGATAAAAGGAGGGCCTACAAATGATAGAGGAGATGTGGGTGCTGATTTTTCCCCTTGGAAATTCATGGAAGAAGAATAAAATCATCCAAGAGTTTCCTTGGGTTGAGGTCTAGTAGTTGGGAGGGTTGTTGTAGCATTAAAGGCACTTTCTGAGTTGTAATCTATGCACCCTCATCCTTTGCATAAATTTGAGCCCATTCAAATGTCAAATTTGGCTCTATGTAGAAATCAAACACCCTTTCAAATTACGGGACCTCAACTTGGATCTAGATGTATATAACTTCGCACCATTTAGATTCTTGTGGAAAATTGAGCCCCATTTGAATATGTAGAAAATCACCTTGTATTAGGACTTGGTGGAGAAAACATCAGCATCAGGCACTAGAGGAAAATCCTTTTGTGTGTGGATATGTATCGATTCCACAAAAAATTCTACAAGATCTTGAAGACCCCAAAAATTCTACAATAGCATAAATTAGCCATTTTAACCCAATTTTCTCTAAATTTGAACTAGAGATGCCCATTTGGGCCTTCTACAAGGATGGAAACTTAGATAACCCTCACACTTAGCCAATTTTTTAAGTTTCTCAATTTAGAGTAATTGACTAAGGAACAAGGTACTAATTCAACAACCAAAGGCATAAAATCATGCAATATGGCCCAACTAAGGTCTCTTAGAAGGTTATAACTGATGGGCCATAAGGTGGGCATGTAATGCCAACAAGTATCATTGTGAAAACCTAGCAAATAGGTGTCATGTGTAAAATATAGTTCCAATATATTTTAGGTCCTCCCACCACCCTTGTTTCATCCACTTTCATTTACCCATTTTATCCTCTCATATCTCATCTTATCCACCACCTTCCCCCGACCACCCTATCTCCTCTCTCATTGATCTTTAGGTGAATTGGACACTCTCCTCTCTCCTTCTTTTGAGCTTCATGCTTGGACTTTATAACACCCTACCTTGGTCCTCACATTTGCGATCATAATTTTTATATGCCACTACATTTGATTTGGCACCCACATACCCAACTAAACACACTAGCTACCTAGCCATGCCATATTATTTTGATATGTTGTTGTATTTAATTTGTACTCCCATAATTCATCCAAACACACTATGTACCTTGTTATGCCACATAACTATTATATGTAATTGTATTTGATTTTACACTTTTATGGCCCCATCACATGATCCCATCATTTCTTATTTGTGCATGAATTAATGTGATAATCAATTTAAAATACATTATTACCATCCCACTTCCATGTACCTTGATTCATAATTAGCATACTCATTGATTACTATGATATGAATATCTTAAATTTTTTTCTATCATGCAAATATTCTTATATTTTGTAGTCACATACAAAGCACACCAAAGTCTCATTACATCTAAACTAGCACTTGCCCTAGCAGGGGTGCAAGGGTATGCTGATAGAGAAGTATATGTAAACAAACATGTTAAGAAGTTTATTTGTAGTGTTCATATAAGTTTGTAATAGAAGTTTGAAATGCATACATAAGGTTTAATTTTTACAAATATTTGGAACAAATAGAATTTGTTTTAAAATTACAATTTTTGGTGTAGCAAATTGAAAGAATGCTTTGTAATAGTTTCAATTGTGATTATTTTGTAGTTGATGGTCCCACATGCTTGTATGAAAGGGAATTAATAAAAATATTACTAATGTCACTGTATAAGCATGAAATATAACATTGATTTGGTCAATGTAAATAACAAAAAAATCTTAAACAAACTAGATACAATTTTAAGAAAAATTATACTCTCCAAAAGTATAGGCAAAAATGGTAACAAAAAAATGTGTTGCATGTTGGCCAAGCTAGAACTTTAAAAGTTCTCTTAGTAGAAATGAGATTTGGGGTTCTAATATAGCATGGAAAGAATGCAATTAAAGAGATCAAAAAATAAATGCAACAATTTTGTGCTCACCTAGCCCATAGCAATAGGTAATAGGTTGTAGATCAGATGCACAGAGGTAGAATCTACATGAATTCTAAAAAAGGCCGTTGGATTGTAAACACTCACTTTCAGACTGCAAGACACCATATTCATGGATACACTTGTTTCAACGGCCCCTGCTCCCATATAAAAGTTACCAAAAACTATACACTACAAATAAAATAAATTAAAGAATTCCATTGTCAAAAACCAAACAATAGTGTAAAGAAGTGTACCTACTTATTTAAATTGTAAGTGTCTGGTTATAAAAAATAAACAAATTTGAGTGCAAATGTATAGGGTTTGAATGAAAAAATAGACCTTAATTGAGACCTGGGGCTTGAAAGAGTAGTTGGCATGCCTCAAAGCAAGAGAAAAGACAAAAAAGAGTAGGGGAAAAAAGAAAAGGAAAAAAATGACATAATATTGGCATGAAATCATTTTTTTTAGCCATAGACATCATTGTCATAGGAACAATCCTCTTCAATGACATTGCATTGAAGCCACCCTATGGCATTGGGCTTCCCCTAGGATTGACTTTGTGATCTCCCGAGGTTTATAGGTTGCCAAAAAAATTATTGGCAAATGTGTGTGAGTGGTGACTAGAGTAGTGTGAGGGAGAAGCGACGGGGCTCAACATGGGCATCAACTGAAATGGCAATTTTTTGCATGATGGATCTTTGCAAGAAGTCAAGCGGCAGTATACTCATCACATCTAAATTAGATTTCACATGCATTTTTAGAACCTATCTAGCCACCTACATTAGGGTTTTTTGAGACAAGATTTGAAACTATAGTCACATTGGAGCCATTGGGGTTCTCTATTCAAGTTTTGGGGGTGGGATTTGAACCTGTTACATAGTGAAAACCATGTTGAGTTTAACTGCTTGTGTTTCTGGGCTGTCATGTTGAAGAAGTCTCCTTTTACTCTTGGTAAATATTTGACCTGAAATTGAGTAGCCATGGGATTTGAACCCTCGATGCTTCACTTCTAATCTTGGGTATGGAGGCCAAACCAGAGTTTTTACAACAACATAGTGGATGTGATCAAAGTCTAGAATGAGCCTTGTAGGAAAAGATGAATTTCTTCCATGAAAAGGGACTGCCTTTGACGACTAAATATTTTGTCTCCTTATTTGGGTAGGTAAACATGAAAAACCATTAGGAAGCATTCAAATGTTGAGAGTGTCTCCCCATTTATCTATAACCCTCTTTTTGAAGATCCCAAGCATCATCCACATGCCTACGAATTCATCGATAATCCCTTTTTTTAACCCTAAAATTTTGAGCTAAATAATTCTCCATTAGATCTATAGAGATGGAGGTGTTGGTTGGGTCTATCTTGAGTATGCATGACTCATCCTTGGTTTTGAAGGTGTTAATGCTTAGTGGACACCACATCACATATTATAAACACGTATTCTCTGTCGAGAATTGTGTCTCAACCTTGCAAGCTTTTTCCAGAAAATTCTAGAATTTGTTTATGGTAATTCTCCACATGTTTATGTGTTGGAAAAAGGTGTATGAGTTGTTAAAAAATGTGCCTTGTCCCTAGTAGAATATAGGAGGGATATTTTTAGAGTATAAACAACTCATTGTATAACTTTTATGGGGGTCTAAACTAGAGGACAAAATTATGGACGAAAATGCTATTTTAACTTGGTTGTTTTTCCGTCTTGGAGTTACAAATGACAAGTGGGTAACATGTGGCATGGTTGTTTTGCCCATGGTTTTTTAAAACCACAAATGGTTTCCAGGTTGTAAATCACTATAAAAGGAGGGCTTGGGGAGGTGTTTGAATCATCGAGTTCAGTTTGCAAGACTGGGTGCTAGAAGGAGTCTCTCCGAGTCCAAGTTCGAGTTGTGGTGATGCGCTCCTATAAGAACTTGCATTGAAAGTGTATTGTAATCTTCTTGATTTGATAATACATTGTGCGGGTTTTGGAGGGTGGGGTTTTTCTCCCGGAAGGGTTTCCCCACAGTAATTACTGTGTTATGTGTTTATTGTGATATTTCATTTATGCATGTTTTGTTTGTCCATTGAAATCTCTGTAATAGTTAGTTGAATTTGCATAATCGTCCTCTCAAGATTAGCGTAGGAAGCGATTCCGTGCACCTTTGCTTCCTTACAAGTGGTATCAGAGCCTGGCCAGTTTTGGTTCTATTTGTTGGGTACAGTGTTTTTTGAGCTAATCAAGGTTTGAGTGGGAGCTTGTGCAGAGTATTTTATTTTCTGTATTGCAGGATTGCAAAGATGGCAAGCATATTAGGGAGGATTGATGCAGAAAAGTTTTTTGGCACAAACTTTGAGATGTGGAAGCTGAAGATGGAAGATCTGTTAATTGATCGAGATCTATGGGATGCGGTGGATGAGAATACGCTGAGGCCCGCAGATCCAACTTTAGCTGCACAATATGATGTGACTGATAGAAAAGCTAAAGGTCTCATTAGATTGTGTCTTGCAGATTCAATTCTGATTAATGTCCATGAAGAATCTACTACAAAGAAGCTTTGGAAGAAGCTAAGTGAGATCTACCGAGCAAAATCACTTGTGAATAAGATTTTCTTGAGGAAGAAGTTGTATTCCTTGAGAATGGAAGAAGGTGGACAAATTTCTGAGCATCTTGAAACATTCAATATGTTGGTGACTCAGTTGACCTTAGTTGGGGTTAAGATGGATGAAGAAGAAAGATGCCAAACTTTGTTGTGTTCATTGCCAGACTCATGGGATAGCCTTGTCATGGCCATAGGGAGCACTTTAGTTGTCTTGAAGATGGAGGATGTTGTTGGTTCTCTAATTTCCAAGGAGATGAGAAGGAAGGTCTCTTTGAATGCCAAAGAGGCTTTGAGTGTTCAAGGAAGACCAAAAGAAAGAGGCAAGAATGAAAAGCAACATGGCCATTCTAAGTCCAAGAATAAGGGGAGATCAAAATCTCCTGGTAAGTCCAAGGCAATCTGCTGGAATTGTGGCAAACCTGGACACTTCCAAAAGGACTGCAAAGAGGAGAAGAAGAAGAAGAAGAAGAAGCAAGATTCTGATTCTGAGTCTGAGAAGGAAGATGGAGATGCTTTCATCGCAACCTTGGCCACTCATGCAGGTGACAATGCATGGTTGATAGACTCAGGTGCATCTTTCCACATGACTCCTAATAGAAACTGGTTTAGTAAGTATGGAAATTTTGATGGTGGTAAGGTGTATTTGGGTGATAAATCAGTTCTTGATATTGTTGGTCGTGGAAGTATTCATGTGAAATTTTTTGATGGTAGAATTAGAAGATTTGATGGTGTCTTGCATATCCCAGGACTAGCAAGAAATTTGTTATCTATTAGCAAACTAATAGATGTGGGTGTACTTGTCCAGTTTTTTGAAGCAGGTGTGAAAATGGTGAGAGGTGCTATGGTAATAGCAAGAGGAAGCAGATTGGGTACATTGTACCCGCTTGATGCATACACGGTTGAGTGTAATAGTACTTCTGATAAGATTGTGAAAATGACTACTTTGTTGGAGAAGGAGAGGGTTTCTCTTTCAACAAATGGTCATGGTTTTTGGGTACCCAAGGGTGCTCTATCTACCGAATCAAAGTTACCTGTAGAGAAGACCATGTTATGGCACCAAAGACTTGGCCACATAGGTGAGAAGGGTCTACAGACCTTGAAAAATAAAAACCTTGTTGATGGGTTGAATGACTGCAATCTTGAGTTCGATTTTTGTGAGCATTGTATCTATGGTAAACAAAATCGTATTTAGTTTTATTCGAGTTCTCATAAGTCTTCATGTATTTTGGATCTTATCCATTCAGATGTATTTGGTCTAGTTGATGTTTCTTCTATTGGTAGATCAGTTTATTATGTTTTTTTCATTGATGATTTCAGTAGAAGAACATGGGTTTATTTTCTTAGGAGTAAAGCTGAAGTTTTCAGTCATTTCAAAGAATTTAAAGCAATGGTTGAGTTGCAGACTGGAAAGAAGATAAAGTGTTTGAGAACTAATAATGGTGGTGAATATTGCTCTAATGATTTTGACACATTTTGTAAAGATTGTGGTATTAAAAGAGAGAAGACGACTCCGTATTCTCCACAACAGAATGGAGTTGCAGAAAGAATGAACAGGACCTTGATGGAGAAGGCTAGGAGTATGCTGAGTGGAGCTAGACTGGAACAAAAGTTCTGGGCTGAAGCTGTAGCCACTGCTTGCTACCTGATAAACAGGTCTCCTACATCAGCTCTTGTTGATAAGATGCCAATGGAAGCATGGTCAGGCCACAAGCCTTCACTTAGACATCTGAGAGTGTTTGGTTGTGAGGCATATGCTCATGTGCCAAAGGAGAAGCAAACAAAATTGGACAACAAAGCTGTCAAATGTATCTTCATCGGATATAGTTATGGTGTGAAAGGATACAAGCTTTGGGATCCTGTTGCACAAAAGGTATTTTATTCCAGAAGTGTTATTTTTAGAGAAACTAATCCTTCTTCTACTATAGTGCAGCCAAAACAGATGGAAGAAAAGAAAGATGTGATTCAACTGCCTGCTACACCTGAGAAAGTTGAATCAAGGGCCTTAGAAAGACAAGATGTTGAGGAGAGCTCTACGAGTTCTGAATCATCAGAGGAAGAGGGAGAACCTGAACCTGAACCTAAACCAGATCTTGTTCGAAGGTCTAGTAGACAAAGGAAAGCACCAGAAAGGTATGGATATTCTCCTGATGATTGGAGGTGTATATTTGCTTTGAATGCTAATATTAATGAACCGAGATCTGTAGAAGAGGCTCTTGGTATGAATGATTCAGAGTCCTGAAAAATAGCCATGGAAGAAGAGATGGCAGCTCTTAAGAAGAATGACACATGGGACCTTGTACCATTGCCTGAAGGACAAAAGCCTGTTGGTTGTAAATGGGTGTTCAAAAGAAAGATCGGTTCAGATGGAAGTATTGAGAAGTATAAAGCATGTTTGGTTGCAAAAGGTTACTCCCAGGTTGCAGGAGTTGATTATGGTGAAATTTTTTGTCCTGTAGCAAAAATGACATCCATTCAATTTTTACTTTCTATTGCTACTGCTTATGATCTAAAGGTTGAGCAAATGGATGTGAAAACAACTTTCCTTCATGGAGATTTGGAGGAAGAAATTTATATGACACAACCAGAGCACTTTGTGGTGAAAGGTAAAAGTCATTTGGTCTGTAAGTTGAAGAAATCCTTGTATGGTTTAAAACAAAGTCCTAGGATGTGGTACCAGAAGTTTGATACATATGTTTTGAGTTTGGGATTTGTGCGATCTAAATCTGATCATTGTATATATTACAAGTCTGATGGTGATTATTTCTTGGTTATTGCCTTATATGTTGATGACATGTTGTTTATTGGCAAAGGAAAAGGTTTGATTGCATAATTAAAATCTTAGCTCTCAACAAAGTTTGAAATGAAAGATCTTGGTGCAGCAAGGCATATTCTGGGAATGGAGATTATAAGAGATAGAAAAAACAGAAAGCTTTGGCTAGGCCAGAGTAAGTATGTTGGTACTATTCTGAGAAGATTCAATAAGCAGGATTCCAGACCATTGAGTGTTCCTGTTACTATGGGAACAAAGCTTTCTAGCTCATAGTGTACATCCCCATTGGAGATGGAAGAGATGAGTCGAGTACCATATCAGAGTGCTGTTGGAAGTTTGATGTATGCTATGGTCTATACAAGACCAGACATTGCCCAAGCAGTGGGAGTACTTTCCCGTTACATGTCTAATCCAGGAAGAGCACATTGGGATGCAGTAAAAAGAGTTTTCATATACTTGCGGGGTACCTTAGAGTACTCTATTTGTTTCCATGGAACAGGAAATGAGCATTCCTTGGATATTCAAGGCTACGTGGATTCAGACTGGGCCAGTGATGTTGATAAAAGAAGATCCACTAGTGCATATGTGTTTACATTATTTGGTGGTGCAATCAGTTGGATGAGAAAGCGATAAGCTGTGGTCGCTTTGTCCACTACAGAGGCAGAGTATATGGCAGCTACTCATGCTTGCAAGGAAGCCATCTGGCTAAAGAGATTGTGTTTAGATATAGAGTTCAAATAGGGTGCAATGACAATTTATAGTGACAGTCAGAGTGCAATCTACCTAGTGAAGAACCCAACATTTCATGCCAGGACCAAGCACATTGATGTACAATATCATTTTGTGAGAGATATGGTCGAGGATGGCAAGGTGAAGCTGGAGAAGGTGGAGACTTTGGTGAATGTTGCTGATGCATTAACTAAGCCCGTGAGCACAGAGAAATTTAGAAGGTGTTCAGAGTCTATGGGGCTCTTGGCCCCTAGCAATTAAGTCCATAACACTTTGGATCCCCCGACTCTTGCAAGGTGTTCGACAAGTGGGAGAATGTTGAGAATTGTGTCTCAACCTTGCAAGCTTTTTCCAGAAAATTCTAGAATTTGTTTATGGTAATTCTCCACATGTTTATGTGTTGGAAAAAGGTGTATGAGTTGTTAAAAAATGTGCCTTGTCCCTAGTAGAATATAGGAGGGCTATTTTTAGAGTATAAACAACTCATTGTATAAATTTTATGGGGGTCTAAACTAGAGGACAAAATTATGGACGAAAATGCTATTTTAACTTGGTTGTTTTTCCATCTTGGAGTTACAAATGACAAGTGGGTAACATGTGGCATGGTTGTTTTGCCCATGGTTTTGGCCCATGGTTTTGTAAAACCACAAATGGTTTCCAGGTTGTAAATCACTATAAAAGGAGGGCTTGGGGAGGTGTTTGAATCATTGAGTTCAATTTGCAAGACTGGGTGCTAGAAGGAGTCTCTTCGAGTCTGAGTTCGAGTTGTGGTGATGTGCTCCTGTAAGAACTTGCATTGCAAGTGTATTGTAATCTTCTTGATTTGATAATACATTGTGCGGGTTTTGGAGGGTGGGGTTTTTCTCCCGGAAGGGTTTCCCCATGGTAATTACTGGGTTATGTGTTTATTGTGATATTTCATTTATGCATGTTTATTTGTCCATTGAAATCTCTATAATAGTTAGTTGAATTTGCATAATCGTCCTCTCAAGATTAGCGTAGGAAGCGATTCCGCGCACCTTTGCTTCCTTACATTCTCAACCAATTTTTAGTCATCGCCATTTTTGGTTTGCCAACTGTTATAGATGTTTCTCTCATTTCAAACCATTTTAAAATTATTATCTACCACTATTTGACACTTGTTCTCTTTGTATTGACATCTATCTAGAGTTCTCTTCGTTCAACGTAGTTGTGTGTGGGTTATATTATGCATTGTAAACAAAAAGAAAATTCTTCTTATTTTTAACCTATACACTACTAAGTTGTTATGGCCGCAAGGCTCCTATAGGATGATGTTTTAATCCAGAAGCTCTTTCTTCTCTTAAATACTGTTGTAATGGTTAGATTTCTTACCACTATTTTTTGGACAGATAAATGTCTTAATAAAGTGTAGGTGTACTACAATTTTTCTTCAATCGTGCACATGTATTTGAAATATTTGGGTTTAAGAAACATCTAATTTTAAGAGCAATAATGTTACTAAACATCATGATAGCATTGTAATGTCAATTTTGTTGATCTCTAATGAATCAATCAATAGTTTTTTATTGCTGTAGAAATGTTTTGTTTAGTTTTCTTATGTTTAATGTTATGGTGATGGCGATTCCATTTTTTTTTAAAATGGAACATGAGTTCTAGTATGTGTCTTTTCTTTTGTTTCTTAATGACTAAGTTCTATATGGATTTTTTCAACTTACAATAAAGGTATGTTTGTTCTGGTAGGAATGCAAGATTTCATTGAGAATACTTTTTATTCTTAGTTAAGATACCCCACGTTTCATTGAAACAGGTAGTCACATTTTCTTATCTATCACACACAAATGTTGATAATGGAAAGGATTATGCAATTAGATTATCCAAATCTCTCCTCAAAACCATCTATAATTCATGACAAATATGCTCTAAAAAAATTTATGAATAATTAAATTAAACAAAACTTATTACTAACACAAATACTAAAAATAATCAAACCCAAAATTAAAACTTTAATAAAAGTACCTATTAAACAATTCTTTTACTTTAGGTAATGATAAATCTCTCATTTTCTATAGTCAAACTATTATTTTCTTTTGCACAATGGTAAATATCTTACAACCTATGATTTTTCTGAGCAACTATAGATTAAAAATAAATAATAAATAAAAGCTAGATAAAAAACAATTTGAGCATTTCTGCTCTATAAATTTGAAAGATGTGAGAAAAGTGCTGGTTTTTTTGACATATCCATATCCTCTGGCATTAAGCTTCTTAATGTTTAGGACGTATTTATTAAATTTACTTCTTACTTATAAAATTTCTTATCGGCGTACAGAATTAAAGTAAGCAGTTTTATAAAATTATATTTGCAAATTAAAGAAAAGCCAATCATAGATTGGACTGGGGTAAATTAAAACAAGTTTCTAAAGTATGGGCATTCCCAATTAATACTCAACTCACTGTAACAAATATTGACAGTTGGGGCATGCATGACTGGCGCATCAGCTAGATGGCTAAAGCTAAGAAATCTTAAGGTGAGGTGTTGGGTTTTGTAAGAAAAATTGCGTGGAACCCAATGCCAGATTGCAATGTACACAACGTAGGGGAGAGATAAAATAGCTAAAGAACAAATGCTTGCATAGAAATAGTTTAAACAACCGAATGCAACAAATGTTGAAGGCTTAGGCTCTGCAAATTTTACAATAATATTTGTAATACTGATGTATGTTTGGTGTATTTCAGTTAATGGAAGAGATGACGATCACTTTGTGCATCAAGTGCAGGAAAGGACAAGGACATGGCATGGCTATAGGGTTCTGTCAATGGTATGAGTAGACCATGGTGGAAACAGTGTTCCCTGGTATTTTTTATACATGGCAATTGCAATTAAAAATTCTAAGAAAAATCTTGTTTATTTAATTTAAGATTCATAAACAAAATTGCATATATATAACAAATATAACACTTCATGAAAGACATCCCCACAGAAGGTAGAATAAATCCTAGTTTTTTATATATTTGTTTTGTTCTCATCATTATTATTTTTAATCTTTTGAGAAACACTGTTACTAATGGCAACCTTGCTCTTAAATCATCATGTTCCATCTGTGGGGCAACTGCAAGTTTATATGGAAGTAATTGCCAGCGTATTACAATATTTCTACCTTTTGAGAATTCATTTGCAGAAACTAAAGCAGCTTGCTCAAGATGAGGGGTTATTTTTATGCACCATGACCTCCATACACAGAGCCAAGGGATCTTCTGCTATAGGCTTGCAACTTTGGGCAGAGACTGCAACTTTTTTTGAAAATTTGGGTAGATAAGAATCCAAGACCACCCTCTCAGAAAGGCATTGTGCTAGTGAAACTACTATCCTAAAAATATGGGCAAGTTCGCAAGGAAAATATTATGAAACCCTATCAAAGCAAGAATTTCTTTGAGATGCTGAGGAACCAAAAGTAATCTCCCTACAATTGCTGCTTCAACCTATTTGTAACAGCACATAAGTAAATCTAAAAATATCCGATTCTTGATTTGTAGACAATATTTTTACACTATTTTAAATGAAAATATTGATTGTGAGTTAAAATTTGATTTCATCGCTGACTCAAAATCTGATTTGACTCAAAGATCAGATTTTATCATATATGAATGCATTTACTGCATTCTACTTTCCAATTTGTATTCTGACAAAGTTTATCTGGCAGGAGACAGGTTTCAAACGAGGTTTATTTGGCAGGAGACAGGTTTCAGATGAGGTTTATCGGGCAGGATACCGCTTTCAGGCGTGAGACAGGTTTCAGCTGAAAGTTCGTTCTATATATAGCCTCTCAACTAATAATATTTTTTGAACTATTTATCTAAAGAAAATTATTAATGATATTTAAAGGATTTTAAATCAACATCGACCCACCATATGATGCTCACCCCATGATCATATTTTTGAATTTATAAATAGAAGTTACAATCTTGCATGAATGCCTAACACACCCATGCTAACACATTATCCATTAGTCACCTCGATAACATATACCTTTCTCCCCTTTTTATATCAAGTCCTTGATCACATACATCCATCCTTTGCCTTTGTAGGATATATTATTTCTCACATTAGAAAGCATCATCCCATCTTATTTTCTTTGAAAAAATTAAGAATGGTGTATATCTTTTGGATTTTCATTTTCACTTTTTTTATGGTTCCTATGTTACCTACTTGGGGTTACCATGATCATTCATCTCATGAAATTATTTGAATGGTAAAATCTCTAGAAGCAAGTTCTTGATCTTTTGTATGCCATATTTTCTTGGTTGTCCCATGTTGTATCCACCAAGGCCCATCATGGCCATGTGTTATGTTGAGGCATTTTTTCTATTTATGGTTATCCCACACTATACCTACCAAGGCCTTTCAAGACCTTGCAAGGTGTTGGATTGACCTTTTATTTTTTGAGTTAGTCCTATGTATGGGAAGCATCATAACCTCGGTTCTTTATACCTTAGTGCATAATATCACATGGTATATGAAAATAAGTGCCTACTACATTTTAGTTTAATAATTTCATTCAAAATATCTTCCCTCCTCCTCATATCACTACATATACCACCCATCTCATCCAACTATCTCATCCTTGGTTAATCCTTGACCCCATGTGGATTTGATTCCCACCTATTCACTCCCCTTCATCTATCTCCCCGTCTTCATCTCTTCCTTAGTATACTACAATTGTATGATGACATATCACTTGTATCCATACATGTTCTAGTGGTTCATATTAATTTGCATCCATATTTACCATCATATATTATTTTCATTTTTATTAATAATCTTAATCAATTTATAGATGTATATCCTCATATATTTTATAATTAATCAAATTCCATATCTATATTTATTTTTCTACGCTTCTATATCACATTCACATAAACTATAAAACTATATCATGCATCCATCATAATCACCATTATGATCATAATCAAACATATAGGTATATCCATAAACGCCATCATAGACATAATCATAATCATCCATATAGGTATAATCATCAACATCCAAAAACATGTAAATAGCATCATGTGTACATCATGCATCAAACATCATAAGTATATGAAATCATATATACATAATAAACAACCATATATCATCATGTATGCATAAGAATAAACATACAACATCATCCATTGTATACAATTACATAGGATAATGTATCCATAATCATAAACATAATCCATAAAGGTAAGTGCATAAATATGGGGGATCAAAAAGGGGTTTTAAGTGGCCACTTTTTTTCTAAATTAAGAAAGACTAGCCTTGGATGAGAAATTGAAGATGGTTACACTGAAAATTTAAAGATGCAATGAAAACAAGAGTTGTAGTGCTTTGAATCTACTTTCTAAACTACTAATTATTTTTTAAAATGGTAGAGATTAAGGGGTTCAAAAAGGGGGTCCACACAAAGTGGTCCTATTTTTTCAAAAAATCATAACATATCGTCTAGTGTGGCCCCCCTAAATTGTTAACCCTTTTTTAGTATTTCAAAATTAATTGAGTGAGAAATTAGCTAACACCATGTAGTTTATGCCCCATTTTCTGTTAATTTTCTAATGAATATATAGTTTTTTTTACTAATTTTCAAAGTGGACACATCTTGAAAAATATAAAATTAAGTGTGCTCCCCTCTATTAAATCTTTTCAAAACTGATCAAAAATCAATTTTTTGAATATGTGTAGAATAGAGTCTAGTTTCTAAAAATGTAATTTATTTGAATTTCAATGAATTGTTAAAAAATAAAGTAAAAATTACCACATTGGTTTTTGACAAAAAATGGATACACTAAAAAAAGAAATTAAAGATGCAAACCTTAACATACTCAAAAGGTTGAAAAAATTACATGATTAGAAATCTAAGAGAGAGCTTGACATCATCATTGTGGTATTTTTTGACTTGACATTGAAACACATGCAAACTTGATGGGAAGCATGCTTGAGATTATGTCATTTTTTTGACTATTTACAAAAACATGTCTTTGGATGTTGAAAAGTCACTCCAAACCTTTGGGTTAGAATCCCAAGGAAAATCCAAGCCAAAGGTTTGACAATTTCCAAAGCAAACAATAATGTGAGCATGTTATAATATACTTGTGCATTATTGTTTGCTTTAAAAATTCATCTCCCTCACATTGTCTCTCTCTTTATCAATCCTTCATTCTCTCCATCTCTCTATTCTCTATCTCCCCCCTCTCTAGGTATCTCCCTCTCTACCTCTCCCTCCCTCCCTCCTTACCCCTCTCTCCGTTCTTCTCACTCATCTATTCTCTCTATGTCCCCTCTCTAATTTGTTACCTCTTCTTTTATAATTAAGTGTTGTTTGCTTTGAAATGATAATGTTTTAAACCCATATTTATAATAAAAAATATTTATTAGCATAGTGATATATCCTTTCCTTTATCCATATAGTTAATAGTCCATTCAGTATAATGTATCACACTAGAAATAACTTAAGACAAAAAATTGGCACCAACTTTGAATATGCACCATCTAATGTATTGCAATGGAAATGGATTGAAACATACTCAAAGAATAATTCTTCTCCTTTCTTAAATAATTTCATAGAGGTGGTCTCTTGAGTCCTTCCTAGGGAAACTTTTCATCTCCTTCCTTTCCAAGAGAAAATTCTCAATTTACATGCTCTCCAAGATATAATCATAATGATAGCATGAGGGACCAATTGAGAATAGAGAGTTGACTAATCTAAGTATCACCTTGGGAATATTTCCCTTCTTTTTTCATTACAACTAATGAACTAGACAAGGAAAAAATCCCAAGTAAATTGAATCAACAACACATTGAAAATATACTCCAAAATTTTATGTAAGATGTAGGTAAAAACATATAACCCATAAAAAGGTAGTACACATGAAACCTAAAAAGGTAATATAATTCATGGCTAGTATCATACTAAAACAAAAATATAAAATATAAAATTCATAGATCTTAAGATAATACAACTTTGATCCACTATAACAATGTAGAACAAAAAATATGTTGAGTAATATTTCCATTGGAAAAAATAAAAACAAGGAATCTATGTCTAAATTATTTATGGTTTAGGGTTGAGGGTAAAATGTTTAGGGTTGAGGGCATAGAGTTTAGGATTGAGGGTATAAGGTTTAGGGTTGAGGTTATAGAATTTCGGTTTGAGGGTATAAGGTTTAGGGTTGAGGGTTTAGTGTATAGGATTTAGGGCCCAGGGTTGAGGGATAGTGTTTAGGTTTGAGGGTATAGGGTTGAGTGTATATGGCAGAGAGTTTAGGCTATTGGGTATAGGGTTGAGGGTATGGGGTTTATGGTAGAGGATATAAGGTATAGGGTTTGAAAGGATAAATAAATTGAGCAATGTAAAGTACTGGTTAATGAGTATTTTTTGAATGAAAGAGATTACCAATAAAGAGAGAAGCCAATCCAAGCACCAACATCATATAAAGAGGAGACACAAGTATTTGATAAGGGGAAAACAAGAAAAAACCCCAATATTATGAATGATGAAAATTCCTAAGAATGATACAGAGAGAGAGAGAGAGAGAGAGAGAGAGAGAGAGAGAGAGAGAGAGAGAGAAGAAGAAGAAGAAGAAGCACCTCAATAAATAGAGGTGCGAAGAGGAGTTACATCATTCATCCTACCACTAATATTCCTTAATAAAGGAATTAAATAAAATGAGTTATCCTCACACATGTGTGAGGAGACAAAAACACAAAAGACTTGTAGGGATTCCGCTGGAATATCCTACAAGTAATTAAATAAATAAAATTTAATAAATAAAATTTATCAAGTAAAGATTAAAATTCTAACATCCCCCTTAAGCTTTACTTGGGGAGTTTACATCAAACCCTTCAATGGGTTGTAATCCTAGATTTTTACAATGAAAGAGAAATTTATCTTTACAAAGAGCTTTGGTGAGAATATTTGCAACTTGATCTTCACCTTTGTAATACAAAAGAGAAATTTTCTTGTCTTTAATGTGCTCTCTAATGAGTGATTTTGAAGTGCAATGTGTTTGGTCCTTGGATGAAAAATTGGATTCTTTGCCAAAGAAACGACACTTTGATTATCACAATAAAAAGGAGTAGGATCCTTTTGAGGTAGACCCAAGTCTTCAAGTAATCTTCTTAACCATAGTGCTTCTTTGGATACATTGGTACAACCTTTATATTCAACTTTTATAGAACAAAGATAAATAGATTGTTGTTTCTTAATATTCCATGATTTTGTACCTGATCCAAAAAATAAACAATAACCACAAGTGGATCTCCTATTATTGGGATCACCTCCTAAATTTGAATCAGTATAACCTTTTAAAGAAAATTCACAATTTTCATCATAAAAGAGACCAAGATTAAGAGTGCCTTTAACATATCTTAAAATTATTTTTGCAACTTTAAAATGAGTTTGTTGTGGTTTAGACATATATCTTGAAACCAAACCAACACTATATGAAATATCAGGTCTCTAAGTAAGTGTTAAATAATTTAAACTACCAACTAATTGCCTATATAAAGTAGGATCAATAAAAGGAGTTTCCATATCAACCGTTAATTTAGTTCCTAATTCACAAGGAGTAGAAACACAATTTGCATCATTCATTTTAAAATTATTTGAGAGATCTTGAGCATATTTATGTTGAGAAAGAAAAATACCTTTAGGTGTTTTCCAAATTTGCATTCCCAAAAAATCATTTAATAAGCCTAAATCAGTCATTTGAAATTATTGATTGAGTTGAAACTTAACATCACTAATCAAAATTTTAAAACTATAAGTAATAATAAAATCATCAACATATAAAATAATGATCACTACATAATTTTCACTATGTTTAATATATAAATTTGGATCATTTAAATTACTTCTAATGAAACCTTGAGATATAAAGAAAACATTAATTTTAGAATACCATTCTCTAGGAGGTTGTTTTAAACCATAAATAAATTTCTTTAATTTGTAAACAAGATGTTCATTACCTTCCTTAATAAAACCCAAAGGTTGAGACATAAATTTCTTCATGTAAATCACCATTTAAGAATGCACTTTTAACATCCATTTGATGAATAGGCCAATGCATATGAGAAGCTAAAGCAAGAACTAATTATTAGCTGCTGGAGAAAATGTTTCATTATAATCCAAGCCTTCCACTTGAGAGAAGCCTCTAGCGACTAATCTAGCTTTAAAATTGCTCACCTCATTATTTGTATTAACCTTAGTTTTATACAACCATTTGCATGAAGCAAGATTCTTTCCATGAGGTAAAGGAACTAAATCCCATTTTTAATTAGCAATTAATTTATCATATTCTTCTTGCATATAACCTTTTTCCAATGAGGTTGATCTTTAGCTTGTTCATAATTTTTAGGATCATTTGTATGCTTAATTTTAGACGTCAAAGCATAATTATTGTAGCATCGAAAAAAGTAACCCTTTTTCACACTTACTTTGGGAATGAGTAATTAATGATAAAATGGACTTAAATTTTCCTTATTTAGGGTGTTGTAAAGTGTTTCTTTACACTTTCACACTAATCTAGAGCTTTATTAATTAATTGAGGGGTGGGTGCAAAAAGTTGGGGGGCCAAAAATTGGCCAAATTTTTAATCTTTTTGAAAGGCCATAACATGAGTGTGTTATAATGCGAGCATATTATAACACACCCACATTATTGCTTGGTGTGATTGAGCCTAAGGCTTAGTCACACCGAGCCTATGATACACTTGCATTATAATGTGAGCGCATTATAGCCTATTATAACAAAAAAAGAGAAAATCCAATTCATTTAATTTCACTATCATTTTTTCTTGCCCATGGCTAGCAAACCCTGTCATTGCACACTCACATTTTGGAAGCATCAAAACTTGCAATTTCTTCATCGAATCTTTGCAATTTCACTGCCAAGATGCTGCCACGTCAAGGGGGAGGTCGAATAAGTAAGCATTGCTTTTTTCTTTTGTGAATTTGTTGCTAAATAGGTAAATTTAGATTGTTTTTGATGTTCATTTATTTAATTTATAGGAGTTGATAATAAACCTCAAAATCCTTCTCCTCCTCGTGAACAAGCACATGAAAAAAATCTTGATTAACCACAACAACAAACTCCTCCAACAATTCCTCAACATCCTCCTAGTACTCAACAAAATTTATTGGGGAAAAATTGAAACAACAAAAAATAGACTGAGGAGTTAATCGTGAGGTTGACTGATTCTTAAATTCAACCTTGGAAAGAAGCACACTTGCAAATTCACTTCAAGCCATGTTAACACATGTAGATGCAATTAGCAAGCAATTAAGTGGGGTGGATAAGAGCCAGGAGTGTAGGAATTTTTATGCAGATAAATTATCATATAAAGAAATAAAAGATGAAAAAAATACAAAATATGATTTGTGCTCACTATTCACTAACCCACGCACAAATAGAACTCTTGAACTTAATAGCAAGAGGTTTCTTATCCATTGGTGCGACCACCAAGAGCTTAAGAACAATTTTTGGAATAGGTGGTGGGTGGTTTTTGACCATCCACCATGCAACAATAACGAGGTCCCCTAATATTTCTTGAGGAAACTCTATTGCAAGTTCGTCCTCAACAAAATCCCCAACTATTTTGATATGCAAGTTTTAGGGGAAAGGTGGTGGGTCAGCCCAAGATAGACTAGGTGCACATGAGGATCCTTAGTGGCAAGGGAGACTAGCACTCACTAGGCCTACTTATAAGCATGTTGCTATCCCTTCTGTCATGAAGGAGAGTGATAAGGTGGACACTCTATAGTCTATTAGCTCTCTGACCCAAAGTATCACCCAATGTGCGAGCCTTGCAGTATAGCACCAGCTAGGGGATATTTTGAGGGGTAGGATTCCACCCCATTCTTCTCAAGTTTGTGGGTCGACCTATACATATGATCCCACAGATAGTCGAGAAGCTGGTGCATAGGATACATCTATAGTTGTGGAGTTGGCGATGGAAGATGCCATTTTGAATGAGGATTTCGGCGTCATTACTTAGGTAAATGTTTTTGATTAATGATAAATAGGTTTTGAAGGGCACCTAAAACCTTGTACAAAAAGGAACATTGGTAGTAAAGATAAAGCTATAGATACTTAGGTAAATGTTAGCATGCTCATTGAATTTAATTTAGTAAATTTAATTTTTGAAATACAATATGAACTAATTTAGTTTAATGATTGTAATAAATTTCAGGGTCACAGTGTTGATACTCAATACACCATCCCTCCACCTGCTTTTTACTCCACTGCATCTATAGCTGAGGTATGTAACTAGTAAAAAAATATAAATATTACATGTGAATAGCATTGTTATATGAATGATATTCTAATATCTGATTTTGGATGTTGAATAGGTCAATATTGGAGGTTTTACGAGAACACCTCCCATTGCTAGTGGAGTACAAACCTTCACATAGGTAATAGAATAAATAGTTTAACTAATGAATTGTACTTGTAGTGTAGGAAAATGCACACCCCTACATTTTTACACTTGTTTGGGCCCGCCTTGCTTTGTTTATCCCTATTTATGTTTTAATTGGTCCTATTTTGCATCCACAAGCCTAATAAATTATATCTTTTTATGGCTAATCCTGACAAATATCAAAGGATAAAAGATAATTTAATGATTTTGGTTGTGTGTCCCTAATTTTTTAGTCGAGACTAAGATGCCACCTAAGGCGTCTTTGTCCCCCAAAGGTCTTGGAACCTTGATTTCAAAGGCACCTTAAATGGGCCCCTTTTTGGGTTCTATTCCTCGAGTTTCATGCCTTAGGACTAAGACGCCACCTAGGATGTATTAGTCCCCCTTAGGTTATTTTTTGGGATTTAATTTCAAATCTTGGTGGGATTTACCCTCCCTTAATTAATGAATTCATATGTCAGCTTGTTGTGGTGTAATTTAGGTTATTAAGCATGTAGATAAGTATAAATACAAGGTTCTTTCACTCATTTTATCATCCAAGAATAGAAGACTTTTATGAGAGCATTCATAACAACATAATTGAGTTAACAAGAGAATTCAAGAGTAGTTCATCAAGCATTTAGAGCTATCATCAAGATTCAAGCATCATGTCAAAGATATTCTTACATCATGTGTGTTTTTGAGCTAAAATTTGTGATGTAGGGTTTTGATTCAAGAAAGTAACTCAAGTCAAGATCTATCAAGCATTCCTTTGATTCAAGATCTACATTCAAGCTAGCCATTTCACACAAGTTTCCACATTTCATAACAAGGGTTTGGTGAGTTACGACATAGCACTTTGTTAATTCATCATTTCCCTTCATTATTCCATTTCATTCCAAGGTTTAATTACCAACAATGGGTTTGACCAAGGAAAACCCCCATTTACTAACAATCAACAAGTTTTTCCTCTCTTGCATGTTTGTGATTGCAGATTTAGGTTGAAGACTTGAAGATAATTTGGAGCACAAAGTTGCAAAGTTGCATTGCAAAGTTGTCATCTTCATGGAAACTTACCTACATGCCAAATCTGGAAGTTTCAGGACCTAAGATTTGAGAAGAAGGAAGTGCAGACATTGAGACTCAGGATCACATTCAAAGATTTTAGAAATTTAGAATGAGACTAAGTTAGCAGCAAGGGCATCTTAGTCCTCCCAAGGGTATCTTGCAAAAATTCTTTCGGATCCTATTCTGAGATCTGAAGATTTTGTATCTACCTTGAAAAACAACAGTGGGACTAAGACAAAAATAAGGGAATCTTATTCTTCCCTAGCATATTTTGATAGTATTTTTACATTTCCAGAATCCTCATCACATTTCCAAACTTCCTAGGTACACATATCCTAACTTTCTATTACTTAATTTCATCATTTGCATCCATCATTTGACTTGCATTACTAGGTTTTATGAGTTGAATGTTAATTTGTATTTTCCAAGATTTTGCTTGGTGGTGAACCCATCAAAGCTTAAAAAACCCCCTCCTAGGTCTTCCTTTTTGAAGATTGACTCACCTTTGTGTTGATAGTCAATCCAATTTAGGATCCTAGGACATATTTGAGTGAAAATTGGAGAAGTGTGGTGTTCTATGACCTAGGCCATAAAGCATCCCCATTTCCGCTATTGTTCATTTTGGTGAACCCGAAACTTTTGAAAATTCATTTTTTCTAATTTGGAGTCCATTAAAGTCCTAGATCCAAGTTGCATTCATTCTTGCATTGCATCTTCCATTAGTGAAAGTGCATCTAGGGATTCTCATATTTGCATTAGTGAAAGTGCATATAGGTTACATTTTTTCTTTCTTGCATCATCTTATATCATTGAAAACCTAAAAAATGCATTTTCAATCATCCTAATTGTATTTAGGAACATTGTTATTGCATTCAAAATTGGAAAAATTGCATTCATTTTCTTGTCATTAGTCACTTTTTCTTCCATTCATTGCACACTTTTATGTTTCTAAACATCATGTATTTGGGTAAGAAACTTGGAAACACTATAAACAATCTAGATTTTACTTTTTTCTAAAAAAACCCCCCACTGGGACTAAAATTACCTTACTGGTCTCTTAGTCCCTCTGTGGTTTTTGGCCTCATAATCCTGTCTAGGTTGCTTGTTTTCTGTTCCACTTTCTAGAACCTCAAAATTCCTTCAGTAGGACCAAGATTCCCTTATTGGAATCTTAGTCCTTGTTGAGTTTGAAGCTATAACTTTCAGGGTTTAAATTTGATTTTCTTTACTTCCTAAACCTCCTAGTAACATATACTATAAGTCTGGAAAGTTTCGGGAACATCTATTTTATGCATCTAGGTCAAAAAAATTAATTTAGGGTACTCATTTTTGAAATCATTTCAATTAAAAGCATCATTAATCAGAAAATGCTCACATTTCTAAAACTTTGCATAACATGGATAAAAGTACTTTTCACTTTTACATATACAATGTTTACATTCATAAAACTTTGCATGAGTTTGATAAAAGTGATTTTCATTTTTTGATATACATTGTTTTCATTCTTAAAGTTTTGCATACATTGGATAAAAGTGTTTTGCATCTTTGGATATACACTGTTTACATTATTAAAGCATTGCATGAGATGGTTAAAATTTCTTTTCATTTTTTGTCAAACAATGTTAGTACCTCACCTTTCTTAGCACGCTAAGGAAAACTTCATATCCCCTCCCTATGAGAGTGTTTTAGTGAAAGAGACCTTGGACAATCCTAACAATCATATCCGTTATCCTAATATCTCTCCTATTGGTGAAGAAGATATTCTGGTGTTAGAAGAACCAATCAATGAGATTTTTGATAGTCCTATTTGTTTCTCTCCTTCTACCTCTCTTAGTGGACAAGACATTGATGAACAAGAAGAAACAATCATAGGTAATTGTGATGACCACATAACCAATGAAACTTCAACTAGTCTACATTCATCTCCCAACATCTTCACCTCTTGTGATAATGTTCTAGAGGATGAAAGCGTAAGTGAAAATATGTTGGTCTATGAAAACCCTCTTTATGATCCTTCCCCTAACTATCGTATTGTGGAAGACATTATAGGAAAAAGGACTGAAATTATGGATAATCATGATAGTTACATTTGTTCTTCTCCTAGTTACAAGAGGAAGATGCCTTAGTATTAGAAAAAATAACCAATGAAAGTCATGAGGGAAACATTCTTGAACAAAATAATGACATCATTTATAAGCAAGAAAATTCTACTGTTAATAATTCCCCTATTTGCGATGAAGTCATTTTGGAAGAACCAATCCTTGAATGTCAAGAACATTTAGTTTGTAGTTCTCCTAAAAGCTCTCCTACTAGGGAAGATATAACGATGGAAGAAAATGAGAAAATTGACAATAGTAATTCCTTATATGAAGATGATGAAGTGAAATTAGAATCCCCTTCACTACGAGATCATGAAAATAAAGATAAGTCTTCTAAGGTTATGCACATTAGATATCCCTTGACATACTCTCCTGAAGCTAAACTTATCATTTATCCACCTTCGCAAAAAACACAAACTCAAAATAAACCTATCCTCATCCTTGAACCACCTAAGAAAAATGTGTCACAAGAATTGAGTTATAATACCTTTGCTCATACATATAGCACTAGAAACAATCCACAACCAACACAAACACCTTCAATATCCCTCACATTGCCTTATCCCATTTTTCCTAGTGCTCCTTGTTTAACTTAGCATAGTAGGAAGGAGTATGATCTTGTTGAACAACTTAAGAATACTCCTGAAAAGATATCCCTATGGGACCTAATTTAGAATTCACCTAATTATCACACTATGATTCAAACAACCTTGCAACAAGTTGTGGTTCCCTCTAGTGTAAACCCAAATGACATAGCAACCCTGATTCAAGGAATAAATGTTGACATTGTTTTCCACCAAAGTGAGCTCCCTCCTTTGCAAGTGCAAAAACAACACGAAGCTTTCATAATAATATATCAATATAAAAGACAGGGATAAAGTGAACCCTTGTTGACAATGGCTCAACCCTTAATGTGTGTAGTGTGACCCTTTTGGATAGACTTAGCATTGATAAATCAAAAATTCAACCTGACTCTTTATCTATTAAGGGATTTGACAATGTCAAAAAACAACCGCTTGGTGTGATCACTTTTCCTATTACAACTGGGAAAGCCACATTAGAAACACCGATCCATATTATGCCCAATTATCTTTCATACAATCTCCTTTTAGGTAGACCGTGGATTCATGCAATGAATGGGGTGCCTTCTACTCTTCACCATAAAATGAAGTATATCTACAATAACAAAGTGTACACACTTGAAGCTGACCTTGAACCAAATAGTTGTTTGAACATTGAAAAAAACAAGGAGAATCCTTTGGAAACATTAACACCAACTACACAAGTGGAACTCGTGCAATAGAAAGACAAAGAAAAACATATTGTGGAAGTCACAAAGCTATTAGAAGATGATTTGGGTTCCTTAGACTTCGAACCTACATTCATGGGAGAATAAAAGATCATAAACAAAGACTTTGAAAAGGGAAACTAAAAAGTGGTAATTTCAACACAAAATTTGGATGACCCTTCGAAAGCATCAACCTCAACCACTTTAGAAGAAGAAGCAAATTATGCGACAAATTTTAATGAGATAGACTATCAACAACCACTGAATCCAAAAGAGATGAAGAAAATTTATGGAAAAGGTTATGAAATGATGAAACAACTTGGTTATAGTGGAAAAGGATGTGGTGCTATAGAAAAAGGTATATGTGTCCCTATAGAGCCTCAAATGCAAGAAAAGACTAGTGGTCTTGGTTATTGTCCTTTGATAGAATTAAACAAGCCTTCACTTAACATCAACACTCTCACAAAAGATTACTCTAAGCCGACTTTAACAATAGTGCATCCTGAATTGATAGACACTAGTGGTCTTGATTGTTATCATTTGAAAGAAACAAATAAGTCCTCGCTTAACATTGATGTCATCATGGAAAACACTAATGACTCGAATTCATTAGATTTTATACCTTCCTTTAAAGAAGAGTAAAAAATATCACAATCTAAAGAGTCTTGTATAAGTATTGACATCCTATACTAAGAAAGAGATATCTTTGTCGCAAAATAAAGAACCATTTTCTACTTTTGATCAAGAGAGTATCTTGTTAAGACTCCTCCAAGATTGTTTGATCTCTCTTCCTCCAAGAACATGAAATAAATTTTACTACAAGATTTTATTTTGTGCATATCATAGAGTTCATGGTCATGCTACTAATGAATGTAAGGCTTTAAGTGATAAAATTCAACATCTTAAGGAGTGTGGTCCTCTTCCTTGTGTTGAAGCACCTAATTCCTCTAATTGATACTAATTTTTACATGAGCATGTTTCTCATCAATCATTTCAGCTCATCCTTTTTCTACACTGAGTGGGGGAAAGGGGTTAGGTAGCCTTGTCCTCGTCTGTCACTTGTCTCTTTTGGCTAGTTGATCACCTTTCATGTACATAAAAGAGAAATCTTGGGATGTGGATGAAATGCCTTAAGTTGGCTCGCATGTGATGTACTGAGTTATACATTTTGGGGGCAACCCCTTCCCTTCTCATGATGTAGCTTATTAGAAACATATGACATGGCATAGGGCTTTCCAAATAAGCTCTCATGTCTTCTTCTACTTTAAAGCAATTTCTCACAACAATGGTTTTAGATACTGCTTTAAAGTGGGGGCATACATCGACACTCATGCTTCATTGTGCAATTTTATTTCTTCTCTTGATGCATTCCTTTCTTGGTGGTGTCATTGGGTTTAATTTCCTCTGAGAGCATGATATTTCCTTGCACTTGTCCTCTCTTGGAAACATTAAGTACAATGTTCCCTAAGATGAGACCTTGCATTTTTCCTCTCTTGGAGACGTTAAGCACAATGTTCCATAAGATGAGACCTCACACAAACTAGTAAGAAAAATACCTTCGAACATCCCTCTTTCTTGAACATTTGTTACATTTTTGTTCCTTATTAAAGTCATGGAGGTATGGATTTGATATGGTCCCCTATGGCTTACCTAGTGAACAACTAGCTTCACTAGCCCTTGTGAGTGTGCATTTTTATTTTTTTCCTTATCATAGTTATGGGGGTATGACTTTGATATGGACCCCTTGGGGCTCACATAGTGGACAACTAGCTTCACTATCCCTTGTGATCATGCGTTTTGTTTGCATAGTGGACAACGTGTTCCACTTGTAAACCTTTTTGGACAAACAACCTAGATCCAGTCCACAACGTGTTGGACAACTAGTCAAAGCTTGATCCATTGAATTTTTCTTTTTCTTTTTCCTTTTTCCTTTCCTATCTTTGATGGTGTATGTTTGTGATCTGGTTATGGCTTCATATATCATCTACAAGTGTGTTCCTTTGTGCCTATTTTGGTTTTCCGTAGGATCTTGATCTTGGGGGCTTGGTCACCCTCTTGGTTATTGTCACTCTATCTTACTAGAACTCGTACATTTGAACCCCTCTTGATTGTGTGGTTGGCTACTTTAGTGTGAGTTTGAAGCAAGTTCATCCTCTCACTAAGGTGGGGGCTAAATGTAGTGTAGGAAAATGCATACCCTTTCATTTTCACACTTGTTTCATCCCACCTTGCTTTGTTTATGCCTATTTATGTCTTAATTGGTCCTATTTTGCATCCACAAGCCTAATAAATTATATATTTTTATGGATAATCCTAAAAAAAATCAAAGGATAAAGGATATTTAATGATTCTGGCTATGTGTCCCTAATTTTTGGGTCGAGAATAAGATGCTACCTAGGGAATCTTTTTCCCCCAAAGGTCTTGGGACCCTAATTTCAAAGGAACCTTAAATGGGCTCCTTTTTGGAGTCTGTGCCCTGACTTTCATACCTCAGGAATAAGATGCCACCTAGGGCGTCTTAGTCCCCCTTAGGTTTTTTTTGGGATATAATTTCAAATATTGATGGGATTTAGCCTCCCTTAATTAATGAATTCATGTGTCGGCTTGCTGTGGTGTAATTTTGAGATATTAAGCATAGATAAGTATAAATACAAGGTTCTTTCACTCATTTTATCATCCAAGAATATAAGACATTTTTGAGAGCATTCCTAATAGCATAATTGAGTTCACAAGAGCATTCAAGAGCAATTCATCAAGAATTTGGAGCCATCATCAAGATTCAAGCATCATGTCAAAGATATTCTTGCATCATGTGTGTTTTTGAGCTAACATTTGTGATGTAGGGTTTTGATTCAAACAAGCAACTCAAGTCAATATCTATCAAGCATTCCTTTGATTCAAGATCTACATTCAAGCTAGCCATTTCACACAAGTTTGCAGATTTCATAACAAGGGTTTGGTGAGTTGCATCATAACACTTTGTTCATTCATCATTTACCTTCATTATTCTATTTCATTCCAAGGTTTAATTACCAATAAGGGGTTTGACCAAGGAATACCCCCATTTACTAACAATCAACAAGTTTTTCCTCTCCTGCATGTTTGTGATTGCAGATTTACGTTGAAGAATCAAAGATCATTTGGAGTGAAAAGTTGCAAAGTTGCATTGCAAAGTTGTCATCTTCACGGAAACTCACCTACATGCTAGATCTGGAAGTTTCAGGATCTAAGATCTAAGAAGAAGAAAGTGTAGACATTGAGCCTCATGATCACATTTAGAGATTTCAAAAATTTAGAATAGGATTAAGTCAAAAGCAAGGGCATCTTAGTCCTCCCAAGGGTATTTTACAAAGATTCTTTCAGTTCATGTTCCGAGATCTAATGATTCTGCATCTGCCCCAAAAAATAGTAGCAGGACTAAGACAATAGTAGGGGCGTCTTAGTCCTACCTGGCATATTTTGATAGTATTTTTACATTTCCAAAATTCTCATCACATTTCCAAACTTTCCAAGTACAATTATCCTAACTTTTTGTTACTTAATTTCATCATTTGCATCCATCATTTGACTTGCATTACTAGGTTTTGTGAGTTGAATGTTAAGTTGCCTTTTCCAACCTTTTTCTTGGTGGTGAACCCCTCAAAGCTAAAAGAATCCCCTCCTAGGTCTTCCTTGTTAAATATTGACTCACCTTTGTGTTGATAGTCAATCCAATTCAAGATCCTAGGACATAGTTGAGTGAAAATTGGAGAAGTGTGGTGTTCTATGACCTAGGCCATAAAGCATCCACATTTCCCCTATTGTTTAGTACTTAATAGATATGTGTAGTTTATATTCATATCATTGATTACATTGCATTTCACATCTTTCAAACTCAAATAATTTCTTCACATTGCATAACTAATAACTAGATGTTGATAGATGACAAAATTTCAATTACAATATAGTTTTTTAGAAAGTCAACATAAGTAGTGATGCAATTACTTCACATAGCATAAGTAATAACTAGGAGTAGCTGCCAATTGCATTTTCTTGTCATGGCATTCAATGAGACCAAATTTTATTGAGGCATTTTTCAAATAGTTCACTGCCTTGTCTATGCTATGGATGCTTGGAAAAAATCTATGAAAGAATAATAGTAAGCAATAACATAGAAAAGGTAATGAGTTGTTTGAAAAAATTCTTCAAAGAAATGCGGTCTCATGGTGATGTTCATCACCATGAGACCCAATTTATTTGAGGCATTTTTTCAAATAGCTTACTACCTTTTCTATGCTACTACATTTTCCATATATGTCTACCAAACCATTTTATCAAATAGTTCACTTCCTTGTTTCTATGGCTAAAAGCCTAAAACAGGTGCTTTCCAAAAAACTATGGGTTCTTGGAAAAATCTATCAAAGCATAATAGTAAGCAATAGCATAGATAAGGTAGTGAGTTGTTTGAAAAAATTCCTTGAAGAAATGCGGTCTCATGGTGATGGAATGACATTCCATCACCATGAGACCATATTTCTTTGAGGCATTTTTTCAAACAACTCAGTTCCTTAAGAATAGAAACCAAGCCATTAGCCAAAATTCCCCTCCAAATCCTTTTCAAGGTTCTCATCCTCATCCTCAATTTACCAATCCATTGAAGCTTCCACCTCTTATTCCACTTGTTCATATCCCTACTCATCCCTCTTCATGTCATGATCCCCCTCCATCTCATAACCAAGACCATACTATACCATCTACCCCATCCCAACATAATAACATAGAGAAGGCAATGAACTGTTTGAAAAAATGCCTCAAAAAAATACGGTCTCATGGTGATGGAATGCCATGACACATTTTTTTTTTCATGGCATTCCATCACCATGAGACCACATTTCTTTGAGGAATTTATTGAAACAATTCATTTCCTTCTCTATGCTACCACATTTTTTGTACATGTCTACCAAAGCATTTTATCAAACGATTCACCACCTTGTTGCTATGGATAAAATCCTAAAATAGGTGCTTTCAAACAATCTATGGATAGGGAAAATGCTAAGCATGATAGTAATAAATATATAGTTCAATAAGTACTCAAAAATTTGTTCATTATCTCATACATTATAAGCCATGACTTGCATCAAAATTGTAGTTTTGCGATTGAATAATTTATTGTTTTATATTAAGATATTGCAAGAGGAAGCACCTCTATAGTTCATATGGAAATGGATCTTGGTGTTTCTTCTACTATAGACTCCTCGATGCCTCTCATGGGGGTATGAGGCAGATTACTAAATTTCAAATTACATTCATTGTTATAGCTGTTAGTTAGTGAAAATCAAATGATTATTGATTCATAGATTAATTTCTCTTTGAATGGTTTCTATAGGACTTTAGCACACCACAACATGGGAATGCAAATATTTCCCTTGACAAGAGTGATCATCTACTAGTGGTAAGTGATTATTTTGTTAAATATATCATTTTTTATAATGTAATTTCTATATATTAATGTCTTTACTTGTTATTGTAATAGATAAGGCTTGCTGAGGAATTAAACCCTAGGAGGAGCACTAGGAGTACCCATCAACCTTAGAGTAAACAAGTGAAAATATTATCGCCACCCACCCAAGTAGCAAAGGGCAAGAGTTTGTTTCAAGATCTTGGAGAGAAATGACTTTTGATTCCAAGGTACTTTGTTGTATGCCTATATGGAATTTTTGGAAATATTTTGTATTTCATATATTTGAAATTGTATGCCTATATGACATTCTTGTAATCCTATATGGCTATTCTGTATATATTCTATACTTATATCGACATATATTGAAGTATGCCTACATAGCTATTCAATTATTACAAATCTTTTTTCTTGAAGGTGACCATATTTGCATTATAAATCCATGCTTCAATAGATATGAATTATGTCTATTCAAGTGTATACTTTACAACTTACATGTATACTTTGTGACTTATGTGTATTCCAATGTATACTTTGCGACTTACGTGTTTTCATGCATATACCTTGTATTCATGCATATAGTTTGTATTAATGT
This sequence comes from Sequoia sempervirens, assembly GCA_007258455.2. Lineage (NCBI taxonomy): Eukaryota > Viridiplantae > Streptophyta > Pinopsida > Cupressales > Cupressaceae > Sequoia > Sequoia sempervirens. The sequence goes on from VDFB02000008.1 coordinate 157,012,375, forward strand.
GTATACTATGTATTCATGTGTATACTTCAAGGCTTACATGTATTTGAGTACTTGTGCTTCACTTATTCACATGTATGCTTCACTTATTCACGTGTATACTTATTAATTGGTTAGCCCTAGCATTGCTCATTGTTGTCCTTCATAGTTTGTATTGTATATTTATTAATTGATGCTAAAAAACTTTATTAGTTGATGCTAAAAAAATTCAATATTTCCAAAAATGATTCACCATTGATTTATCATTTACTTATGTGCTAATTCAATATGGAATCCAAGGAAGAATTTAAAAGGGATAAAGCTAGGAGGAGAGGGAATATAGATATTTATAGTGTAACCTATTGTACCTTCTCTATACAAACCTCTAATGGCTCTTGTATGCTTTTATATTCCATTTTCTACTTTTCATATCCCATTTTCATAGGTGGATAATCACTTCTCTCAATTTTTTTCCTTCTCCTCTTCTAGGTCCTCACCTCCACTTGTGGTATTCTAAAATAATCTCTAGTCTGTGGTGGGAACCTACTAAGATTCAAAGGAGTCATTAGTTTTCCCTTTAGTTGTCTTCGATGATTTTCTTATTTCTTGGTTGTTTACAATGTATTTGATAGTTAATTTTGTGGAGATGGAACCTCTCATTATTTGCAGTAGGACATTTTAGGTAGATTCATCTTCAATAAGAGCTAGATTTAATTGTTTCTTTTGTTTTCTTTGAAATACTCATTGGAGTGGGGTCATGATAATTTTAAATGAAATATTTGGTTGAGTAGATGCATAGGTTGTGAATTTTTCTAGCACCAAATCTACCTATGTAATTAGCTACTTGGTTTGGAAACCTGGAGGTTTTGATTTTTACTCTTTTTTCATCACCAAATGATATTATTGTTATTTCACTTACTTGGCTTTGAGGCTTTTTTGTAGTGAAAGAAGAGGTAAGATTGAAATGACCCTTCTCATATATGCCACCCCATTTATTACCCAAGGAAAAGTGACTTGGTTTTTCCACCATGTGTCCAACTTCTTGCCCATTTTTTCACCAATTACTTATTAAAGAATGCATTTTTTAATTATAAGTGATATGCAAATAATTTATTCTAGAACATTTGATATGATTGTGAAGGAGTAGGAATAGGGGTTGTAATATCTCATATATCAACATATATTTATACCTCTTCTATGGGCTATTTTTAGCTTCTACTTATGGTAGAGGATCTAGTGTGAACTTATTAATGCCATTGTTCTTGATTCTCTTTAGTTATGTCATAAACCACCATGTGGGATCATATTTCAATTGACCTATGATTAGGTTCAGCTATAAATATTTCAATTTTTTCTAGAATCTTGAAAAATTTCCTCTTTACAACAACCATATTGTTGTAAGGGCAAGGATGATAATTAAAAAATTTCTTGCCCTTGCTAGACTTGAGGATGATCATAGCATATTTTAAGAGTCATGTAGCCTTCTCATTTGTGATTAGAGCCATAATAGGAATAAAGAAGTTACCTAAATACTAATATTAATAATAATCAATTTAATGTAAGTATGAGATCTACATAGTAAATGGATCATAACCCCTTCAAGAAAGAAAAGGTTTAGGTTTTCCTCAACTATTTTGACACCTAGATGTTTTACCTCTTTCATGCAATCATATGCTTTTGGTGTGGAAAACTCACACTTGTCAACTATCATGTGAATCTTTCTCTTTTCCTTTGTTTTGCATGCCATCATAAGGGATCGAGTTGGTTGAACATAGCTCAGAGTGATTCGATGTGTTTGGGTGTAAAAGAGGACTATGCTTAGCGTAAACATACCCATCTAGACATGTTGGAAAATTTAGTTTCAATGTACGAGTTGTAGAATGAAAGTTGCACCACTTTGCAACTTTACACTACTTGTATTTGACAACTTTTTCCTCAATAGAAAAAGTTGTCACCACAAGAAAACCCCTCTGAGATAGAAAAAACTGAGAGAGGTTATTGTAGAGGGTCCCAACACGATCCTATAGCCTTAGACAGAGAGTTTGCAAACATCATTATTTTTGAGTAATAAACTGTTGAAGATTGCAACCATTTTGCACTTTAGACTCTTAAGGGATCGAGCTGGTTGAACATAGGTTAGAATGATTTGGAATGATTGGGTGTGAAAGAGGACCATGTATAGTGTAAACCTACCCATCTAGACCTGTTGGAACAACCATTTTTCTCGTACAAGTTACAGAACAAAAGTTGCACCACTTTGCAACTTTACATTGCTTGCATTTGACAACTTTTTCCTCAACTAAAAAATTATCACCACGAGAAAACCCCTCCAAGATAGAAAAAACTGAGAGAGGTTATTGTAGAGGGTCCAAAAAAAATCCCATAGCCTTTGATGGAGAATTTTTAAGCATCACAATTTTTGAGTAATAGCCCATTAAAGATTGCAGCTATTTTGCACTTTGGACTCTTAAGGGATCCAGATGGTTGAACGTATCTCAGAGTGATTCGGCTTGTTTGGGTGCAAAATAGGACCATTCCTAGTGTAAATTTACCCATCCGGACCTTTTGGAATAGTTTGTTTGGTCGTATGAGTTGCAAAATGAAAGTTGCACCACTTTGCAACTTTACACTACTAGCATTTGACAACTTTTTCTTTAGTTGAAAAGTCATCTCCACGAGAAAAGGCCTTCGAAATAGAAAAAACTGAGAGAGGTTATTGTAGAGGGTCCCAACATGATCTCTTAGTCTTAGACGAAGAGTTTGTAAGTATCACAGTTTTTGAGTAATAGCCCACAAAAGATTGCAACCATTTTGTGCTTTGAAATTTTAAAGGATCAAGCTGGTTGAATGTAGCTCAGAGTGATTCAACATGTTTGGGTGTGAAAGAGAACCATGAATAGCATAAAAATACCCACCCATACCTATTGGAATAGTGTGTTTAGTCACACGAGTTGTAGAATGAAAGTTGCACTACTTTGCAACTTTACACTACTTGCATTTCACAACTTTTTCCTCAACTAAAAAGTTGTCACTACAAGAAAACCCTTCAAAGATAGCAAAAACTGAGAGAGTTTATTGTAGAGGGTCCCAATGTGATCTTGTAGCCTCTGAAGAGTTTGTAAGTGTCACGATTTCTGAGTAATAGCCTGTTAAATATTGCAGCCATTTTTCATTTTGGACTCTTAAGGGATCGAGCTGGTTGAACATAGCTCAAAGTGATTCGACATGTCTGGGTGTGAAATATGACCATGTCTAGTGTAAACGTACCCATATGGACTTGTTGGAATAGCTGGTTTGGTTGTACGAGTTGTAGAATGAAAGTTGCACCACATTGCAACTTTACACTGCTTGCATTTAACAACTTTTTCCTCAACTAAAAATTTGCCACCACGGGAAAACATCTTCAGGATAGAAAAAATTGAGGTTATTGTAGAGGGTCCCAATACAATCCCATAGCCTCTAACAAATAGTTTGTAAGCATCACTATTTTTGAGTAATATCCTATTAAAGATTGCAATCATTTTATACTTTGGACTATTAAGGGATCAACCCAGTCGAACATAGCTCAAAGTGATTTGGTCTATTTGGGTGCAAAAGAGGACCATTCCTAGTGTAAATGTACCCATCAGACTTGTTTGAACATTTCGTTTGGTTGTACAGGTTGCAGAACGAAAGTTGCACTACTTTGCAACTTTACACTGCTTGCATTTGACAACTTTTTCCTCAACTGAAAACTCATGACCATGGGAAAACACCTTTGAGAGAGAAAAAAAAAGGTTATTATAGAGGGTCCCAACACTATCCCATAGCCTCAGAAGAAGAGTTTGTAAGTGTCACAGTTTTCGAGTAATAGCCCATCAAAGATTGCAACCATTTTGCACTTTGGACTCTTAAGGGATCAAACTGATTGAACATAGCTTGGAGTGATTCAACATGAAGGGATACAAACTCATAACCTATAGGGTGATTAACGAATCTTGATATCACATGTGAACCTACATCTACTTTGAAAAAATGCCTTTTAACTTGAATATCAGAGAGCAACATCTTCTTTGAAGTTAGAAACAACCACTGACATTCCTTTGAAATTGAATATCCTTGGATTCTAGTTCTAATATAAGCATTGTATGTATTTCCTCCAAATTATAAAAAATGATACCTTTTGAATTTGTACAGTGGTAAGACTTATACAACCACTAATATTTGCATTGTACTATGAAGTGTCCTTTCTTCCTTCTATTGTCTATCATTTGTATGAATATCCTCTAATATTTATATGCAACTCATTATCTTTAAGACCTAAGGAATACCCTCTTGAATCCTTATGGACTATCTTTCCTGTTGTAATTTCACTCCCTTTAACTAAGGTATGCAACCTTTTGTGCAATCTGCCATTAATGATCATCTCAAACACCTTCGAGCATGCCCTTATAACTCTTGTTCTTAAATCTCATGTCTGTCATGAGATTGCTGCCCCTTTTATGATTGTGATCATGCATAACTCATAAAAAGTAATTGAAGTCAAAGGTACTAATAATACTTATGATGGAAAACAATACAATATAGGTTAGCACTATGGATCACTCAAGGGTCCATTTAGTAAGGAGAAGTTAGAGGTAATCTTACATAGAAATGTATGGTTAGGATTTCTCCTAGTCAATGAACATGTCACCATAGCTTCGCAAGCTTTCCTCATATCTACTTAACTCAACATATCCATATGTCAGTGAGCGAAAGGTTGGCTCTCAATAGGATATATCAATAGGAAACCATAAAAGTAGGAATCTATCATACTTGTAGTTATGCATATAATCCAAGGGTGGGTACCTTGTATCACACGCTCAAGCGTACATAAATTATATATTGGGTGTTTTCAAACAAGAATCACATACAAAATTCATTAACAAAGAAGTTTTCAAACAAGAATCACATAAAAATTCATTAAGAATGATTGAATTTTTTTGAAACTAAGCTCAATATGACCACAAGAAACATTAATACAATCATGATATAATACAATGATATACCTAATACTATTACCAATGTACTATGGATGAAAACACTCAAAAAATACTTACCAAACCACAACTGCAACTATCATCATTGAATGAAATATGAACCCCTACACCTCAATCAACATAATTTAATGTGCCTATTGCACCTTTTATTTGATATAGCAACATAAAATCATACAAAATGAGGCATGAATCATCAATGAGATCATGACATGTGATTAGACACAAACAAATTGGAAAATGGGTCAACAATAGAAGCAATTTGATACATCACCATGAAATTGGCAAGAAAGTGGGCTATTTGAAATAATGGGTCCAAAAAATGGGGTCCACCCCATGGTGATGTACATCACCATGGGGTAGACCCCATTTCTTGGACCCTTTTTTTCAAACAATCCACTACCTTGCCAATTTCATCGAATTGGCAAGCTAGTGGGTCAAATTGGCAAGGTAGTGGGATGTTTAAAAAAATGGGTACAAGAAATGAGGTCTTATGGTGATGTACATCACTGTGAGACCCCATTTCTTGGACCCATTTTTTCAAACAACCCACTACCTTGAGCAATTTCATTGAATTGGCAAGCTAGTGGGCCCACTACCTTGTCTATGCTATGCGTTGAACCAAAACATATAATCTGCCCAATATTCATATGTAAAATTCAAACCAAAACATATGTACAAACTTGGAACAAAAACATATGTAAATTTGAAATATAGAAATGAAAGGTCTAACTATCAACTAATCTTGATGTGCATACTCTAAATTTTAATATAAATTAATGTGCATACTTAAAATTAATAAGAACCAATGTGCATACTTAAAAATTAATCCAATGAACCATCTAGGTCTACTCTACTATTTATTGTGTCAAGTATTGCCTCATGGTCAAACTCATGCACCTTCCACCAGGTCTTGTTCAAAGGTCTACCCCCATATTTGATCAAATGAACATTGGATTCCATGATAAGGTTTGAAAAATGAAGAATCTTCCGATGCGTGTCAAAGTCTTCAAAAAATCAAACATTAACACTCTTATGTGGGTACCTTCTAAGCCATGTTCCAGTAACAACCAATGAGCCTGTAGGGTATTCGATGTTTTCCCCATCTATAACTTGGGCCTCCAATTTCTTTTTAGCCTCAAAACAATGACACAAGTAATAATATGCCCCCTCTTCATTGTGTTCATCTACAATGACTATATAAACATGCCCTACATTGATATGTGCACCAAATTAGATGAAATTAGTCAACATTTCAAATACACTACCAAGTAAGATAATAATATGAATTTCAAAAACTATGCAAGCAGATATAATAACTAGTTGAACTAGATCTGATATGTGGTCAAAGTCAATTGATGATTCCAACTGTGTTGGTTCCAATGCCATCGAAGGCTAATACATGTGAAGTGGGTTAAGATAACCACCATTCATCAAACCACTCCTTTGACTCACACTCATTCCAAGCTTGAATTGTACATGAAGAACAAAATCATTCTATCTTCCATGTATGGATACTCCATGAACCTACATTTGAGCTAAGAAAAGAGTGTAGCTCACTTGATCCTATTAGTGTACAACAATCCTCATATGGTGCAATGTTAATATCGTCTATCAACCAAAAAAATCTACGAACTAAAGAATTACCTTCATTACTTGGACCCATCGAAGCATTACACCACTTGATGATTGATTTTGCATCTATCAACTTTGCATTGTCTTTATACTTTAACTTTTCTAATGCTAATGCTCTTTTGATACATGCTCCTGCACCATCATGCTCCCCCTTTCCATGCCTGACCTAACAAAAGTTCCACATATGTTGAGCACCTATAATAACATGCATCTTACTCAACCAATAGAACATCCATGAGTTCTTGAATTGTGATGCACAATTATCCAACCATATTATATGCTGATTGTATGCTATGCCCCTCCTAGCCAAATCACTGTAGAAAAACTGAAAGAAACTTTTCACAAACTCTGGAGAATGTGTGTGATCATCACTAATGTAAAAGTGGTACTCCCTCAATATCATCCTATTATCCTCTGTACTATCAGCTGAAAGAATGAATGCTATGTGCACAAATATAGAAACCTATGTGGAGTTGTAATATTATGACTGCACCTCATGTTGTGGCTGTAGAGTGTAGTTCTTTGCAAAGTTGACCATTGAAACTATGCTAGCAATTGGAAAGGTGTCCTTGCATACGTTGAATTGCAAGTCCAACCATTAAGCTCTATGGGTATACCTTGCATACTCATACACTATACTGTCATGAAATGTAAACATAAATTGATACAATGGAATCTTTTGAATAACCAAATCACACATTTTTACTTCATCACCATCTTTTGTATTGTATGCCACTGTTGTATACTTCCCAAAATCTACTAGTTCCTTTCCAACCGTATGTGTTCTTCCCATATGTTCACATAATGACATACATTGCAAGCCACTGCAATGTTGACATGTGCCATCCAAGCATAGTTTCCTGTAGAATATTGGCCTTCCTCTCTTTCACATAAAATTAGTGATAAGATGTCGCTTGAAGATGTTGGTGGGGCATGTATGCCACAATCTTGCAAAGCATTGTTAGTATGCAAATCTAAACATATAGAACAATAAACATCATAATGGTTAGAAAATTCAATATGTAATCTACAATAATAAGTAGTGAGTGTGTGATTTATCTTGAAATTAAAAGGTTTAAGCATTTCAAAATATCTTTAAAAAATTTGAATTTGAGGATAATCCTCTAGAAATTCATGAAAAATCTATGTTTGATTCGTATCCAAATTTTTTTTTGGATGTGGCTCACAGTTTCGACTACTGATTCTCGTTCTTACAACATCCCTTTGATTCCAAGATGTCATTGTGTTATTCTTCCAGTAGTCTTCAATTAGTGATCTCAATGCTTCAACAAATGATTTATCTTTTTGTGGGAGTCTCCCTGAGAATGCCCATAATTTAGTGGAATCTATGTCCTCAATTCTTTGGTGCCTTTGAATGACTCTTGATAAAGTTTTTGTATTAATTCTCAATTGTTTACTCATTTTTATAATGAGACGATATTTACTTGTTTGATTACTTAGTAAATTTGATATAATGACATGTTAGGTGACATTACTATCTTTTGAGCTTGAGGTCTTACCCACACCCTCATATACATCCATTAGATTCTTCACAATCATTTTTTCACTTGAATCATCTGATGCTCTCAACCCAAGAATCTTCATGATGGACCTATACTTTATACTTCACATCATTTCAACAAATAGTTGACATCTTGTGGTCTCATTTATTCAAAGAACAATCTCCAAATCTTATCAGCATATCTTCTATAAGTGTGTTGTGGAATCTTACCTTCCATTGGCTGCAAAATATTCTTATCAATATTAATAAAAAACTTTGGCTTTCTATGCAAAATTCTAGGTGGTGTTCTCAGAGGCACATTCATCTCAACATTAGAAATTTTATCAATATTTAAATGAGATGGGCTAGATTGCATACCTTTGATAGAGGATGCAATAGATGACATACCTTGAGGTTGAGATGGTAATGATGGTGTACCTCCTTCCTCAAATGTGAGTGGTGATGTAATATCAACTTGAGATGTTGTAGATGGTGTCCCTCCATATTCACTTGCGGTAGAGGGTGTGTCTCCAACTATGGTATTCAAACCTCTCTTAGCATGATGCTTTCAAATTCATTCCTTTTGTGCTGACAATTCCATTTCTCTTCTTGATGGTCGAGGTTCCTCTTCAATTGGCATGTCTTCGTCAATCGTTTGCAATTTATTCTTCTCACGATATTCCCTCAGCCATGTTGCTTTCTTTGTATTCTTAGCTTGTATCTCTACTTGCGTTGGTTTAATCCTTGATCGAACTTCCTCGACATGATAGATAATTTTATCTATAGTATAATAAAGAGAAAAATATTAGTTCCTAGAAAATGAAAGCACAAAATGGAAGCATGGACAAGGCACGTGAATTGTTTGAAAAAATGTTTTGGTAGAAATGTATGTAAAATGTGGTACCATAGACAAGCTAGTGAGCTCACTAGCTCACTAGCTTGTCAATGTGGTAGCATTGACAAGGTAGTGAGCTATTTGAAAAAATTCCTCATAGAAATGGGGTCTCACAGTGATCGGTGATATACATCACCGTGAGACCCCATTTCTATGAGTCATTTTTTCAAACAACCCACTACCTTGTCAATTCTACCACATTGATACATCACCGTGAGACCCCATTTCTATGAGGCATTTTTACAAACAACCCACTACCTTGTCAATTCTACCGTATTGACAAGCTAGTGAGCTCACATTTACTATCCAAGTAGATGTTTGTGATTATTTTTGGTTTCTTCCCCATGTGATGTAGGAGAGAGTGTGATTTAGACTCTATATCCCTTTTTACCACATCACATTTTGGTGAACCTAATGTTTGTTACATTTTAAAAACCTTCTCAAAATCATTAATTTATCATTTAGAATCAGAGTTTAAACTTAGGTTATTGGAATTTGTCATTTATGCAGGCATATTTTGGGTGAAAAACATTGAAAACATAAACATTTTCATATTTTTTCTCATTTCAAAACATAAATAAGTTTTAATTTTTAGTTTTTTCAAAGTAATTTTAGTTAATTGCTTCACTTTAAATCTAAAAATGATCTTTTCAATCATATTGCATTACTTAGAATACATTAAATTTTATGCATGATTGTTTATTTCACATAGAAAAAATAGGGTTTTATACATTTCAAGAAATCTTCTTGTTGCAAGACTTGAATCTCTGTAACTTGAGATCCTCAGATATTATAGGTGATTTCCAAATTATGAATTTAGTAAAAAATTGCATCTCTAGACTAGGGTGCCACCACCCCTATCTAGCTGATTTCAGGCCAAGTTTGGATCACAATTTTGTCTCTATGATTTCTTTACAAATTTATGTTCTATTTTTTAATTTTTTTAAAATAGTTGTTGTTACTGTCATATATTTTTATTCATTCTATGATCACTCAAGTGTTTTGAAACTCGTAATAAATTTATGAGCTTCATGACTTGGTGTCCCATAGCTAATACCCCAATGAGACGTAGTTTCAAACTTATGGCTTCAAATATTACAATCAAAACTGGTGTTGAGCCTAAGTCTTATAACTCTTTCACTCAAGGTGTTACATCTACTAAATCCATCCTTGATTCTATTCCTAATCTACATTACCCAATTCTTCATCATCATCTAAAATTTATGTGGACTCGGAGGCTACTATTGCTAATGTCCCTCAAGAAAAACTCAAACAATTGGGAAAATACCTAGAAAGACTTCAACAATACTTTAGTACCAAGTCTCTAGATGGAGAAATGGTTCCTCTTATGGAAAGAATTAGGAAGTTAATTAATTAATCGCAAGGGATAGAAGTATTGTGTAGCCTATCCCATATAGTGGATGCAAACATTACTAGGGTAGCTAGTTATGCTCAAGCCTTAACTAATGATCAAAACCAACTAGGAAAACAAGTTTCATCTCCTATGACCATGAATTCTATTCCTACATTTACTTCTCTAGTTGTAGCATCAACAATGCAATATACCAATGGTCTAAACTTAGGCTTAGGGATTTCTAGTGGAAATCCTTATATAGTTTTGTCCCTTCAACTACAATACCTCCATGTCCTTCAAAAATCATAAACATGTAAAATAATAGCCCTCCACTCATCCATGATAGTTCACCACATTCCACACACTCTCAAAACATGTCACCAAATGATCCCATGATAAATTAACTTTTTCAAAACATGTCTTCGTTATATCAATAAATTTTGAATATGAATCAAAGTCAAGCCAATACAAATCCACCTACATATACCTCATGCATAGTCCATTGTCATTTTCTATTTTAAAGACACCCATACCACAAATCATCAAAATACCCTGCTTTGAAAAGTATAATGGAAAAGAATACCCTAACAACCATGTGTTAGCCTTTACCACCTTGTGTAGCGACTTCATTTTTTAAGATGCACTCCTAGAAGAGCTCTTTCCTACATCATTAAAAGATATGGCATTGAATTGGTTTTTCTCATTTCCTAAAAACTCAATTACCTCCTTTATACAACTCATTAATGAGTTCCTTCAACACTTTCAAGCAAACATTGGACCCCAAGTGACATTGAATGACTTGGTCCATTGTAATAAAAGACCCAAAGAGAAGATAAGAAATTTTATAGGATGATACCCATCAATTTATTCACAAATATCCTATAGTCTGTTAGATGTTGACATTTAGAGGGTTTCCATAGGAAACTTACAACCTAATATTAGATATAAGATATTATTGATGAAATATTAAGCTTCATTTATGTATTTGTGTATGACCTTTCATGATTATTAGATATCGATTAGTCAATATGAGGGTAGAACTTCATCATCTCCTACTGTTCAATATGAAGTTGTACCTCAAAATAATTATCAATCATTTAAGTTCAATAAAACTAAAACTTCATAAAGATAAAAATTCCTGAAGATTCTAATAACATAAATACACAAGTTTCTACCACAACCACATCACACATCGATTTAGGCCAAGAGATAGATAATTTTCACATTTGTCCAATTCTCTCCATGATATCATGTTGTAGTTGCTAAAGAAGAATATGATTCAACTCCCTCCAATTAGACCTATTAATACAACTAAACCATTACCACCAAACTTCAATACAAAATCCTTTTGTCAATATCATCTTACACATAGACATGATACAAAAAGATGTACATGCTTATTAAGTATTAGGTGAAAGACCTCATCAATTATAATCAAATCCGGTTTGCCAGTGTAAATTCCAAAGGAAACAAATTGGTTTCACCACCTAATCAAAACTTGTAGATATTTACAAACCCAATGCCAAATAATTCAATAAATTTTTCTAATCCAGTAATAATGAAAAATATGATGACCTATCCAATGTTATAAACATGATTGAAGTTAAACCTCATAAAGGTCAAACCAATCTATTTCCTTTCATTTCTTTCACACATATTGATGCTTGTATAACTACACTTGATGGTCCTCTCTATGTTACTGGTAGAATCAATGATAAACCCACAAGGGGAACACTCATTTATCCTGTTTGCAGAGTGAACATGATCATTGAAGAATTCTTTTACATGTGAATGAACTTTATAAAGATGGTTATGAACAATCAAAAGAATTCTTAAAGGCTCATGATAATTATGTTCACCCTATGATTGGTTAGATAACTCTTCTAATAAAAGTTGGACCTAAAAAATTAGAAGTTTTATTTACAATAATCCTGATGTCAAACCATTTTTATGTGAAGTTAGATCTTCCATGGCTAAGCTCCATTAATTTTGTCCCATCGATTATTCATAGATCTTAAATTCCCATTTGAAGAAAAAATAGATAGAATATACAATAGTGGATTTAAGCCTTTGGTCTCTTGTGGAAACTTTTCATTAGATTATTTTTGGACTAAATTAGCTCAACGAGTTAAACCTTGTGAGGATTATTTTTTTGTGTCATATCAAAAATTCAAAGCCAAAAGAATAGATCAGCTATCACTTAGTAACATCTCGCATGAGGTTCCTCGGTCTCTAGTGACTTTGAAGGTTATTACTCCTATTCCATAGGTACTAAATGAACCTTTGTATGAACCAAGTATCCCCCCTGACCACCTAGAATTTATGTCATGGTTCCCCCTCTGCCATCCTATAAAGGACTAAGAGATAACCACGAGATTAACTTTGTTTTTACGAAAGAAAAACAAGTCGTTAGGAAAAAAACTAAGGATCTAATGGTCTCCCAATAGTTGATAGTCCCTTCGATTCCTCCTACAAAGGAAGAAAATATAACAATGGTGGGGAAAACCTAAATCACCCTTTTACAAGACGAAGCCCATGCAAGAAGAAATAGAAGTACAAAAGAGTGTAAAAGAAGATGTCGAACTATGGCTTGTTAGCTTACTAAAGCTAATAAACCTTTAACCAATGACCTTCCATACATACAAATAAATTCCAATGAGATACCAACCATCCATTCATCCTCCTCATTTCCCGACTTCACCCACCTCCCTCGCCAAACCATGAAGTTGAACCATACCTATCCCAACCAAAACAAATAATGAAAGAGGCTCATATGGATGAAATTTCTTGTAATCATGTTGACAGTGCTAATATACAACCTATCCTGATACATTGGGATAGTGAAATAGAAGACAAGATGAAAGAACAAGAACATAATGAACTATCTATCATGTTTGAAAAGTCTATGAATTTAGATGGGAGCAACCATGATGATCCTCCTCCAGAGAGTGATTCACCACATGTTGAACCTGGTGCTTCTCCTTGTATGGAACTTGTTGTAATCCCTTTAGCTAGTTGTCCTCCTTCCATTTATGGTGAGAAATATTGAGATGCAAACAATTTTCTATAGATTGTCTCACACATGTAGTACCTTGTGTGTATTTTTATTTTTTCTTGTACATAATGAGATCTACCATAATGTGTTGCTTGGAATGTCTTTATGTTTGCTAGTTTTCTTTGGATGACCCTTGTTTTTCTTGTTGGCACAAGGATACAAAGAAAAAAAAATGTTGTGGCATTCACCTATTTGTATCTCCATTCATTTTTATGTCATGAATTATTTCGTATTATGTTTCCTTTTGGGAATGATGCAAAGTGTTGAGACATTTAGGTCTCTTACATGTTGACCCAAAAGGCCTTTTTATGTTGTCTTCATTTGTCATTCCTCATTTTTTATTCATAGTTACACAAGCATTTGAGGAATGATGTCAATTCTAAGCATAATCATATTATATATTATTTGTATTTGATACTAACCCCAGATCCATGTATCCCTTATGTGTTATCTTTGTCTTGTTAATTATGTGGCTTTGTTTTGGGGGTAACCCCTCATGATGAGTTAGATTTTTTGGGAATGTATCAGTGGCATAGGGTTTTCCAATAAGCTATCATGGCCTATCATGTTGTAAATATCATTTAATTTTACCTTAAATAAAATTTCTCTCAGTTGGCATTACAAATTACTATAAGGTGGGGGTATACATTCTATTATGTGCTTCACTTTTTTCATACATGTTGAACTTAGTGATTCAATTTTTGTATATTGATCATATTTTGTAGTGCTTTATCATAATTATTAGACTATGATTCTCAGTATGGTTGACATGGGAATGCACCTAGTGAATATTAGACTTCACTATCCCTTGTGTGTTTTTATTTGATACTATGGCAGAAACTCACCAAGTGAATATAGGGCTTCACTAGCTTATGATGCTTTTATTCATGGGTCACCTACAAATATCAAACTTTGTTAGCCTGTGACTTATGAGTTCCTTGGGTATGAATCCTAGTAATATTTTTTTAGAACTTGCTAGTCCACAATTGTCATACCCCCCTTACATGTTGCATCATTCTTGCATTGTGTTTGCATAATGTTTTCATTGTGTTTTGATTATGTTTGCATTGTGTTTGGTATTTACACTGTGTAGTGTTTGCATTATATATTTTTTCATTATGTTAGTTTATGTCTTCATTATGTATACTTTGTGTTTTTCATGTTGCATTACACCTCATGTGTGCGTGTTCCTTTTTCTTAACATTTTTGTTATGTAGGATCTTGAGCCTGGGGGCTAGCATATCCCCTAGATTTGATGTATCCTACCTCTCCAATATTCAGATAAATGGACCCTTATTGGCTTATCCTTACTTTATTGTGAGAATGATTGAAGTTCATACTCTCACTAAAGTGGGGGTGAAATTAGCATCATAAATTATCACCCTTGGCAATTTCACACTAGGTTTAGCCCCCCACATGCCTAGACCCAATTGTGCTCTTAAATTACCCATTTTATGATAATATTCAAAATATCAGGATTGAATTAGGAATTATTATTTAGTATTTATTTCACGACACTCAAAGACCTAAAACAGGTCTTTTCTAGGGCACCACCTCCCTTTACCAACCTATTTTGGCCCAATTCAAAATATATTATTATCAACATTTTAACATTTTAAATTTTAAATTTATTTGTAAGTTTTTATAATTACTTTTATAGGATAATGAATAATTACATATAAATATTGTTGACCCTTTGCCATTGATTTCAAAGAGGGATATAATGAACTCAAAATGTTAAGCTCAGAATGTTGAATTTCTTAGAAACAATAATGATCTCAAAATGCTGCATTATATCTTCCATAGGGGGAGATAGTGAAGAAAATGCTATAGCAAAGAAATCATTCAAAGGAGGAGATTTGTGTTTGTGTGTAGTTGGCTGGTTTGGTTGTCCAAAATTTCTTTTTGGTGGTCCAACATTTTGTTGTTTTCCTTCAGTGACAAAGGGGGAGATTGTTGAACATACGTTGTCATTGATGTTAGAGTTTGCAATTAAAAGTTTTTCAAGGATGTAAGAGTTTGTAGGCATACATGAATTGTCATTATATTTCCTTCAACTTAAATTGTTGTATGTCAGAAGTTTAATTTTTTCATTGTTGATAATTTTACTGTCATGATGCAAAATCAAGAAATATATTATCAATTGTTGTATATTTGCAATATCTTTCTTGCATCTATTCTCTATTTATGTGGTAGTTCAGAAGTTTGTATTAGAATGTTTCAGTTCAAGGATATCTTTTGGGCAAAGAAAGATATTGCAAATATACAACAACAATTGATAATATATTTCTTGATTTGGCATCTATTCTCTATGTATGTGGTGGTTCAGAAGTTTGTATCAGAATGTTTTAGTTCAAGGATATCTTTTGGGCAAAGAGATTTCTCTAGAAATACAATTATGGTCTGAATTTCTTTAAAAAACACATCTTTTCTCTATGGTTTGGGAGGAGAGTATGTCTACACTAATATTATCAAATTCCTAAGTTTCTGAAGGATATGTTCAGCATGCAAAAATATTGAAGTAACAAAAGGTTCTCTATGTATGTCTGTTAACCAGTTGAAGTTCAAGGCGTGTGTGGTAATAGCTAGTTGTGTGCAGAATTCAAATCTTGCATGTGGTGTTCATATAGGAAATGGTTAATGTCTCTGTTGTAGCACCTGACATCAAGTTATTTTGGCATCAAGAAAATTTAATTTTGGACTAATGTGTTACATGTTACATGTAATTTGAGTTTAGGTCCACCCTATGTAATCCTGGCTATTTGCGAATCCCTAGTTGACATAGAAGAGTGTTAATGTAATGTCATGTATATATTTCAAATTTTTAGATGCATCAAAAGGTATCCAAATGTGACCGTGACATGAATTATAACTACATCTATACGAAGTGAAGAGTTGGTTGCTGGTACAAATTAAAGAGAAGATGAAGGATATTTGTATTCCAGTGTGTGTGCCTATATTGGAAGATCATATTTAGTGAGGAATAATGTTATCTTTAACTCTGGCACGAGCTGAGTTACCTTGAAGATCCACAAGCTTTATCGTTGTATTCCAGTAGGACTGGTGCTCTATTTGTTGTATTGTTTCAGTTGGGGATTGGTGTCTCTAGTAGGTTGGTGTCTTCAAACACAATAGGAGATTTTTGTCTCAGGTAGGTTGGTGCCTAATTTAGTGTGTAAAATTCACTTATACATTTTTGTATTGTGAGGCTAGATTTGGATAGTAGATCCAAGAAACTTTTCTCATTGTGGTTTTCCCCATCTTGGGTTTCCATGTATATCTAGTGTTCATGTGTGTAGTTGTGTGTTCTTATGTTGTTCCTTGATCATTAGCTTTTTGCTTTGGTTAAGTGTGATTTTTGTTATGTGCATTTGATTTAAAAGTTTTAGATAGATTTGATCTACTGATTCACCCCCCCTCTCAGTAGATTGTGTGAGCATGATTGAAGTTCATACTCTCACTAAAGTGGGGGATAAATGTAGCATTATAAATTATCACCCTTGACAATTTCACACTAGGTTTAACTCCCCCTATGTGCTTGGACCCAATTGTGCTCTTGAATTACTCGTTTTATAATAATATTTGAAATATCAAGATTAATTTGGGAATATTATTTAGTATTTATTTCACAACACTCAAAGACCTAAAGAAGGTCTTGTCTAGGGAACCACCTCCCTTGACCAACCTATTTTGGCCCAATTTAAAATATATATTATTATCAATATTTTAAAATTATAGAATTCAAATTTATTTGTTGGCTTTTGATAATTAATTTTGCGGGAAAACAAATAATTGCTATAAGTACAAGTCTTTTTCACCATTTTAAATAGTAGTGAAATTTATTGAGCAATTGAGCATCCTTAAAAGAAATCAAGAGCATAATTAGCAGAGCTTACAACACTTATTTTCAGTCAAGATCCATGTTTTTAATGCATTACGTTTTCATGTGAGTTTGTTCATGTTTTATGTTCATTTGTTTGTGAGTACTAACACTTGCACGACTTTCAATCAAGAAACCAACTCTCCTTGCATGGGATTATCACAATGACTTCAATCCATCAAGGAAAGTAGATTTGAGTGGTAAATTGTAAAAAATGTGAGAAACGTCAGTTTATCCAAGTTCAAGTGTAGCTGATTTTAGAAAAAAGGAGTGGCCAATTTTGACCCCTTTTTTGTATATCATTTTCATGACTTACCCATATATGTATACATACGTACATACATGTACATACATACATACATATATACATACATACATACTTACATGCATGCATACATACATACATACATACATACATACATACATACATACATACATACATACATACATAAATACATACATACATACATATGTGTGTATATGTCTGTGTATGAATAATTATGATGAAATACCTATAAAACTTATGTTTGTTTTACAAGAGAAATAAATTAGATCATTAATTATAAAACCAAGATAGTAATGTCTATGGTCAAAATATATGATTAATATTTGCATTTGGTTTCTTGATTATTATAGCAACCGAGTCAAATATACCAAAAACAATAAAGGTAAACTTTGTTTAGTTAGATATGTTTGTAAGCCTGAAAGTGAAATTCATTTGGTTAATCAATAGTTTGATAAATAGGTGTGTGAACATATGAATCACCTTATCTTAATGAAACATATTATCTTCTTTTAAAATCTTTGAACAAAGCAATATAAAATGACTACTTGCATTGTCGATTTGTTATAATCAATCAAATAGGTCATTCTCAACTAGAGGGTGTCTAGAGTTGTATGACAAATTGTTGTAATTTAGAATACAACACTAGTTCTCAGATGGAATGGTTATCATGGAGATCTTCTAGATCTTCTACCCTCGTGAAGGGCAGGTTCACTTCTAGTTGGAAGGTGTGTGGGGGACCATCGATCTGTGGCTGGAGGAAATGAATTTTGGTGATGCTCTCCCTCTTGCAATTGAGATGTCGAAGACTTAGTTTATAAGAGACATGATATTCTATTTGTCACAAAATTGTATTAATTATAGTTTATTGTATATCATGTCTACACTATGATGATTTTAACATGTTATAATGATCCATTTTTGGGATGATGTAATACTTGATAAGATAATTGTAATCTTTTGATAAAATAGAATGATGATATACTTGATAGTAAAACTTGTTCAAATATTCTTATTTTATAAGGAAATGTGAGTATTTGATGTAATTTTTTTTGTATATAATAAATGTTTAGTATTTCAATCTTCTATCCTTTTTATGAAATTGGAAATCAATATTATGATATTATGCTTTCAAATAACTTAGTATTAGTTGTTCAACAAAAAATGAATTTTTACAGTCAATGAATTAATAGTTTATTATAGAAAACATCATTGCTCTATCCCTATCTAGACCCTTAGTAGTCCTTATTGGACCAAATCTTAGATGATTTTTTTATAAAAAACATCCACCATAATCTACATAGTAAGTCATTATTGAAAGGATATGGCCTTGTTTGATTGATTTGAGCCAAATATTACTTCAATTTAATAACCTCAAGACTGTGACTAAGTTGATCCAAATCTTTGCACCACTCAACTACTTTTAGCTCTTCCTTCATAGGAAGTATAATTGGTAGTCCCTTTCTTCTTTTATTATCAATCTTGATAGTTAATATATTAAACTATTAGAAGGGATTCCCCACCTTTTTTCTACTTCTCTTATGGATAAGACATTATCTTCAACATCTTTGATAGAACCATCCATATCTTCTTATTTCCACTTGCTTCTATTACACTTTGTCTTATTTCTATGATGTTGATAAGAATTAATAGTAACATACTTTATTTTTACACTGTTATCAACAAGACTATAGTCTATGTTATCATGAGGTAAGTTTATTAAGGTTTCACCATCATCAAAGTTGAATATATTCGATTTCACACCCCTTGATAAATGGGTCCTTAACCTTTATTTTTTCTTTTTTACTTTTCCTTTGTAATAATTCCACACTGCCTAAAGAAAAAGATATCCATCAATATCTATATGTAAAAAACATGTAATAATTTTAAGTTATAAATTATAACATGAATCATGTAGAATAGTTGTTTAGTTATAATATGCAATGTGTAGCCACCATTATAAATAGTCTATGTTATAATGTAAGTAGTGTCAAAATGTAGTTTCTTTTGAAATAAGTTATTTTACAAACAAAAACACTAGATCTATTTTTTAAAATTTAAAAGATAAATAATATTGATAGTAGAAAAAGTGCCCACATTGTAAGGATTATAGGGAGGATCAAGAATAGCACAAATGACCATATTATATATTTATACAATTGTAATCCTAATGGAGTACACAAATCAAAAGAGGAGAAATGCACGAAAGGGAAAATTTAAAGTTTGGGGAAGATGAGAATGATGTGAAAATGCCTTGAAATTGAAAATTTCAAAACTTCTAGTATCTAGTTATCATTTATACAATATGGATTACACTGTGTTTGAAACCTCAATTCAAAAATATCTGACATATTTTTTCTTAAATACATTTTATGTTTACATTTTCCCTATTTGAAATGGGTATCTCCAAGATTGTTGATTCTTAAATGGTTTGATTAAGTAGTTTGGATGGGTTGTCAATGATGTAGTATTACTATTTTGTGTAGAAATATAAATTTTCCCAAATTCATCCAAGGTAAACTATCTTATGTGAAACACATTCATCATCCTATAAGAGGCACTAATTATAATGAACATATCCACTACACCCATGTCAAGGTAAATATTACAAAGGTTGAAAATACTATTGATCAAGCACAATATTTTTTCTATGATTGAGTTCATTGTATGAACACACATGTTGATAGAAACATGGTGAAATTGAGAACACAAGTCTTATATTTATATTTCTAGTTGTTATTCTTGATTCATAAAATTAGTGAATTATGTCATAAAAGGACCAAATACAAATGAGATATCATTGCAATTATTTGAAAGCTGACTTTTATCTAAGTGTTGTTCGAATAATAGCTTCCATTTTGATGCTAGAAATCTAATGATCCTTTCTAAATAATTTATGCAACATAATTATCATTCCTTATTGGAAAGGAGGATTCCCTGTAAAATATCATTTAGAGGATAGATTGTCTCTTTGTAGCTTTGATTAGTGTGTGTGAGGTCATCTTATAATATCCAAAACTTCATATTTTTAGTGAATTAATTCTCTTCAAAACTGAATATTTTTTACATTCATATAAAATAACTTATTAAATTTCATCTGTGTTTTCTTATCATGTATAAGTACCTTTATATTGAATTCTTATTATAATTTTATCCATGTATTAATTAAGAAAACTTTCCTTGCTTAATTCTTGAAGACTACTTAAATGATTGAAACTAGGTCTAACCTCTCTTTTAGTTTTCCATTTCAATTTTAGTGAAGAATATTTTGATAACCATGCCAAGGTAGACTTTGAAAATCCAATAAACAACTGCCTCATAAAGGAAGGAATTGAGTGTAATTTAAAATAATAATAGTCAAATATTTAAACTTGTAATAGTTAATTATTTAAACCCATAATGGTCAATTACTTTACATCTGTTCTTTCATATAGATAAGTATACCAATACTATGGTAGAAAGAGTTATTGATATCCATGGTACTTCCATCTAAAGAGAGTTCAGTAGGTATGATATTCATATTAATAAAATAAATTTGATTAGGTGAAAGTGCTATGTCAATGATTTTCAAACATAAGCTCCTAGCAAACACATTCTTTTAAAATTCCTATCCCTTGTTGATATTATATATATTATTGTATGTTGGTCCTAAAGTCTAGCCACACATAGGGATCCATCTATTAGAAATATTTATCCCATGCATACTTGGCTAGTTGTGGTCTTTAACTAGGAAGTTTAGTAATCTCTTATCTTTTTATTTAATAATTTATATAACTTGCCTTCGTTCGTCGTAATGTTTTTTGGCATTCAAATAGTCCATATTAGATCGTATTCTATTGAGATATTTTATTAAATAGTTAACATGGCTAGCCAATATTAACATATTTTCATGCCCAACCTATGATTCTAATAGGCTGCAACCTTTCACACTTTCCAAATTCTTCATAGCGTAACCTTTCAAATACCCTATGTAATTTCAAACCCTTTAATTTTTATATCTCTCCAATTCCTCCCTTTATTATTGTCAACTCAATAAAGGTATTCAAAATTGAACCTAAATTATTTATCCATTTGAATATAACTATTCAATTTTCTATTTCTAAGCACTTTAACTTCTTATGTTAGATAATTATTATTACTTGTTTATGTGTAGTCTATAATTTATATCATAGAGTGAATGTTTATTATTAATTATTTATATGAAGGTTGAGTGTTAAGAAATAGAAAATCAAATTATACATCTAGTCTATAATTTGTATGGAAATTGATGTGATGTCATGAGTGTATTACACTCTTTATTGAGAGAAAAATGACATTTTTAATTTTCTAATTTGAGTTAAAATATAATTAAAAAGAAAAAATACATATAGAAAAAATTGTAGAATAGTATGATATTCTCTAAAGTCTAATCTTTTGTATAATCTAATAATCTCTATAGACAAAATATAAATGTTGAAAAATGTAGGAATCTAAAATTTTATATTCTTTATAAGTTCAATTGCATGTAGTGAGATTGTGAATGGCTTACTGATACCATAGGTTAATTTTATAACTTTTTTCCCTCCTATATATATATATATATTTGATGAATAGGTAGCTATTTATATTAATTCAAATGTAAATATACATATTCACAAAAAAAGGGTTGGTGGTAAAAAGGCACACCCCGAGAGTCAAATGGACAACACCCAGAAAAATCAATAGATCACATGGGTGAAGCCCAGAAGTCCAAAATTACAAAGTAAATAAAAAGGCCATTAAGCAACCAGAATAATGCCAACAAAGCCAGGAGGGTCTATGTCATCCAAAATTTTTCCCCATACATCAGTGGGGTTTGGAGTGACGTTAGGAGGAGGACCCCAACCATAATCAACATTTTTTTTCTCTTTATCTTCTTCCTCGTGCCGGGGAGAGATTGCAAGCGCCAAACACAATTTTTTTACCAGTGGCTGGCCAACCAGAGCCAAAAGTAGGAGGGTCATCAGAGGGCCACCCATAACCTCCACCACCATTCCCCTAAGCATTGCTAGAAGGCCACCCCTGGCTAGCCCACAGTGGAGGAGAACAGTTTCACTGAGGAGTGCGAGAAGCCCACTGAGGAAAAGACTGGGAATGGGGATGCACAGAGCCACTCCATTACTGAACCCTAGAGGGTGACCGACCACGAGAAGAGGTGGGAAAAGTGGGGACTCGAGCAACAGTACCAGGGGAATTACCCCAGTGATCCAGGAGAACCTAAAGGTGAGCAACCTCAAGTGCAAATTTTTTAGCTTGCACCTGAACCTACAAAAGCACATTAGAGAAAATCATAGCTTTAACATATAAAGATACATGAATATCCATTTGAGTATGTGAAAAAATGCAAGCATTTTTGTCTTTCCAAATATTGAAGAGAATTTCTACCCTGAAAGTGTGCCAAAGCTAGGTGAATTTTGCAAGAAATTTGGGAGAATCTCTTAGCAACACCATATGCCAGGAGAAAGGCTCTAGCCTAAAGGGCTGAAAAAAGTCATGAATCCAAGTCCAAAGCTGCTGGGCTCTGGGACAAAACCAGAAAAGATGCTTAAAATTATTAGCTTTCCCACAAAAGGGGTAACAAGTGTCCCAAACCCCTAGGTGAACCAGCCAAAAACCCACAGGAAAGCCTTGGAAAAGAATACACTAGGAAAAGTGGGCAAGTTTCAGCTCAACACTTGCAGACCATGTGGCAACAAATCTTTTACACCAAACATGAGCAAGAGATTGAAGAAGCCACCTTTGGTTCAAACTATGAATCATAGGAAAATGTGGTGAAAGCCAATTGTAACCAAGCCAAGGCTTGTAGTTCCTGAAAGGGGTGTCTATATACCACTTCCAGTCTTTCCACCAAGGTTTGGTCCCACGAATTCCAACCTTATGAAGAATTTTAGTAGGAATAACATTCACTAGACCATTATAAGTAGCACGGTCCTAGTTATGAAGCCTGTACTGGGCACGAAAAACTTTCCATGACATAATATGCATGGTGGGTCTATGAAATATCTTTTGCAGGGTCTGAATAACCTTTTTGTGAAACTTGAGTGCCTTAAGCCCAGGCAACTTAGCCAATGACTGACCATTGCAAAAAAAAAGAGGTGACCACCAAATATTGTGCTGGTTGAGAGAAAGCCCATCTCGAAAACTAGAGCCAACCCAACAGAGCCAGGGTTTGATAGCCTCCTAGGCTCACTAGATACTTTTGGCCACAAATGTCCCAATAATCTAGACTGATTCTTCCATGACCAGAAGGGTTTGAAAGCCAATCCCCTTCCAGGTAGGTCTATGGACAGGGAAGCTAGATTGAATACTATGCCTAAGAAGAATTTTCTAGGCCTCGTCCTAGTAAGGGCATGAACAATCCATTTAATAGAGAGTAGTCCCTTGCCGTTGAGTAGACAACAACCCGAGACCTCCCAAGTCTCTGGGAAGGTAGCAGAATTCCCAAGCCACATGGTGAAACCTTATGTGAGACTCAGAGGAGGGCTAGAGAAAGTCTCTAAGAAATTTCTCAAGCTTGCCATAGGAAGCTTTGGAAGGGGCCCAAGAAGAAGAATAATAAATATGGGTGGCCACCAGAATTTTGGAACACACCTGAAATTTCCCTGCCAAAGAGAGGGGCTTGGTAACCCAATAAACAAGCTTCTGCTCAACTCTAGAGAGCAAGACTTGCCAAAGCTTAGTCGAGGACACTTGAAAGGCAAAGCGAATGCCCAGAAACTAAAAAATTTCTCCAAGCCCAATCCACTTCTATCCATACTGTTGCAACCAAGGTGGAGAAGGAAAGATAGACTATCGGTAACACAAAGTTCTATGCCATTGGATGATAGAGCTGGAAACAAGACATAAGGTATTAAGACACTCAAGAGCTGCCACAATGGAGTATTCTTCCTCTAGAAGGGTGTGGAATGAGTCATCAACAAAATGGCCATTAACAAGTTGAGCTTGAGAGTTGGGCAGAGAAATTCCCTTGACCCGTTGCTAGGAAATTGTGTTGGGCAAGAGGTAGCCAAAGCCCTCAGCAGCAAGCACATACAAAGAAGGGGCCAGTAGGCACCCTTTCCAAATGGAACGAAAGAGTCCAAAGGAAAATGATTGATGACCATTGATGGTGATATAGGCTAAGGCATCCACAAAGAGCATTTGAACAGATTGAATAAAATTGGGCCCAAAACCCAAAGCTTGTAGCATAGCAAGAATAAACGACCATTTGATGTGGTCATAGGCCTTGGAAAAGTCAATTTTAATGAACACGAATTTCTGGTTTGAACATCTGGCCCATTCCATGCCTTCCCAAATAGCAATAATATTATCCAAAATAAATATGGATTTAATAAACCTAGTTTGTTCCGAGCGCACAATATGCGGTAGAAGATGGAAAATTTTAAGAGCCAAAGCCTTGGCGATAATCTTGTAGGAGACATTAAGAAGCATGATAGGTCTCCAGTTGTAAATATCTTCTGGGTCACTCGACTTAGGTATGAATTTTATGTTACCTTTATTAATTAAGTTACCTAGAGAATTAGAATGAAAAGATTCTAAGTAAACTTGATGCAGATCGTGCCCAATATAGTCCCACATGGCTTTGTAAAATTCACAAGGGAACCCATCAATTCCTAGGGATTTGTCATCAGCCATGGAATAGACAACCTCTTTGAGATCATCAATTGATAACAATTGATCACAAAAAAAATTTTGAGCTGAAGAAAGCTTATTTGGCACAACAACAAGACAATCCTGAAGGGCTTGTTATCGCATAGACATGAGTTCCTGCACAGTGAAGACTTGCTCATAATGACGCACAAAGGCCTGGAGAATATCAGGTAGCTTAGAAAGCACCTGGATGCCATCTTTAATTTTTTAATGCCCGGGGATGAGTGCCTAGCACGTAGAGCAAAAAAAAACTCTTTGGAGGCACGATCACCAACTTTTAGCCAATGTAACCGAGCTTTGATTTGTGCACCTCTAGTAGCATAGCCATTAGCAATTTGTTTCTTGTGACTTAATTCTGCCACCCTGACTTGCAATGATGGAGAAAAGGGGCTGGCCACTAAAGCCACAATAGCATCACGGAGGTTAGCGGTGGTAGCCTCATAAGACCACCGATGAAAAATAGCCAGCTGACACCCATAAATGCACATAAATCTAGCCATGTGGATGATAGCCTCATTCCACCAATTAATCTAGCTTGTATGAGGAGCTGGTCTGCACTCCAAATTCTAGACTCTATGAATGTGGGGTAGGGTAGGCTTGTGGTAGGGTAAAGACATGTTTAAAAAAATTTGAGTTTTACACATACAAGGTTGTCGAGTCTCCCATTCAATGCAAAAAGAAGTGGG
This sequence comes from Sequoia sempervirens, assembly GCA_007258455.2. Taxonomy (NCBI): domain Eukaryota; kingdom Viridiplantae; phylum Streptophyta; class Pinopsida; order Cupressales; family Cupressaceae; genus Sequoia; species Sequoia sempervirens. The sequence continues at coordinate 157,038,323 of VDFB02000008.1, forward strand.
GAAGTGGTCTGACAAGGTCACATCCACTAATGGCTTAACCGAGAGAGAGGAGCTACAATTGCGCCGAGATCATGGCACGATCAAGGCGCTTAAATATTCTATCAGAACTGGCTCTATAATTACACCAAGTGTGTTAGAGAGAATGAGAATGGCGACAACCAATATTGGAATAAAGAAGCCCCAATTATTGCACATGTAAAACCATGCCTCCCTTTCCCCAGCTGTCCATCTGAATGAGAAAGTGCCATCTTTGTCAGATGTCGTCTCTATCATATTGAAGTCCCCACATAGTAACCAAGTAGCAACTAGTAAATAATCAACAATCCAATGCCAGAGCAAAGAGCGTTCCAAAACATCATTATAAGCATAGACATTAATAACCCCAAAGGAATGATTATTAATGTTGAGAAGGATCCAGACGAGCCAATGAGTGGGATCAGACCCGTGGTCAACCACAAAAGAGTGCCACCATGGGTCCAAAAGGGGGACAACTCTGCCACGCCCAACATCATGAGCAGTACAAAATATTTTATTGGCTGGTCAAATAGAATGACAAGCCGCAGGAAGCAAAAAACCAAAAATTTTAACTTCTTTGAGACAAAGAACTTCAATACCAGAGTACTTACACAAGGTATCTCTGACATAATACTTTTTGGAGAGGTCTGATAGACCTCGAACATTCCATGAGAGGAACTTCATGAGTGAAACTCCATGTTTTGGAAACCCGATTCCTCCTCATTCAGAGAAGATAAATGATTTTGCAAAAATTTTGGTGGGACTGATCTAGTCTAGATGGATGGAGAGGAAATCCTTCGCTTTTCATGAACATATTCCCCTTCTTCCCTAGGAGGGGAAGGGCTATGAGATCACCTTTGAGCTCCCGTCACAGGAGAAGAAACATTCAATTGTGTTAACATAACAACAGCCGACCGAGGCGTAGACTTTGGCCTAGGCTGTTGTGGAACCTAATCAATTCCAACTAGAGCTTCTTTCCCCTTCACAAAAGGGTTTGAAACATCTTTCACTGGTTCAGAGGTCACGAGACCCAACTTAGAACCAGTGGACTTATTCTTTCGGTTTGTAACCGTAGTCCATTTCGCATCAGGTTTGGCAGCAGATGCAACCGCTGAATGAGGCTTTTTAACATCTCGTGGTGGAGAAGGTGTACGAGGCACTGCTAAAGGGCAGTCCTTAATCTTGTGGTCCACTGACTGACACCTATAACATGTGCTGGGCAGATTAAAATATGTGACCTTCTGGGTGTGGCGAAGAGCTCCAATTTGGATATCAATGGATTCTTTCAAATCTTTGGAAAGGTCCACTTCCACACAAACCCTCTTCTAGAGTCGGACCTGAAAGAACCTATCTAGCTCAATGCAAATAACCCTCCCTAGTGAGGAAGCTATATTATTCAAAAAAGGAACACAAGGCAAGGGTAGACCAGGGAATTCAATCCATACCGGGACCCGCAACTTGGTGTTGTTCGAGATGTCAAAATCACAGGTCCACACCTGGAAAATTAACAAAGAAGACCAGACACACCAGGGCCCATGGGCTAAGATAGCCTGCACATGATTGACCTTCGCAAAGCGGAATAAAAAGAAACCCTTGGTTAAATTTTGGACCATATCAAGGCGGACCCCATGAGGGACCCAAGCCTTGTTAACCCATTCTTTAAGCACACTTTCAGGGGGAGTTCTCTTAACAAAATACGCAACAAGGGTGTATTGCTCAAGCCATTGACAGGTAGTATCAAAATATGGTAAAGGAAAAACCACATTAGCTGGTGAATTAGAGCACTTACCTCATGAAAGACTTTCAGAACAAATTTTTGGGGATGTTTGTTCGGAGGAGGAGCCATTGATCAACACCATCGAACTGCTAACACTAGCAAGAACTGTTGAGTTAGAGCCGGTTGAAGACATATTAAAACAAGAAAAACCGCAGTAAATGCGGCCGTACACACAAGAAAAGAGGGGCTTCCTACGCAGGATGACGCAAGAGGGGCCAAGGGTGGCTGCAGAAAACACAAAACCCTACCAGAGCTCATACACAATATAAAAAATGCAACTTTTTGAATGTCTCCCTCCTAATTTTAAAAAATGTTTGATCCATAGATTTGAAATCATGATTTTTATTAGATAAGAGGTAATAGTGTGGATTGATAAAGTCAGTTTTAAAATTAAATATATTAAATGATTGATTTGATTCAAATGAGGAACCTCACGTCTACAATATTTATTTTATAAGTACTAAATATTTGGTGGTTGAAATCTCCAATTTGAACATTTATTGCTTAATATTTATGAGAGTTGGGATGACTAAGAAATAAAAGTTTTTATTTATATCAAGTTAGAACATATTTAATTACTAGTTGACCACTTGTAAATTATCTATTAAATAGCAAGAATGTAGTGCCTGATGATTTTGTTTGTACAAATTGTAATATAGTATTTTTATTATAATTTTGTTATATTTTGAGAAATAAATTTTAGTTGTTATGAATAATATTGTATTTTATCTTATATAAAGTATGCAATGAATCATAAATGTTTATTCTTTTAGTGTTGACCACTGGATAGTTGCACATATTTTAATGTACCAATGATATATGTAAAGTAAATTGAAAATAATTAATTACGTGGTACTTGTAAATGCAAAAATAAATATTTGTTAATGTTTTAATTTTAAATAATAACATACATATGCATTGACCCATGTTTTATGAGTAGTGGTTCACAAGAATCCATTTCTCATGATAATGAATGGTCCACTTAGCACCCATTGCATCTAGGTGATGATCACAAAGGTGAAGCATTAGGCCTTCCCGGGAGGTCACCCATCCCAGTACTACTCCGACTCAAGTGAGCTTAATCACGGAGTTTTCCCCAAAGGTTAAACCCACTTAACTTGCAATTCCATCTGCAAAACCTTCTAAGTGTTGTGTCTTATGAACCATTCATTATAGAGCTCCTTTAGCTCATCAATTGATAAGTATTAATGGATCAATTTATGACAAGTACCCTCACAACTATTGAAACATATTCAACTATAAAACTTAAAGTGCATTTACGCTCTTGCACAAAAGTTTGGACACTGAATTTGAGCATTTAGGCAGTTCTGTAAATTTAATCTCCTTGTGCTCTATTGATTGAAATTAAATTATGTTGATACTAAAGAATTATTCAGTTAGCATTTTAGTGTTTGAGTGTAGCAGCTTTGTCTGCCCCCTACCTATTTCCTGTTGGCTGTTTGCTTTCCATCTGCATTTTCTTCTTTTGGCAGTTTGTTTTCTCTTTATTTCTTGGTTTTCTGTGTGAAAGCAGTTTTTGCGATGTTCAGTACGAGGGCCTCGTATTGTGGAGCACGAGTTAGGTGCCTCCCCCATATTGGGGGAGTACGAGGAGTCCCATATACTGATGGTATCGTGGACTTTAAAAAGGACCTTTACCTTTACCTTCAGGTCTATCCTCTTCTAATTGAGTGAGGGCTTTTTTGCCTCGATTAAATTATCAAAAACTATTCAGTTAGCATTGTTGGGCAGAACGAGGAGTCCTTCCACAGACTGATCTCAGGCTAACGTAAGCTGATCTAACATTCAACTCTTTACACAGTTCCCATTTATGACTGATAAGAAAGCGCTCTCTGCAATTTGCATATCTCATCAGACGTACATCACGTGGACTGCTTTCGATAAAGGAAACATCGGCATTGGGTTACTGTTCTGTCTTCCATTAAATACATCTGTAACTCATTATTGCAGATCAGACACTAAACAGTGCTTTGATCAAAAGAATATTGACTTTCATCCATCCAGAGTATCGACTTATCCTACATTGTTTGTACCATCGAGAACTGCATCAATGGTTACCATTTGCACCACACCTTATCAACAAGCCCGAAATAAAATTTTGAAGAATACATTAGGATTCTTTGCAGTTCCTGGGATTTGATGTTGAAGCTTCGTGGACATCATTTTATTTGAATTCTATTTGGGCTTATTACAAACATTTATTACATTGTCAATCCTGTAGGGCAGATCTGTATAGCTGTACCTTTTATATTGACAGAGAGTGAGAGATCAACAAATAGTATTTGCCCAAGTGCTCTTCTGTTACCCGGAAAGGACAACCGGGTGTACTGGTAATGATGAACAGAGCTCTCGAGGGAAAAAGGACGGACCTAGTATTACTCCTAAAATACATAGCAGTTCACGGTGAGGACGGTGGCGGACATTGACCCATTAGCAGAAAAACACAGAATTATCTTCTATTCTAAGATAGTTTTTAATGCACCAGAATGCATAATGAAGAGGAACAATCTTATGGGCATTGACATCCACAACAGAGATTTTGTTAACTTTGACATTTTTCAACTTATTGATATCTTCATTCTCTCCATGTTTCAAGAATTCTCTCGGAGGTGAAGATAATCTCTGATGAGGCTTTCATGCTTGGTGTCCATGTCAGTAGCTTGTTTCCTTGACACCTTCGTGGGTGATTTCAAACAAAGGATTTTGAGAACATAGAGAGAGAAAACTAAAGAGAAAGGCTTGGCGCGAGAATTTTTTTTGCATATGAAGCCATAAGGAGAAGCGGTAGAGACATGGAAATAGGCGCATGAGGCAAGGTGGCAATGATATATTGGAATAAAAACACAAACTAATGCTGGATGAGCATTTAAGGTGTCAAGCAATTTTCTATCAATCAAAAATATATTTTTATTTTGTGATTATGTTTTTAATTTTCTTAATGCTTTAGGATAATGGATGCAAGTTTACAACACCAAAACTTATAATATATTTATGTTTGTTAGTCCAAAACTTCATATCTACAACAACAAACATAATCAACCTTTAGTAACCTATGCGGAAACAAAATTTAAAGAACATACTTACTATCTTAAGAATTTGTTAGTAACTATTTCATCTTAATGAGTTTTACTAGACTAATACCAAATTATTCATTTTATAATGGTAATTTGTTTGATCTATGTGTCAAGTATTTGAAACTTGTGCCAACTCCAAATGTTACATACTTCATTATGGGTTTAAGAGGGGCCATATATGGAATCACATTAAATTTGCAGGTTTCTAGCTTGAGGTACATCATAGATAGTGAGTCTAAATGTTCCTAGTGAACCTACATGCTACAAAAGGTAATGAACAAAGTTCCAAGGTTGAATGAAGATCAAATAGCTTAATTTTGGGGCATTTGATCCTTATCCACATATGATGGTGTGCTGCATTTTCTAGTAGATGCATGCCAATTCTACATCTTCTATACATAGAGAAGAATGTTGTGGTTTGAGAGAAATTCAGGAAAGGGCAATAATTTTTAGGGGGAAGTAGTCTCAGACAAACATAAAGACCAAAAAATGCTAAATGTTTAAGATGTATTGAGCTCATGAAGCTATTTAATTTGAATAAATAAAATTTTAGTTCTATATGAAATTTTGTTATTTTATAAAAGTGTTTCATTTTGGAAAAGGTTTGATAGTCCTTGATTGGAGCCTCAAAATTATTTGAATAAATATAGGTGGATATGGGGTTAAGATAAAAGAGAAATTTGGTAAGAGTAATAATTCTATGGTGATGCTTTTGAATTTTATGTTGAAAAGGGGGAAAGAATTTAATGTAGGAGCATATGGGTTCATGGGAAATCCCAACCACCAAAATAATGGTGATTTAAAAAAAATATTTTCCCCTTCATTTGGTGTGTTTTCTTTTCTTGTTTCTTTTGAAAGCTTATTGTTTTGAGGAAGATATAGGAAGATAAGAGAACATTATGTGTTACAAAGACCATTTAAATAGTGTTAAGAGTCATCAGTGTGTTTTTTAAACCAAAGACTAGAATACTTTTATGTTTATCTTTTATTTATGGAGATAAAGAAAAAGTGTTAGAATAGTTGTATATATAAAATTATAAAACTGCACTGACAAATGAGAATTGTGTGTGTTTTAAGATAGGAAGGAAACATGTGTGTGATTTATATGTTCACTTTGGTTTAACTTGTCAAGGCTATGAAAAGTAATTTAAAGGCCTTAGTGTTGATCTATGTGTTGACTGAGTGTTGTAATTGATATTTCTTGAACACAATGGATTAATGTGCTAGAAAATACCTTTCCTATATGCATTGAGTTTTTCATATGACCATGTGAAATATTTCTTGAGCTTCCTCAATAAATAAATAAGGAATTTATCTCAAAAATTTCCTTAATTTTGATTCCAATATAAACCATTATAGGGGAAAATCAATACCTAAGTTGACACATTTAATATTAACATCATTGATGGGCTTATTTATAATTTTAGAATAATCAACCCCATCAAATTTCCTTTCTAATATAATAACTCCTTTAGGGATAGTGTTAGTATTTAATTAAATGATGTAAACTTTAAATAATGTCCCCTCACCTTCTTTAGTCTAAACCATGGGCCTCCAATGTATAATATGATTATCAAATTCTTAAATATGATTAAAGAATCTATAAATATAACAATAATTAAAAAAATATTTGCTAATTATAAATGTTAATAGTTATGGTTGATCCAACAAATACATAAACACTATTTATGTAAAAGGGGATACTCATCCCATATCAAAGCATGGGGTGAGAAGAACAAGGGTGTCAACAATGATAGGTTTTACTAATTAATCACATTTATACCTAGAGCATCAAGAATCTCAATGTTATTCCAAAAAAATATATAGTTATTCAATATTTTTTCCTTAATACATATGCACCTTTGAATTGAGATAAGTTAAACTCTAAATGATTATAGAACTCAATGCACATAATATCATTCTTAATAGAAATATTCAATCTTAACAATTATGCCTCATATTTTCTAATGCTATTTTTTTAATTTAAAAAATTAATTTAAGATAACCTAATTTTTAATCATTATGATAAATATTCACCACCTCTATTCCTTCATTTTCTTTGAAAAAATCATGATGAAAGAACACCCATAAATAACTAGCCTAGGCATTAAAAGATGTGTATCAGAGATAGAGTCAAGAAGGTTCTATTTTTCCTCACAAATTTTAAAAAAATATGCTCAAGGTACATCATCTATTCAAAGGAATTTATTTCTTTCTTTCATTAGATCTTCAATTATGTGTAGTATTTTTTCTTCTAGAGATTGACATTATACCCATACAAAGGAGTAGGTTTTGTAATGACGGAAAAAAGTCCCCTCCTAACTTTGCCTTGATTTAGTGTTGTAATATGTCTAACATATTCACATTATGTCTTGGGCCCTTGTGAACTAAATGAGCTTATTGGTGCCTTGTATGGAGTGTTGTAAAGTGTTGTAACACATTTTCACACTTTCTATGGTTTTCATTAATAATGAGGCTTCTTTATGCTTTAATTGGCCTTATTTTACATCCACAAGCCTTTTTTAATACATCTTTTTGAGGATAATCTCAATGCAAATTATTACGCAATCATAATTTAGATGTTTTCAGCTTGTGTGGCCCAAATTTATTGATTTGGGACTCATTCACCACCTTGGAGGAATGAGTCCCACCTAGATTTTTGAGTCCCAATGCTAATTTCAAACCTTTCTAAGCATTTTTAAAAAAGGCCCCAAAAATTATGCCTCATGGGACTCATTCGCCACCTTGGGTGAATGAAAAATCAAAATTAATTCAATTTTTTGATGAGATTTTATCCTCCTAGATCTGATGTTGGCTTGTAGTGTTATAATTTTAGGAATTCTTGCATAATTAAGTATAAATACAAGTTTATTTCACTCATTTTATCCCCAAGCATTCAAGTATTCATCCTTATAGAAAGTTTGAGTTTACAAGTCCATTAAAGTGTTTACAAGAGAATTCAAGAGCATTTAAGGGTAGATTATCAGGCATTTTAGAGCAACATTCAAGCATCAAGCATCATGTCAAGGACTTCATGCATCATGTTTGTTTTGGAGCTAGCAATTGTGATGTAGGGTTTCATGATTCAAGCTAGCATTTCATTCAAGATCTATCACCTTCAAGCAAAAGTCAAGATCTACATCCATTGGAGCTATCTCACACATGTTTGTAGCACTTCATTGATAGGTTTTGGTTAGTTACAACATCATATTTTGTTGATTCATCATCCTCCATTACTATTTCATTCTATTTCAAGGTTTAATTAACAAAATGGGGTTTGACCAAGGAAAACCCCTATCCACTAACCCAACAACATTTTCCCCTCTCATTTGTGTGTGATTTGTAGGTCTAGGGTGCAGATTTCCTAAGGAGAAAAATTGGATGAAAGTTTCCAAATCATTCAAAGTTGTCAAAGTTTTCATCAAGCCTTGAAGAACATTGGAAAACATCTACAGGTTGCAAATTAGGGTTTCGGTTCCAAAAATCAACTAGGAAGGACATAGTAGATAGAGAAGAGTGGGACCAAACTTTAAAGCTTCAAAAAACCTAACTAGATCGATTCACCACTTTTGGCGAATCCCAGTTTTAGTCAAAATTTAGATTATTGCAAATTCAAATACCTATTTGGCAGATTCTTGTTCCCACTTAGAAACCTAGATTCTGGATTGATTTTCCCAGCTTGGCGAATGAGTCTCACTTAGCATTAAAGCCATAAATTATAGTGTTTTGGACCTTCCTCCAACCATCTCTATATTTCTAGGTGCCACACCCCTTCCTATAGCTTTATGTTTTGTTTCTCTTGCATTTCTACATCATTTATTATTACTTTGCATTGAATTAGGGTTTTGTATTTCAACTTGCATTGTATTTGTATTTCCAAGTATTAACTTGGTGGTGAACCCCTTATTAGTTTACAATTAGCCCCTAGGACAACCCTATTGTAGGATCTATTTCTCCTTTGCATTGAGATCTCTAGGGTTATATTTGAATGAAATTGGAAAGTGGGTGTGTTTTATGTCCTAAAATCATATGATAGCACTATACCAACTTTTCCATCATTTCATTTTGATGAGCTTGTATTTAGAACATTAAAATTTTGAGTTGGAGTGCACCATTATCCTAGATTTGGCTTGCATTAACATTGGATTAGAGTTTGCATTGGTCAATTTGCGTTCTAGGGTTTCTAATTTTGCATTAGTGAAAGATCATATAGTTTTCTTTTTTGCATCTCATTTCATTGAAAATCAAACAAAATTTGTGTTTGCACTTGGAATTAAGATCATACAACAGAAACATCATAATAATCAATTAAAATTCCTATTTTTTTTGAGAAAAATCCGTATTGGGACTCATTCACCACCTTGCGTGAGTTAGTCCCCTTGCATATTCTACACTAAATTTTTTGTCATTTAAAGCACTGTTTCTAAGTTTTTGTTTGTTGTTTATACCTTTCTATTTTAGTTTCAAAAATTTATGTTATAGTCATTTCATTATTCTTATCTTATATTGCATTTGCATCCATCTTGCATTTAGTAGCCCTTGGATGAGTATTTGGTGTCCTATTGCTAATACTATAGTGAGACAAAGTTTGAGACTCACGTCATCCCATGATAGCACAATCATTGTGGATCTTGGGTTGTCTAGCTCTTTCACTCTTAGTATTGACACTAGTACACTAGGTATGGATTAAACCCTTAATAACTCTTTACCTTCAAGTAGTGTGATGTATGTTGAAAAAGGAATGATAGTGTCCTACAAGAAAACATAATTCAAATCCATGAATACCTAGCAAACTTACAACATCAAGTGAAAAATGACAATATTTCAACTACTGCCATCCTTACTATAGATAACATTCACCACTTGATTGAAACTGAAGATGGACTTGACATTTTGAAAAACATAATTCAAATATTTGGAAATCACCTCACCTCAACCACTAGTTGTCCTTTACCTAAAATCAATATCACAAGCCAAGGAGGAACTCAAATTCCTCCTCTTGCAACAATTGCCTCAATACCTACCTATACCAACCCTCAAGTCACAACAATAATGCAACCAACTGGTAATGTAATTCCTTCCTTGGGTATTTCCACTAGCTTCCCTAGTTCCTTTGTGGCACCACACATCATATGTCCTACCACTTTACCACTTATAAGCATTCCATTCACTTTTCCCTTGAACACATACAAGCCCTCATATTTTTCACTTCCATCTCATAACACAAGAAATGACCCTCTCATAAGTCAACTCTTCTAAACTATTTCATCCCTTCAAAAAAAAATTTCCGCTATCAACCAAAATCAAAATGGCCCACCTACATATTATTTCAAAAGAAGTCCACTGTCCTTAGAAATACTGCAAACACTGATGCCACAAGGTGTAGAGGTGCCTAGATTCAAGAAATATGGAGGAAATGGAGATCCTTCTAACCATGTTAATGCTTATACCTCCTTATATAGTGACTTTTTCCTTGATGATAAAATATTGGATAAGCTTTTCCCTAGGTACTTGAAAGATACTACCTTGGAGTAGTTTTCCTCTTTACCGAACAACTCAATTCCTTCATTCAATGAACTTGTTGAGGAATTTTTCAACCATTTCAAAGTGCTTATGACAACTAAGATGACCTTGGTTGATTTGATGAGATGCAAGAAAAAAGAAGAAAAAATAACCGACTTTATCTCATGCTACCAATCCCTTTATTCCCAAATTCATGTCAAGGTTCTCGATCCTCACATTCAAAAGATGTTCATAGAAAATTTGTAAAGTAAGACACACAATAAGCTTACCATGATGAAATTTCCATCTTTTATGCATATGTGTATTGCCCTCCGTGATTATCAAAATTTAGTTAGTAGTCATGATGCAAAGTCCACTTCTAACCGAACTCAGAAGGACGAGTCCATAAACTAAAACAATTCCCAACCTTTTAGGAAATAGAATAAAGGTTTCCTTCAATTCAACCCCCCTCAGAAAACAACTCAAAATGTCAATAACCAAGTAGCTACTATTAAAACCATGATACCCTTTAACTATGGAGACCTGGAAAGACAATTTACTCCCTTACCTGATACCCTTCATAACATAATGTCCCAACTCATAGAACAAAAGATGATTACTTTACCTTTTGTTAAAACACCTAATCCCAGTAAACCATTACCCACAAGATATAGACCAAATTATTACTACCATTATTAATGAAAAAATGGACATGACACAAAACATTACAAGTGTCCTAAAAATCTTACGCAAGACCTCATTGATTGCAGTCATCTTTCCGTTGGAGGTGTTAGTGATCAAGGAAATAAATCTATTGCCTCTCCTAACCAAAATTTGCAAATCTTTACCAACCCTATGCCTAATCATAACATTTCATTTTTCAAAGCCAACGAAACTACAAAGAATGATGTGATGAGTGTTAATACAAATGATGATAATAATGATACTGTTCAACATGATTCTATAAATAATGATCCTATGGATGACATGGTGGGAGTGATAGATGTTATTCCTTGTAAGGGACGATCTAAAAATCCTCTTGACATTGCTTTCTTCTCTAAGGATATACTTAAACATGCACTTGATGGTCCTCTTTACATAGCTAGACGAATCTATGACAAAATCACTAATGGGATACTAATAGATCTCGTCTATGGAAAGAATGTGATCACTGAGGAATTCTTACTTTTACATGAACTCTATCAACATATATATGATAAACCTAAAGCACAGATCAAGAAAAATAATGGTTTTTCTTGCCCTAGGATGATGGGATCAATCACTCTTCCCTTACAAATAGGACCGAAAACATTAGATATCTCATTCTCTATCATCTTGTAGTTAGACCAATTTTGTGTGAAGCTAGCCTATCCATGGCTTCACTCCATGAATGCAGTACCTTTGATTGTGCATAAATTCTTAAAGTTTCCCTTTGACAATGAATTTTTCACCATCCATCACAGTGGCTTTAACTCATTGTCCAAAAAAGGAAACTTTTCCTTAGATTTCTTTTTTGCTTGAGCCTATAGAACCCATAAATCCTCGAGAAGACTTCTTTTTCCTATCCTATCCAAATTTCAAAGAAAATAATATAGAAAAACTATCCCTTTGAAACATGTCCCCACCCACCATCGAGCCTACCATCCTAGTGAACCAACAATTTTCTTTGTTCTATGTACTTCTCTTACACTCTTAGGATCTTTCACCTAAAAGGAGAGAGATAGAACACTAAAGTTGTGGCGGTTCACTCAAATAAAGGATTATATGGAGTAATTATGAATAAATGAAATCATGTGGATGCAAATAAATACTGAAATTTACTGATTATTAATGCAAAACTTATGAAATATGCAATGTTTGAAAACACAATGTGATATGCAAAAAATGAAATAGAAATGAAAACTAATGCAAACAAATTTGAACAAGGTTAAACATAGCACACCTTGGAATTGGATGATGAATCTAGAATGTTTTGAAATATGACAGAAATCAATGTAGATCACCAGTGGGACTCATTCACCACTAATGGTGAATCAGTCCTACTACTGACAAAACCACCTAAACACTGCTTTCTAATTGCAAGGAATTGGAATTTGAAAAAATCAACTTTTTTAGCCCTAAGGTGGGACTCATTCGCCACTAATGCAAACATAATTGAACAAGGTCAAACAAAGTGCACCTGGGAGTTAGATGATGAATCTGGAATGTTCTAAAATATGGCAAAAATCAATGTAAATCATCAGGACTCATTCACTACTGATTGCGAATTAGTCCTACTACTGACAAAAACACCTGAAAACTTCTTTTCGATTGTCGAGAACTAGATTATGACAAAATCAATCTTTTCAGCCCTAAGGTGGGACTCATTCATAACTGATAGTGAATTAGTCATCCTTCAAAATTTTGTGAAATCAAAGGTCAATTCTGTAGCTCCAGATCTATACTTGTCTTCTTGTCGGGTTGATAGAGTCAAATCTACAAAAAATGGATTGTAGGTGGTCTCCAAGCTTGAAATAGGGTTTAGTTGACTTGAAACACTTTGTTGACTTCTTGACCATATTTCAACACCTATTTTCTTGAGAAATCTGCATACAAAAGTCTCCAAACACACATGCAAAAGGGGAAAAATGGTTAAGGGTTAGATTATAGGGATATGCCTTAGTCAAATGCCACTTTGGTAATCAAACCCTTAATAAAGAAATGAAATGAAATAAGCAAGGAATGATGAATAAACAACATGCAAATATCCTAAACTTGCACAACCTTGTTGAAGAAATCTGAAGATATGTCAGTGGCTGCTCCAAGATGCTTGATTAATGCTTGATTAAATGATGCTTTGATTGAATGCTAATTGATGTTGAATGAGTGAATGCAAGTGAATGGTTTATTGAATGGGGTTTAAAATGGATGTAGAAACATAAGTATTTATACACACTTATGCCCTAATAACCCAATAATACAATATCAGAGGATGACATAAGGTATTTTTGAGTAAAAACCCAAAAGGAAATTTGAATTATTTTGAATTTGGAGCCAAGAGGGACTCATTCACCACCCATGGAGAATAGGTCCCACCTTGGAATTGTAAGTGGGTGTTGGGAATTAAGTCACATTTAATGTTTTTTGTCGGGTTTACATTCAAAAATACACTTAATTAAGTAGATTATGAGTGCATAAAGGGGTCAAATAAAGCATAAGAAAGATGTAAATAGTGATGGCAAGCCTAGAAAAGTGTGAAAGCTTGTTACAAGACTTTACAACACTTTAAAATAGGACTTGATAAGTGATGAAAAGGTGATTTTTAGGTGAATTATAATGAGATGAGTCTAGAAAAGTGTAGAAATGTGTTACAACACTTCACAACACCTTCACAAGACATCATAATTTGAATATCCAAGACCTGATGTGAATGTAGAAGTTACATTGCAACATTAAATCAAAGAAAATAGATCAAGCATCACAGGAAAAAGAACTAAATGACCATGAAAATGTCAATGATCCATTTTTCTATGGTACATTTAGCCCCCACTTTAGTGAGAGGATGAACTTACTTCAAACTCACACTAAAGTAGCCATGCATATTGAGGAGGTCCAAATGCACTTATGCTAGCAAGATGGAATGACAACAATCCAAAGGGATGATCAAGCCCCTGGGATGAATATCCCATGCAAACTAAACATAAGAACAAAGGAACACATGAGTGAAGAGAAAGAGAGAAGGAAGAGGAAGGAAAATTTGGATCAAGCTTCGATCATTTGTTCAGCTAGTTGTGAATTAGATCTAGGCTATTTTTCCAAAAAATAAAATCCATACTCACTCTAGGGTGATGAAAATCATGGTGGTCCACTGGGTGAGAAGGATCAAAAGGTGAGAAACATACGCTAGTTGGTATGTACTCACAAACAAGTAGGTGGCTATGGGGAAAGTAGTGTTGCAGAATGGGCTTATCGCTCAGCCATATCAAAGTTATACCTCTTGATAACTTTAACAAGGCACCACAAAGTAAAATGTTGGTTCATGCTTCATGAGACAAGCAAGGTTTTGTATGCTTATAACTCATGAAAAAATGCAAAGGTACCACAGGCATGCAAGTTGTGTTATGCAAGGTGGAAAAAATATAAAATGCAAAAATGTATTAAAAATGTAAGATGTAAAAATGTAAAACGTAAAAGATGTTCAAAGGAGTCTTGTTAAGTTCATGAAAGGTTTATCACTTAGGGAACATTGTGTCTAATGTCTCCAAGAGAGAACCAATCAAAGAATAAAATATTCACAACTTAGGGGATGTAGTGCATCACATCAGGCCATTAAGAGGAATGTAATATGCTAATCTATAGGTCACACTTATGAAGGGAATCACACCCAATGTCATTCACAAAGTGACAAACACATTGTATAAAGCAACAAGGCTACACTAAGAACCAATAATGCAAATGTATTGCCCCCACTTTAAAGGAATTGCTACACAATTTTCTATGAGCAATTACTTTAAAGTAGCAAAGGAAAAATAAAAAATGGGACAAGACATGAGAGCCAACTTGGAAAGCCCTATGCCAAGCATATGTTTACAAGCAAGGCTGCTTCATGTAAATGAAAGAGAAAAAAAAGAAAGGGAAGTTACCCCCTAGAAAGGAACACACCAAACACATAAGAGATCTATGGATTTGGGGTCAGTATGTTCATTGCTGCAATGTTTTTATGAAAGAGAACAAATATGTCATCATTCCCCAAAATACATAGAATTGGAAGAATGACACAAAGTGAGCAAAAAAAAAAGAAAAATAAACTCCACTTTGGGTCAACATGGAAGAGACATTGCAGTCTCAATTCCTTGGTTCATCCCCAAAAGGAAAACACAACTGAAAAGAAAATGTAAAGGCAAAAGAAAAAGGGAAAGCTTTTGGGTCAACATGAAGGAGACATTTCAGTCTCAATGCCTTGCGCCATCCCCAAAAGGAAAAACACAAAACAAAAGCGAAAAGAAAGGGAAAAAGGAAAAGGACCTTTTGGGTCAACATGGAAGAGACATAGGGCGTCTCTACACTTTGTGTCATCCCAAAAAGGAAAACACAAAAAAAAGCGAAAGAAAAAAATGGAAAATGTACGTAATATAGAAGAATAGAGGTACAAATAAAGGAAGTTCACAAAGAGAGAGAACATCAAACATGTGCATTATGAGGGAACAAGATACACACATAAAATTGTAAAAGAAAGAGCAAATAAAAGAAAAATACAAAGGGATAGCAAGGCGAATGCAAGTCAACCATCTAACAAGTCATCCACCTCCCAATCATGTTTAGTGTATTGTGAGAGCAGTTGATTGTCCAAAGGAAGAATTACAAGTGTCAAACTAGGGGAAGTGTCAGGTTCTTCACTTGATGTAGAAGATTTATCATTTAAGCGCATGGTAGATGAAAATAAAGAGTTTAGATCATTATACACTTCTTCATCTATTCTTGTGATCTCATCATCATCATCATCATCATCAAGATTAATTACGATGGGAGGATGAAGGGTGATTTCCAAGGAAGGATGTGTCAGGAGTTGTAGTTGTTGGATCAGATCATTTTGTTGTGAGGGTTGGACTATATTATCTTGTGGTAGGTCAGGAGGAGGAGGGTGATCATTTGTTTCTTCTATCAAAGGCAGAGGCTGATTTTCCTTGTTTTCTTCCATTTGTAATTGATGAGCAAGGAGATGACGATGATGCCTATACTACCTAGTACCATGGTTTTGTTTAATTCTATTTTGAAGTTGTTGAGGTGTAAGAGTGGGTTGATCCACCATAGGTTCCTTTTCTTCACGAGGAGGGGGAATGGAAGGAACCAAAGGAGATGGGTCAATCACTTTCTCTTTGGCTTTATAAACTTTTTTAATGCGAGGAGGCATGATGGGGTTGGTTTTATTATCTCTAGGTTTTTTAGACGATGAAGCTGAAGTGTTTGTTGTTGGTTACTAATGAGGTTGTATTGTTTTTTCAGTTTCAAACTTAGGTTGAAGCATTATCTCATCTATGATTGGATGAGCAGAAGTGGACAGGGACATCGAGCGAAGAGACAAGTCAGCTATTTGTTTGGCTTTGAACTATTGATAGGCTATGAAAAGGAAATCTTTATGAGGGGTGATGGGATCCATAGTTTGAGGCCAAAAGGCTTCTAAGGAGAAATTACCTTTAGAAGGAAATGAATGAAAACCACTATGGTGTATGGTAAATATTTCATTGTCATGTGAAAACTTCAAACATTTGTGAACAACTGAAGGGATCACTTTCATCAAGCAAAGCCAAGGATGACCTAGCTATAGACGAAATTGATCCGATTGTGGAATGATAGAAAATGTTACGTCCAAAGTATTGGGTCCTATTTGTAATGGGATTATGATTGATTCAATCGTAGGGCACACAAAACTAGTATGTGTTTTAATCCATGTGGTTGGTTTATCATAATCTTCTTAATAAAGTTCATGAAATACAAAAAATTATTCCGTGATCACGTTCTCGCCACAGGCGGGATCTATTAATATCCCATTGGTGGGATTATCATAGATGCAGCTGGCTATGTAAAGAGGACCATTGGGAAGCTTTTTAAGTATATCATGAGAAGAAAAGGTAATATCAAGATATTTTTTGGTTGGGCCTTTATGAGGGACAACGTCTATCGTATCCAAAAGTTCATCCATAAGATTAACTTGGGTAGCATTTGGAGTAAGATCAAGTTGTTCATTACTTGTATCAATGTTCATCACATGATTGTTTGAAGGTTTTCTTGATTTGACAAATGAAACACTGTGTTTAGGCATAGGGTTCGCAAAGATTTGTAAATTTTGATTATGGGGTGCAATGGACTTATTTCCTTGATCATTGACACCTACAATGGATAAACGACCAGAATCAATGAGGTCTTGAACTAAGTGTTTGAGACGCTTACATTGTTCGGTGTCATGTCCATTTTGGTGATAAAAATTACAATAAGAATTTGATTTAAATGTAGGTGGTAAAGGCTTGGTTGTATCGAGTGGTTTAACAATAGGAAAAGTGATCATATATTGATGGAGCAATTGATTCATTATGTTATGGAGGGTATCAAGTAAGGGGGTAAATTGTCTCTTTGGGTCCCCATAGGTAAAGGGATCCACTACTTTAACAGTGGCCACTTGATTAGGAACAAGTTGAGTTGGTTGTGGAGGAGGTGGATTGAATTGTAAGAAGCCTCTTTTTGGTTTTCAAAAGTTTTGCATGTTGTTTTGGTTGTTTTGTTCAGACTTCTCATCTTGGTTAGAAGTGGAATTTGAATCATGACTAGTAACCAAGTTGTGATAGTGATAAAGGGTCATGCATAAATGCATGAACGAAGGAAATTTCATCATAGTCAACTTATCTTGAAGGTGAGTGTGCAAGTTTTCAATAAAAATCTTTTGGAGATGTGAATTAGGAATCTTGACATCAATTTGAGCATACAATGACTGATAACGTGAAATGAAATTAGTTACTTTTTCATCTACATTTTGTTTACATCTCATTAAATCAGCCATTGTATTTTTTGGAGTCATATGAACTTGGAAGTGACTTATAAAGGCATCCAAAAGTTCATTAAATGATCAGATTGAATGATTGGGTAAATTTGAAAGCCACTCCAATGTAGTGTCCTTCAAGGTCCTAGGAAAAAGTTTGGCTAATAGTTTATCGTCAAGGAAAAAATCATTGCACAATGTTGTATAGGCATTAACATGATTAGTAGGGTCTCCTTTACCTCCGTACTTCTCAAACCTAGGAATTTCAATTCCTTGTGGCATCGGGGTTCTTAAGATCTCTAAAGATAAGGGGCAACTACAAACATGATATGTGGGTGGAGCATTTTGACTTTTGCTTATGGTAGAGATTTGTTGTTGCATGGATGAAACAATGCTAAGGAGTTGTGTAATGAGGGGGTCTATCTAAGTGGTATGAGGAGGAAGGGAAAATGGTGATGGAGTGTATGTGATGTTAGGGGAAGTGAAGGGGATGCTAAGAGGGGTGAAGGTGGAAGATGGAACATTTGATGCCACAAAATAACCAAGAATGCTAGTTGGAATAGAAAAAGGAGTCACATGACTATCCTATTGCATGGTTGTTGTAACTTGAGGAGTGGTATAAGTGGGTATGGATGCTATTGTTGAAGGAGCCAAAATGTGAGGTCCTCCTTGGCTCACAACAATGTTTGTTGATTGGGAAGTAGAAGGAACATGTTTGTTGTATATCCCAGCAATTATTTTCATAATTTGTAAGCCATCATCAAAAAACCCTAATTGAATGTTGATGCAATTGAAATTAGAAAGATAAAGTGTTCAATATGCAGGTTCACCAGAATGAACCAACAATTTTGTTTGTTCTATGTACTTCTCTTGCACTCTTAGGATCTTTCACCTAAAAGGAGAGAGATAGAACACTAATATTGTGGTGGTTCATTGAAATAAAGGATTTTATGATGTAATTATGACTAAATTCAATGATTTGGATGCAACTAATTATTGAAATTGATTGATTATTGATGGAAAACCTATGAAATATGCAATGTTTGAAAACGCAATGTGATATGCAAAAAATGAAATAGAAATAAAAACTAATGCAAACAGAACTAAACAAGGTCAAACAGAGTGCACCTCAGAATTGGATGATGAATCTAGAATGTTCTAAAATTTGGTAGAAATCAATTTAAATCACCAATGGAACTCATTCGTGAATCAATATGGCTATTGACAAAAACACCTAAAAATTGCTTTCTGACTAATGGGAACTGGAATATGACAAAGTCAACTTTTTCAGCCCTAAGGTGGGACTCATTCACCATTGATGGTGAATCAATATGCCTCCAAAAGTCTATGAAATCAAAGGTCAGTTATGTAGCTCTAGATTTGCACTTGTCTTCTTGTTGGGTTGACAGAGTCAAATCTATAAAAGACGGACTGTAGGTGGTCTCCAAGCTTGAAATAGGGTTTAGTTGACTTGAAACACTTTGTTGACTTCTTGACCATCTTTCAACACCTATTTTCTTGACAAATCTACATACAAAAGTTTGTAAACACACATGCAAAAGGGGAAAAATGGTTAAGGGTTAGAGTATAGGGATTTTCCTTGGTCAAATCCCACTTTGGTAATTAAACCCTTAATAAAGAAATGAAATGAAATAAGTAAGGAATGATGAATAAACAACATACATATGTCCTAAACTCACCACAAACTTGTTGAATAAATTTGAAGATATGTCAATGGTTGCTCCAAGATGCTTGATGAATGCTTGATTAAATGATGCTTTGATTAAATGCTAATTAATGTTTAATGAGTGAATGCAAGTGAATGGGTGATTGAATGGGAATTAAAATGGATGTAAAAACAATTATACACACTTATTGCCTAATAACCCAATAATACAACATCATAGACTGACATAAGGTATTTTTGAATAAAAATCCAAAAGGAAATTTGAATTATTTTGAATTTGGAGCCAAGAGGGACTCATTCACCACCCATGGCGACTGGGTCCCACCTTGGGATTGTAAGTGGATGCCGGGAATTAAGTCGCATTTAATGTTGTTTGTTGGGTTTATATTCAAAAATACACTTAATTAAGTCTTATGCGTGCATACATGGGTCAAATAAAGCATAAGAAAGGTGTTTAAATAGTGATGACAAGCCTAGATAAGTGTGAAAGCTTGTTTCACACTTTAAAATAGGACTTGATAAGTGATGAAAAGGTGATTTTTAGGTGAATTGTAATGAGAAGAGTCTAGAAAAGTGTAGAAATTTCTTACAACACTTCACAACACCTTCACAATACATCATATTTTGAATATTTAGGAGTTAATGTGAATGAAAAAGTTACATTGCAACATTAAATCAAAACAAAATAGATCAAGCATTATAGGAAAAAGACCTAAATGACCATGAAAATTCCAATGATCTCTTTTTCTATGGTACACCTAGATGAAACCATGAGTGAGCCTAATGAAATTATAAACAACCAAGATTGTAACTTCACCCACTTCCTACAAAAAACCAAGAGATAACGAAAACAATCCCATCACACCTCCTAGAATAAAACAAGTTTACAAATTCAAAGAGAAAGAGGTTGAGCAACCTCTCGTGGTTCTTTCCATTCCTCCCCTTAGGGAATAAAATAAACCTATGGTTGATCAATTTTCTCCAACACAAACACAACTTGAAAACCAAACTAAAAGAGACATAGTTGCTAGAGATCGTAGGTGTAGACATTGTGCCCTTGCTCATAGGTTACATGAAGAAATAAACAAAGAAAATAAAAAACCAAACTTGATTGAAGAAATGCATGATGACTCTACCCTCACCCAAAAAAAAAACAATCCAATACAACAATCGTAACAAGAGTTGAATCCTTCCTTGGACATTATCATTCAACCTCCTATTGTGATTAACTTAGACTATGACGACAAGGTCGCTAAATTTGATGAAGAGGTGAATAATGAATTGAATACATTGTTTTCCTCTTCCATGAGCTTAAATGATAGTTCTCCTAAGAAGAGTGTTGAAACTGGTTCTGGTCCTAGTTTGACACTTTCTATTGTCCCTTTGGCTTGTTTCCCACCTTTGGTATACAATGAACATGATTGGGATGAAGACAACCTACTTTAGGTTGACTCGCATGTGACTTACTAGTAGTTTTCATTATTTATTTTTCATTTTCTAATTGAATGTGTGTAATGTGATCCCCCATGGTGTTCTGTCTAATGTATCCATCTCTCTTTGTGACATTCCTCTATTTGTACCTTCATTCTTCTCTATGTCGTAAATCTTTTATCTTTTTTCCTTTTATATTTTTCATTTTTCTTGTGTTTTCCTTTTGGGGATGAAACAAGGTGTGGAGACATTTATGTCTCTTCCATGTTGACCCAAAAGGCCTTTCCCTTGCTTTTTCTATTTCATTTGTCCTTTGTTTTCCTTTTGGGGATGACGTAAGGCATCGAAACATTTGTGTTTCTTCCATGTTGACCCAAAAGGTTTTTCTTTTTTCCATTGTCTTTGTGTCATTATTCTAGTTCTATGAGTATTTGGGGAATGATGAAAGTTCCAAGCTAAATCATAGATTTTGGATGGATTAGGAATGTTGTCTCTTTTGCTCAATCAAGATCTTTCAACTAATGGAAAGAGAGTTCCCACTCCAAAAATCTAGGTGGTTCACTAAAAAGAATGTATCTATGATGAAATTATGACTAAATGCAATGATCTAAATGCAAAAAAGTGATGAAATTGACTGATTATTAATGCAAAACTAATGAAAAATGAAATGTTTGAAAACATAGTGACGTTTGCAAAAGGGTTAAAAAGATGAAAAAAATGAAAATAGGACCAAATAGAAAGATGTAACTCAGAATGTGTGCACCTGTAAGATAGATAAAGACTAGAAACTACTTTGAAAATTTGGAAATGTTGACTTTTTAGTTGACTGGGACTCATTCGCCACCTTGGGCGAATCAGTCCTAGGTCAGGGTTTCTACCCAGAAATTAGTTTTTTCCAAATGGGTATTGGAATATGAATTTAGCTCTGACAGGTGCCTCTAGTGGGACTCATTTTCCATCCATGGTGAATCAATCCTTTTTCATTTTTTTGCAAATTCAAGTTTCAAACTTGGACTTTGTCACCTCTACAACACTTCCTGATGGAAATCTAAATCAAAATCTTGGAAAATACTTGCAAAATAGCTTAAAGTTTGTTTTCTAATGGGGGTTTTCCTTGGTCAAAACCCTAATTTGGTAATCAAACCTTGAAGGAACAAAATCTACATAAAAACCTAGCCTTAAGTGTGTATAAGACTAGGAAAATCAAAAGTAAGACAAAACCCTATTCTAATGTGCTAGAATAAGATTCAAGAAAATGTGATTTGAATGATGCAAGACTACAATCCTAGAAATCCTACAAAATCTCAAATGAATGAAAATGACATGCAAATGTTATGCAAACCTTAGATTTGAAGATAGAGAGAAATGGAAGATGGAATCACTTTGAAAACAATTAGGTGTGATTTGATGGCTAGTTGCATCTCCTCAACCTAGATTTCTCCATGATTCTCCATAAGAATCCATTATCAACTCTTTGCAATGTTGGATCTTGAATGAGAAGTGAGCTTGAAGACTTGCAAAAACCCTATCTTGCTATCCAAAAGCTTCAACTTTGCTGTAGAAAAATGCTAATGAAACTTATTGTGGAAGATTGTTAATACTTGACTTTTGAATTTTATTTTTTAAAATAACTAAGAGATGTGAAAAATGAGCTAAAATGTGTATTTATAGTCATCAACACCTAATTTTCCTATTATTTAGACCTAAGAGGGTGACATCCATTGAAAAATTGAATTAAATTGATTAAATTCGTACTCAAAATTGAATTTTCCCTAAAAGGGGCTCATTCGCCACCCTTGGGAAATGGGTCACACTAGAGGGGACTCATTCGGAAAAGGTGGCAAATGGGTCCCACTAGTGGTTTTTGGAGGTAGGTTTTTAGGATATGAATGAATTAAGTGTTGTTTGTTGGGATTTAGATTTTTTTAAAGTGAAATGGGCCTCTAGATGAAAAATAATGGGTCTTTGGGGCCTAAAAATGTTGTTTTGAAGAATGAATAACGCAACAACTCAAAAGTAGGTCCAAATTAAGTGTGAAATTCTCTTTTCTTAAGAGTTTCCAAATTTCTATGCCACATTTAGCCCCCACTTTAGTGCTCATATGACTCTATGTGCATATGTAAGCTAAAGGAATCTAAACAATTTACACTTTATTTTGTAAAAGGATACTCATTTAAAAGACATGATAATGAAGCCCCCAGTGTAGTTATTTGCATGAAGAAAACATTAGGAACTACATCGTGCTGCACAAATTTGTTAATTATCCAAAAATACTTTTATCTAACTTCTAGAAATCTGATTTGAGGGTAGATGTATGCCCCCCCTTGATTCTGCTTGCTTTATGGTGGTGGAATCAAGGTAGCAATCTAGCCACATCAAAGAAGGAACAATCATATCATAGGGAATTTCCAAGTACCATGCCACATAACAATAGATGATTGATGATGTCGAGTGCAGAATCACAATTCCAACACCTCAAATGGCATGAAAAATGGAGTTCCCTAGTTCCTTTTATGGTGTTTTGAAGAAAAGGTACTTTATGAACTCTTAAGAAAGTAAATAACCTATTTTAATGCACAAGAGTAAAAGGGATGAAAATAGGTTAAAAGAGGGAGGGGAGAGTAATTTGTCACTTACTATTGCATTTTACTGTCTTGTAGCTTGATAGTGACGACTGAGATGAGATGATGCCTAGTAGACGGGGTTACATGCCTTCATGATTGGATGAGCTACAATAGCAAGTGGTGCATGGTGAGCCATACCATGGGATGAGTTGATTCTACAACTTTCACTTAGTGATTTTGCAATGGTTTAATGATTTTAATGCATTTATAGGTTAATTTAGGGTATGTGTAGGATCATTATGGGCCAAAAAGTGGCAATAAAATGGGTATGCGGCTGATGACTATTTTTTCACCCAAAATTGATGAAATGAAAAGGGTTTTTAAAGGAGATTCTCCGCTTTCCACTAATATAAATTATGCTTTACTTTGAATTTAATAAGTAATTATTATTTATTTTATATTCAAATTACGACTAAAGTCCTAATTGATAGGCCGATTGAAAAACATCTATAGCTTTCAAACAATATCACATTTTTTGAATCCAAAACATGCATAACATTCTATGCTTGGCATACTATAGGATTAAAAAAATAAAAATTGAATTTCATGAATTTTTGACCAAGTTAAGGTGGTCAGACATACGAGTTTTTATATTTTTAAAAAGTTGTAATAAAAAAATCATAATTAATTATTTACTTGGAAAAAAATATAAAAAAATATGCATCACATTGGGGTATGAGTCCTCTACTTATATCTAAAATATTATAAAAAAATATTATCATTTTATTGTGGTTAGGGTGGTCAGACAAACACCTACTTCTTATTTTTCCCCGAAATTTAAGTACCCCTACATTGAAATTTCAAATTTTTACCAAATAGATTTTTTTTTTTAAAGAAACCTAGTAGTTTAGAAACTACATTCAATTTGCTACAGATTCTATTGTTACATATTTTTGAAATAATATAGATAAATTATTCAAATTTTTACGTCAAGTTGCCTAACTCTGATTTTTCTGAATTTTTTGCCACTTAAGGGCCTATTTTTTCCATGATGATCCTACACATACCCTTTAGGATCTTAGAAAAAAAGTTCGTAAAGTGTCCCATTTTTTTGCAAAGTGTCCCATTTGTTCACAAATTGTCCCTTTTTTTTGTAAAGTGTCCCATTTCTTCACAAAGTGTCCCATTGCTTCGCGAAGTGTCCCATTTCTTTGTGAAGTGTCCCAAAAGGGTTCTAAATTGTCTAGGGCCTCTAGAAAAGCACACTAGATGGAATTTTGTACACTTGCATGATGAATAATGTAAAAAATGAAGATATTAGATGAATTTTATAGCATATTGTTGTGATTTTGATAGGTACCCACCCGGTTGTGACAACAACTAGGGGGAGACAGATAAGTTTTCTTAGAGACTTAGCTCCAACACTATCACCAGAGGAGACAAAGCATCTTTAGGCAGTTGGAATCTATTGGGCATATCTGATGCCACCTATGAGATACCACGATACCATGGTGATGGCCCTATGCGAGCACTGGGATGTTGACAATGTATGTTTCATCTCCCAACCAAGGAGATGACCATCACCTTAAAGGATGTACATCAGAGTCTTGAGTTCCTATTTAGGGAGAACAGGTATATTTCAACGGAGATTGATCATTTCACGAGATGAAGGTGGACATGCACTATTTCCTTGATGGATGTGTTCATGATGAGCATGTGAGAGAGTGAATCGAGCTTCCTATGCTGCTATATTTGTGAGCCCCCATAGTGAGATGGATTATGATGCATATGGTGGCTCTTGTACTTAATCTTGATGGATGAGTGACACACCTAGATGGAGGATTGGTTCATGTAATTCGTGAGATGGCAGAGCAAAGGATGGTCTATGCTTGGAGACATTGTATCTTGGTGCATCTTTATTATGATCTGGGATGATTTGTTTTTCAAGAGATAAATAGTATGGTACACTGCATGCTTCTACAGGTGTGGTGCCTTGAGCATATTACATGCACCAATCCTGTTGATTTCCCATGTGCTATAGCCATAGGATATCCATGAGCCTTCAACTGTCTTCTATGATGCTTGTGGTAGTATGGAGACATGCATTTTTGGAGGGTGAGGTTTGACTAGCTGAAGGAAGATGAGATCCTTTGGGGACCTTATCTACTCACACTATAGTGTCCAAATCCCATAGGACAGCTAAGGAGAATGCACATGGACATATTTTTAGCTGGTCAACATGACGATGTTGTACATCCTTTATATTATGGTCAAGTAATGTGACAGTTAGGATAGGTGCATAAACCACCAAGGGCATGCCCCTTCATCAAGAGATCAGTGTGGAGTGCTCAGAGGCCAGGTGACACCATTTGGCTCACAATAGACCATGTTATCCATAGTGATTTCAATGATTCAAATCATAATCAACCACCAGTATTTGATGCTGATGATGTTAGTAGCACAGATGAGCATGAGGAGTGGTGGTCAATGACATGAAAAACTCTTGTATTTCCCATGGATGTCCCTATAAGTGATGCAGGACTGACATTAGATGAGGGGAATGAGGTAGAGAACAGGGCTGAGGATATATGATATATGGTGACATATATATATATTCACTGATGTTATTGATGATGAGTATGATTCAGATGCCAATCCTAACTATGAGGATCAGGATGGAGGAGAGGAGGATGAGGATGAGGAGGATGAGGAGGAGGAGTATGAGGAGGAGCCACCCCTGAGCGAGGCTGTTGAGGTAGCGGCTGGGGATCGACATGACTGGGGAGAGTCCTCAGACACTTGTGTGACCAAATCACATGCAGTAGCTATAATAGACATCAGTGGCCATAGTCATAGAGAGGCTAACATGTCCTCCATTCCCCCTAGAGAGGATGAGGTTGATATCCCTCAGCCGACTAGAGATATAGGTGATGATATTTTATTTTAGGCATGTAATTTAGTGTTTATGCTTTATATATATATATCATGATGATGTTTACTGATTGTGTATTGTTTTCATCTTGTAGGAGTGATGAGAGACTAGCGAGATTTCTATTGTCAGGCTGTCACTAAGATAGTACCTATATCCATCGATGAGGAGGAGATGGACCTTGATTACGTGTCTCTATTGATCATGGAGGAGGATCTAGAGTCACTTAGACCTTTTGTGAGGCAATGGGAAATGTATGACAACATGAGGTGATGAATCTATCAAGCTGAGAGTGCAAGATAGTAATCCTAGACTGGAATAAAGGTGGAGAGGCTACATGTAGTGATATCACGAATACAGGTGAATATGGATTAGATAGCAAAGGAGTGTCATGTAGCTCTTGGGAAAGTACATGGTTTGGAGTTTTCACTCAAAGTCAATGGATCACGGTCATGATCACACATGACCATCTCATTAGGAGCTAGAGTCACTTAGACCTTTTGTGAGGCTATGGGAAGCGTATGATAGTGTGAGGTGATGATTATCAAGCTGAGAGTGCAAGATAGTCATCCCAAACTCTAGTAGAGGTGGAGAGACTATACATAGAGATATCATGGCTATAGGTGAAGAGGGATCAGCTAGCAGAGGAGCATCATGTAGCTCTTGGGTGAGTATAGGGTCTGGAGTTTTCACTTAGAGTCACTAGATCATGGTGTAGCTAGAGTCACTTAGACCTTTCGTGAGGCTATGGGAAGCGTATGATAGCATGAGGTGATGACTCTATCGAGTTGAGATTGTAGGGCAGTCATCCTAGACTCCAGTAGAGGTGGAGAGACTGCATGCAGAGATATCACGACTACAAGAGAAGAGGGATCAGATAATAGAGGAGCATCATGTATCTCTTGGGCGAGTAGAGGGTCTAGAGTTTTCACTTAAAGTTAGTGGATCATGGTCATGATCACACATGAATGTCTCATTACATCTGGAGACTGGATCATGAGCACCAGAGCCTGAGGGGTCTAGTTCTTATAGATCTTGGTGATTTTTTATATGATGATGAGATGTACATAAAAATTTGGATATACATATATATGAGCATGCGATGTTTTTCAATATGTATTATTGTTGTTGAATGTTAAATAGCAATGTGATTAATTAAATAAATTATGTAAAATTATTTAATTAATGTCTACATGATTTTAACATGATTGATGTGATCTAATGCAAAACATATTTCAGTTTCACTTTAGATACAACAATGTTAAGTTAAAGAGGGAATGTTAAATTAGATACACCTATAATTCACATAAGGATTGAACTTAACATAACACGAGGGTGAATAGTATGAAACTTAAAGTATTTATAAAAATATCTTAAATAATTACCCTAGTGCTCAAGAAAAACACATGATTAGTTGTGAAGAAGGAAGCAATGTGAAAGTATTTAGAATGTAACCAAAGAACTTTAGACAACACTGCTTTATCAATCATACTATTCAAAGAGACTAGAGGAAATACCGATGAAGATGCATGGAATTAATAGATTCCTTTAGGGGTGTTCCATCAAGCTCTATTAAGACATGTAATCACCTAACCCATAACTAGTATCGATTATGTAAGATCCTAACCAATTAGGGATAAATTTATCTTTGTCTTCAGGGTCGGCATGAGTATTGCATTGATTCTCATAAAGAACAAAATCACCCTTACAAAATGTTCAAGGAATGACATGAGTATTGTGTTTTCATTGTAATTATTTAATGTAGGCGTAGAGATGCTCAAGAGTGTTAATTTGCTTTTCATTGAGCATCTCAAGCTGGTGCAATTGCTGGTCTTTATAAGTGGTATCATCAATAAGGTCTTGAAAATCAATTCGTAGTGTAGGAATTTCTAACTCCAAGGGCATAATCATGTTAGTACCATAAACAAGGTTATAAGGTGTAGTTCCCATGGATAATCTAACACTTGTTTGATAAGCCCAAAGTGTAGAATGTAATTGTGTATGCCAATCCTTATGATGTTTGTTAAAGGTTTTCTTTAGGATTTTTTCAAGAATCTTATTAGTGCTTTCAGTTTTTCCATTGGATTGTAGATAGTAAGGTGTGGAAAATCAATGTTGAATGTTGAATGTTTCCAAAAATTTCTTTACATCATTATTCTTAAATGGAGTTCCATTGTTGGAAACTATTGCAGATGGGAGTCTAAAGTGAGCAATTATATGTTCCAATATGAAATGAAAAATTACTTTAGCATTGGTAGATCGAAGAGGAATAACTTCCACCCATTTTGTGAAATAATTTGTTGTTGTGATGATAAATGTACGTTCGACAGAGGAGGTTGGTGAAATTTTTCCAATGAGATCCAATCCCCATACTAAAAATGGCCAAATGGGAATTTGGGCACGAAGCTTAGAGGTAGGGGCATGAATTAGGTTGCTATGTTCTTGACATTTGTGACATCATTTAACATAAGAAAAATAGTCTTTCACCATATGCCTCCAATAATAGCCCATACAACACATCGGCTAGGATTATGTATTTGGCTGCTAGTTTGCGTAAATGATTTCAAGTGTTTGTCATTGTGGGCTCATGAATGGTACCATCTTTTAAATAATTGTATATTGTGTCATACCATTCTCACGAGTCTTCTTGAGTTGTTGCTAAAATGTCTTCTAATCGAATATCAATCGAAGGTTTCATGATTGGGAAAATAACAAAGGTTCAAAGCATTTCAAAGGATCATGTGGGGATATAAGAGGGCTTGCACTTGCCATCGCATCCACATGCCAATTTTCTTTTCGTGGGATGTTATCAATGGTGAATGATTCAAACTTCTCTAATAGTTTCATTGTAAGATCCTTGCATTTTGATCAGTTATCATGTTTAGTTTGATATGTCCCATTGATTTGTTTGATTAATAATTTTGAATCACCAAAGATATTGATATCTTTAGTGCCCATGGTTAAATCAACTCACAATCTTGCAATTAATGCCTCATACTCAGCTATGTTATTGGTACAGAGGAAATTTAATTGATAGGACAAGGGAATAGGCTTTCCATCGAGCATAATTAATACCACTCCAACAATATAACTTGTTGTACAATTAGATCCATTAAAATATAATTCCCATGTTTTAACATCTATGGTCAAGACACTATCATCAGGATAAGAGTAATGATTAGGTAAAGCAAGAGGAGAAGGGGCATCAACTAAGTGATCGGTTAAGGCCTGTTCTTTGATTTCTTTTTGTTGAAAAAAATTAAGATCAAAGTCAGTTAACATCACCCACTTAGCTAAGCATCCAGAGGGGTTTTTTTTATTTAAAAGATGTTTAAGGGGATCAAATTTTGTTATCAATTATATTTCAACATTTAGCAAATAATGTCACAATTTACTAGTAGAAAATACAAGAGCTAAACATTGTTTTTCAATTTGTGAGTATAAAGTTTCATAATCAATTAAAGTTCAATTGATGTAATAGACAGGAGGTTCTTTTCCATGATCATCTTGTTGAGCCAACAATGTTGCAAGAGCATGGGTTGATGTGGCTATGTAAAGGATAAATAGTTTGTTTGGTAGAGTAGGTTTTAAAATGGGTGGAGTTGCAAGGTATTCCTTTAAACTCTCAAAATCCTATTTACAATCCTCATTCCAATCAAAAGGAAAATCCTTTTTGAGAAGATGTGTGAAGGGTAATGTGTGATCAACTAAAGATGCAACGAAATGATAGATAGTTTGAATTTGGCCTTGTAATGTGCACAATTGGGAAATGTTATTAGGAGGTGGCATGCTAATAATGGCATCAATTTTATTTGTGTCCACCTCATTGCCTTTGTGAGATATGACAAACACCAAAAATTTTCCACTATCTATGCCAAAGAAACACTTTTTCGTATTTAATCGCATGTTGTATTTATGTATTCATTCAAAGATTTTTTGAAGGATGTTCACATTGTCTTGTCTTATTAAGGATACAACAAGGATGTCATCAACATAATCTTCCAAGATTTTATGTATGTAATCGTGAAATATCAATGTCATTGCTTGTTGATAAGTTACACCAATATTCTTTAATCCAAAAGGCATCACAACCCAACAAAACGTTCCCCAAACGGTTGTAAATGTTGTTTTGTATTGATCTTGTGGGATGATTAATATTTAATTATAACCAAAAAATCTGTCCATGAATGAAAAAAAACATGTTAAAAAGTTGAATCCATGATCATGTCTATATTAGGAAGAAAAAAATCATCTTTTAAAGAGGCTTTATTCAAGTCATGAAAATATGTGCATGTCCTAATATGACTATCGAGTTTAGCAACTTTGAAAATGTTTGAGATCCAAGGAGAATAATCAATAGGGTGAATAAAACCTACATCAAGGAGTTTTTCAAGCTCTCCTTTAACATGCAAGGCTAGGTTAGGGTGTATTATTTGTATCTTTTGGCGAATAGGTTTAGCATTTTTAGTAAGAATGATGTGTGTCAGAATTTTTGGGTCAATTCCTAGCATATCGAAATACTTCCAAGCAAAAATTTCAAGAAAATCATGAAGTAAGGTTTTAGTGTCCTCTTGTTCTTCATCATCAAGGCACTTCCCAATATTAATAACTTTTTCCTTATCATCTATGCCCATTGGCATATCAATTGTATCTCCTAAGGGGAGTGCATTAGACTTCGGAACTTTAGGATCATATGGTTCTTTAGTGATATCATTATCATTTTGCTTGGTAATTATGACAACACAAGTAACCCGTTTCATGGGAGTAGTAGAGGATGTGTTATCATACACTCCTAACATTTATTTTAAAGCTTCATCACTTTCAATGTGATCCCATGATGGTGGTAAGTCCATATCAAGCAATTCAGGATGTTTAATTGTGAGATTTTGTTTTGGTTGACATGTAATATTGCCAATATTCAAAGATGGTCATTGAGTGGATTTTGTCATCTTAGAAAAAGAATATCCTAACCCAATTTTTGTCTCTTGTGTATTAGGTTCTATAGGAACATGAATTCCTTGTTCATTCTTTCCACATCCTTTTCTAGTATCTCATTTGTTTCACAAGCTCATAGCCTTTCCCATAAAGTCTTTCCATTTCCTTTGGATTAGGTGGATGTTGATAATATTTCTCATCAAAATTGGTTGTGTACCTTGTAGTTTCTTCCAAAGTGGAGGAGAGAGATGCTTGAGAAGATTTTTCTGAATTCTAAGTTGACATAACAGTTGGTCATTCTTGTTTCTCATCCTTTTTTCATGTGATTATGTATTCACCCATAAATGAAGGTGTAAATTCTAAGGATCCCCAATCATCACCAAATAATTTAGACACTGATTCCTCATCTTGGTCAATTTCAAGAGGTTCTATATTGGATGTTGGAATTAATGTATTAAGAGGACTGGTGGTTCCTTTTTCAAGGTGACGCAACTTTTAGGCTTGGGATCTATTTCAACTTGATAAATGTTGTTGTTATAGACACATTTCATTATATGATGAAGGGTCAAAGGAACTACATTCATCTCATGAATCCATTGTCTTCTTAAAAGAAGATTATACAAAAGATCATAAGGCATGACATGAATTGGAGTTTGCATAGTAGCCACCCCAACTGTAATAGGCAAAGTAATTACACCGACCGGTTTCTTTTTTGTATTGTCAAATCCTCGAATGGATAAGGAATTAGGTTTTATTTGTGACTTGTCAACAAATAATCTATCAAGGAGATTTACACTACACAAATTAAGGGCATAACCATTATCAATGAGGGTTCATTTGATACCTATTTGATTGAATTGAGAAATTATCATAAAGGCTTCATTTTTTATTCATAACTCTAAAGGAGGGAGCTCATGTTGACGGAAATTATTAATGTCTAGATTAACTCTATTCATTCCATGTATTAAAGTTGCTACATCATTTGGAGTTGTAGCAGGAGGAACCACAATGTGTTGTAATGTTGTCTGAAGGATAGTGTGATAATTTGGTGAATTCTGAATGTAAATCCCAAAGGGAAATATTTACAGGAGTATTCTTGAGTTTTTCAACAAGATCATACTCCTTTGTGTGTAAGAGAAAACAAGGAACACTATGCATATTACATAAAGGTAAAGAGGGTGGGGTTGGTTGTGGTGGTTGTAGATTGTTTTGGGTATTATATGTACGAGCAATGGTAATATTACTTGATTGTTGCAACACATCAAGTTTAGGTGGGTAAAAGGTAAACTTGGGTTTATTGGAAGGATGAAGTGTATGTGAGGCTGGGTGAAGAATGAGTTGAGGTTGAATCAAATTAATGTCCTTAGTTTTAGATTGTTCACAACAAACCTTAGTGGATGAATGAGGCGAGCTGAAGTCCTGAAGGGCTTCATCTAATGGGTGAAATTCATCACGACTAAAAGGTTTGAGGGATAAGTTATAGTCAATTAGTTTAGGATTCTCATTTAAAACTTTAGAGGCATTAATGTTCTTTGGTGTAGGTTGGTCATAACAAACCTTAGTGGATGACGTAGGTGAGATGAAGTCTTGAAGGGCTTCATCTAACAAATCAATGTCATTGTGACTAAAAGGTTTGAGAGATAAGTTATCGTTAATTGGTTTAGGCTTCTCATGGAAATCTTTAGAGGATGAAGTGAATGAGAGGAAGTCCTGAAGGACTTCATCTAACTTGTCTACATCATCACTACTAAGAGGCTTGGATGAGATGGTGTTTCGAAATTGAATCATTTGTTTGAAGGGTTGGTTTGATGTTTGTGTTTTTTTATTTTAATGTATTGACGAATTTGATTTTAAAGAAGTAGGAACTAACACTGAAAATGAAACTTGCAAAAATATAATGCTATCCATAAATTCCATGAAAGGAAATGATTCTTATGAAAATAAGTTAAGTATAATAGAAGATAACTGAACTGAAAAAATAATGAATTATAGTAAATAGAAAAGTGTAAAATAGGAAACTAAATTCTGGAAGTAATGATGCAAAAAGTGCACTGGGATTGATTCACCCAGGGTGGAGAATGAGTCCTAAGAGAGGTATTTTAATTTTTTTTCTTTTTCTTTTGACTTTTTTCTATGTGTTCAGGTCTACACAATGTAGAGAAGTAATGGAAATTCAGAATGTTGTAATTATTTGATAAAATGAAATGCAATAATGACACTTATATGATAGTTTGACTATTGCAAATTTGATAAACCCTAGGATGCAAAAACAATGCAAAATCCAATGCAATTAAGTCCTAGGATGTAAATTCAATGCAAATAAGAAAGAGATAATGTTCAATATGTAGGTTCACCAAAATGAACCATAGATTTTGGATGGATTAGGAATGATGTCTCTTTTGCTCAATTAGGATCTCTCACCTAATGGAAAGAGACAAATCCCACACCAAAAATCTAGGTGGTTCACTCAAACTAATGTATGTATGATGAAATTATGACTAAATGAAATGATGTAAATGAAAAAAAGTGATGAAATCGTTTGATTATTAATGCAAAACTAATGAAATATAAAATGTTTGAAAACATAGTGATGCTTACAAAAGGCTTAAAAAGATGAACAAAAATGCAAATAGGACCAAAGAAAAATTTGTAACTCAGAATGTGTGCACTTGTAAGACTGATAAAGACTAGAAACTACTCTAAAAATCTAGAAATGTTAACTTTTTAGCTGACTGGGACTCATTCGCTACCCTGGGCGAATCAGTCCCAAGTTAGGGTTTTTTTCCCATAAACTAGTTTCTTCCAAATGGGTACTAGAATCCGCATTCAGATCTGATAGGTACCTCTAGTGGGAATCATTCACCATCCATGGTGAATTAGTCCTTTTTTTTACAAAATTCAAGTTTTAGACCTAAACTTTGTCACCTATATAACACTTCCTGATGGAAACCCGGATCATAATCTCAAAAAATACTTGTACAAAAATTTAAATTTTGTTGTATAATGGGGGATTTTCCTTGGCCAAACCCCTAATTTGGTAATCAAACCTTGAATGAACAAAATTTGCATAAAACCCTAGCCTTAAGTGTGTCTAAGACTAGGAAAATTTGAAGACAAAACCCTATTCTAGTGTGCTCGAATAAGATGATCAAATATGATTTGAATGATGCAAGAACTTAATCCGAGAAATCCTACACCATCTCAAATGAATGAAAGTGACATGAAAATGTTATGCAAACCTTAGATTTGAAGATGGAGAGAAATGTCCAGAAGATGGAATCACTTTAAAAACAAGTCTTTAGGTTTGATTTGATGGCTAGTTTCATCTCCTCGACCTAGATTTCTCCATCATTCTATATAGGAATCCATTATCAACTCTTTGAAATGTTGGATCTTGAATGAGAAGTGACCTTGAAGACTTGCAAAAACCCTATCTTGCTGTCCAAAAGCTTCAACTTTGTTGTAGAAAAATGCTAATGAAACTTATTGTGGAAGACTATTAATACTTGACTTTTGAATTTTATTTTTAAAAATGACTACTTGAAATGTGAGAAATGACCTAAAATGTTTATTTATAGGCATCAACACCTAATTTTCCCATTATTTAGACCTAATAGGTTGACATCCACTGAAAAATTGAATTAAATTAATTAAATTCCTGCTCAAAATTGAATTTTTCCCCAAAATGGACTCATTCGCCAGCCTTGGAAAATGGGTCCCGCTAGAGGGGACTCATTCACCCAAGGTGGCGAATGGGTCCCACTAGTGGTTTTTGGAGGCGGGTTTTCAGGATATGAATGAATTAAGTGTTGTTTGTCAGGATTTAGATGATTTTTAAGTGAAATGGGCCTCTAGATAAAAAATAATGGGTCTTAGGGGCCTATAAATGTTGTTTTGAAGAATGAGTAATGGAGGGTTACTCAAAAGTAGGTCCAAATTAAGTGTGAAATTGTCTCTTTTCTCAAGAGTGTCAAATTTTTTATGCCACACAAGCTATCTAAAAGCATTGTAGAAAGAACATACTTACCCCAAATCCATAGATCCCTTATGTGCTTGGATTTTTATTTTTTTGGGACAACCTCTCTCTTTTCACTTTCTTTCGCATGATGTAGCTTTACTCAAAAACATATGAATTGGCATAGGGCTTTCCAAGATAGCTCTCATGTCTTCCTTTTCTGTTAGTATTTATTATTGGTTACTTTAAAGTAATTGCTCACAATATGGTGTTTAGAAATTTCTTTAAAGTGGGGGCATACATTGGCATTATTCTTTTGCATTTTTCCTTTTCATGGTTCATGGTGTAGTCTTCCTAATTTATATGATGTATTTTCCACTTTGTGGATGACATTGGGAGTGATGTCCTTCAAGAGCGTGATCTCTCTTAGCATATTACATTCCTCTTAGTGCCTTGATGTGATACACTAAATCTCCTAAGTTGTGAATCTTTTATTCTTTGATTGGTCCTCTCTTGGAGACATTAGGCACATATTTCCCTAAGTTAAAGACCTCATATGAACTAAGCAAGACTCCTTTGAACATTCTTTGCATTTTGCATTTTTGGCCAGCTTGCATAACAAAAAATTGCATGCTTGTAGAGCCATCTTGTTTTTTCATTATTTCTAAGCATACAAAGCTTTTCTTGTCTCATGAATCTCAAAAATTTATTGTGTGGTGTCTTATCAAAGTTATTAGGAGGTATAAATTTTGTATGGTTTGATGGAAAGCTGAACAAGGGCATGACTTTCCCTTAGCCACTCATGTGTGTGTGGGAGCATACTAGACATGAGTGTATGTTTATCACCTTCTTGGACTTCTCACCTAGTGGATAGCCTAGAGTTCCATTGGATTAGAGTGAGTATGTATTTTTTAGAAAAACAACCTAGATCTGATCCAGATTGTGTTGGACAAAAGGTCGAAGCTTGATCTGCCTCTTTCAGTGATTTTTTTAGTGGCTAATATTCATGAATTGACCAATAGTTAAAATTTGGGAATCCAAAATTGACTAATAGTTCAATCTATGTCAGCATGACTTGAATCGCCACATGTTTACAAAATTTTGTCATAGTCTTATTTAAATTTCCAAATAATTTATTTTGTTAAAACTTTTAACTCAAAAATCTTCCACAATATTTGATACATGATTAGATCAAATTTTCCTAAATTTTATAAATTATAGTAGAAATCTATATTAATTTGCTAATATACTTATATCATAATTATTACTTGCTTTAGGACTATATTTATAATCTTTAGTTTCCACCATTGATTTATAATATAATCTAATGGCTCTTTTTGTATTCCACAAGGTAAAATGTACCCATGATCTATAATGCTCACGGGGCCCACAATTTTGGGTCTCATTGAGCATTATAGATTGTGGGTAAATTTTATCTTACAAAGTACAATGAGGGTCATTAGATCAATGATTTAAAAGAAATTTTGAGCCTCATGAGAATTATAGATCATGGGTACATTTTACCTTGCAAAATACAGTGAGGGCCATTATATTATACATTTAAAAAAAAAAGTGTAAAGTAAATATTATAGTCTACCCCTTTAACCCATCGATAATTTCCACCCTCAGGCCCCTACCTTTCCATGAGAATTATTTTTATATTGGATAGATTTTCCATCATAATTAATGCATTTTCCTATTATTTTTCAAGATTTTCTAAAATTTTCTACAAAATTTTAGTGATGTAAAAAAAAAATGCCAATAAAATTAATATTTTTTTGAATGAAAGGAAAGATTGGCCAATATAAATTAATAATTTTTCCAAAAAAATTAAAGCTTTGCTAGGATTTTATATATTTTTTGAGGGGGGTTTCTTAGAGTTATCACTAGCTCCTTTTCCTTTTCATTTTGTTTCAATTTCTTTATGTCCTTGATAGTGCATGCATATTCCTTGTTATTGCTCTTTATATCATTTTTATGCGTGTTATTTTGTGCCTAGGATAGTTTTCCATAGGACCTTGGTCTTAGGGCTTACACAACCCTCTTGATCAGAGCCATCCTATCCTACTAGCATTGGTGCATTCAAATGCCTCTTGATCATGTCCATTCTATCTTGCTGGAATTGTTGCATCTAGTCTACTTTAGTGTGAGTTGGAAGTGAGTTCCTCCTCTTACTAAAGTGGGGGCTAGATGTAATGAGAAAAAAAGGTCACCTCCTAACATGACCTTGATTTAGTGTTGTAATATGTCTAACATATTCACATTAGGTCTTGAGCCTTGTGAAATAAATGAGCTTCCTGGTGCCTTTTTTGGAGTGTTGTAACACACTTTCACACTTTTCTAGGGTTTTCATAAATAATTGGGCTTCTTTATGCTTTAACTGTCCTTATTTTACATCCACAAGCCCCATTTAATTCATCTTTTTGAGGATGATCTCCACATAAACCATTACATAATTTAGGTGTTTTCAACTTGTGTGGCCCAGATTTAGTGATCTAGGACTCATTCGCCACCTTGGGTGAATGAGTCCCACCTAGATTTTTTGGTCCCTATCCTGATTTCACACCTTTCAATTTTTTTTTAAAGATGGTCCCAAAAATTATGCCTTGTGGGACTCATTTGCCACCATTGGCCAATGAGTCTCGTGTGGCCCAAAATCAAAATTAATCCAAATTTTTGGTGGGATTTTATCCTCCTAGATCATATGTCAGCTTGTAATGTTGTAATTTTAGGAATTATTGGATAATTAAGTATAAATACAAGTTTCTTTCACTCATTTTAGCCCCAAGCATTCAAGCATTCATCCTTATAGCAAGTTTGAGTTTACAAGTGAATTCAAGTGTTTAGAAGAGAATTCAAGAGGATTCAAGGGTAGATTATCAATCATTTTAGAGTAGCATTCAAGCATCAATCATCATGTGAAGGACTTCATGCATCATTTTTTTTGGAGCTAACAATTGTGATGTAGGGTTTCATGATTCAAGCTAGCATTTCATTCAATATCTATCACCTTCAAGCAATATTCAAGATCTACATCCATTGGAGCCATCTCACACATGTTTGTAACACTTCATTGATAGGGTTTGGTGAGTTGCAAAATCATATTTTGTTCATTCATCATCCTCCATTACTATTTCATTCTATTTCAAGGTTTGATTACCAAAACAGGGTTTGACAAAGGAAACCCTTATCCACTAACCCAAGAACATTTTCCCCTCTCATTTGTGTGTGATTTGTAGCTCTAGGTTGTATATTTCCTGAGGATAAAGATTGGAGAAAAGTTTTCAAATCATTCAAAGTTGTCAAAGTTTTCATCAAGCCTCAAATAACATAGGAGAACAACTATAGGTTACAAATCTAAAAATCAACCAAGAAGGATGAAGTAGATAGTGAAGAGTAGGATTGGACTTTGAAGCGCTATAAAGCCCTAATTGAACTAATTCGCCACTTTTGGGGAATGAGTCCCAGTTTTAGTCAAAATTCATATTTTTGTAGATTTGGATACCCATTTGGAAGATTCCTGCTGTCCCGTAGAAACCTAGAACTAATTCACCCAACTTGGAGAATGAGTCCCACTCAGTATTAAAGCGATAAATTCTAGTGATTTAGATCTCCCTCCAACCATCTCCAAATTTCTAGGTGCACACACCCCTTGCTATAGCTTTTTGTTTCGTTTCTCTTACATTTCTAGGTTATTTAGTGTTACTTTGCATTGAATTAGGGTTTTGAATTTCAACTTGCATTGCATTTTTCTTTCCAATTCTTAACTTGGTGGTGTACCCCTTATTAGCTTACAATCATCCCCTAGGACAACCCTATTGCAATATCTCCTTCTCCTTTTCATTGAGATCTCAAGGGTTATCCTTGAATGAAATTGGAAAGTGGATGTCCTCTATGTCCTAAAACCATATCTGATAGCACTAGCCCACTTTTTCATTATTTCAGTGCCATAGGAATTTTTGGTTTCATAACTATCATTCAATATTCTCTAAGGGATTGTGAGTCCCTATGTTGAAAAATATTGAATGGTTGGTGAATGAATTATGAAAACACATTTTCTCTCCTACTCTTCAATATTTTTAAAACCTATGTGAGTGACTCAAGAAATTAAATTTATACAATTCTCATGAATTCATTTCAATGAAAATGATATGAGAATTCAAATAAAATGGTAAATGATTTATAGGTTTATGTGGATCAAGTAACCTATTCCTTGTACTATTAATGTCTTGTGAATTTAATATAAGATTATAGAAAGAACTTATTATCTAATATATTTATCATTTTAGCATATCAATTTGGTTAGATATGACTCTATGAAGAGTGATTGGTGAATTTCCAAGGAGTCATAGAGTCAATTATTAACTATCAATACTTAATCCTAATCAAGACATCCTTTATGGTATTAACATGAAACATTTCATCACAATGTTGAAACCTTAAAAAGAATGGTTCAAACAAACTAGGTGGACTACTTAATAATATTTTGAAATATTTTTATTCCTAATTATTTCTTGTGAAAGACTTATATAATTCCTTGATAAATACCTAACAAAAGAAAATAATTGAACACAAAAAATCTGTTTGAAGAGACTTAGAATCTTTACCTATCAGCCTCAAAAGCTTACAAGCATACAACATGAGACAATGCTAAATTGAAAACATTCATTTATATCATTCAAGCAAAGGTAAATATAATAAAATATTAATAGAGAATAATTTTATTTTTATTTCTTCAAATATAGTTTATATACATATTAAAAATATTTTCCCTCACTTTTACGACCTCTTTACATTACAAATATCCAAATATTGTAAAGGATTTACATATAAAATGCTCACAAATGAGTGACATTTGTCACTTTAAAATAGATTAATAAACTAATTAAAAAAACTTGAATAAATGATACATAAACAATTAGTTATAATATTTAATTAGAACTAGACAATTCTCTAACATCTCATACTGATAAAGAGCCTACATGTGGGTTGACATGGCAATATGAAAAAGAGGAGATCTATAGTTAGCTTGCACTATTTATACAATATATGTGTAAGAAGAATCTGGATGTGGAGGGGTTGTTGTTACCATCCATAACTCAAAAAATAAAGTGGGCAATGTAGAGTTGGTGAGGGTGTAACCCTTCACAATCAGACCAAGCTAGTCCACTATAGATGGAGGAATAATGACTAAAAGGTGATATATCACCATTCTCTTATGAGTCCCTATAGTTGGTCAAGCATATGTAACATATATTCTTTACCATCATGGTTGAAGAAGCATATGGTTTATGTAAATCTCAAAAAACATACTAACGTATGAACAAATTTATGTTTTTTATTTTTTATTATTTTAATTAAAATATGTGGGCTCCTATTGTAATTGAAAGGTGTTGGTAATTATCCTCCTAAATTTATGTTACTCCACTTTGCTAGAAATCAATATGTCTCATCATATCTATAATATTTCTATCCATCAAGTTGCAAAAATATTTTAATAAATTTATCAAATTTGTAATTTGTTTGGCACCTTTTACCTTTTCTTAGCCTAGACATCTTGGCTTGTCTCCAAATTATCTTTCAAATCTTTTATTATTAACATTAGCACATCCCTATATTACTAAGACATATTATTTTAAGGAAAAGGGAATTTATCAATTTAAAGATGATGAGCTTTGACTATGCCACAATATATTTTATTTTATTATATTAATGCAACATCTTATTGTGCTTACTCTACAACTTATCTAAGTTGACCTACAATTTTATGGTCACAACTTCACTAATAAGAGAAGTTCTTACTACTAGGGATGCAACCTAGGA
Organism: Sequoia sempervirens; assembly: GCA_007258455.2. Classification (NCBI taxonomy): domain Eukaryota; kingdom Viridiplantae; phylum Streptophyta; class Pinopsida; order Cupressales; family Cupressaceae; genus Sequoia; species Sequoia sempervirens. Next base: position 157,079,546 of record VDFB02000008.1, read on the forward strand.
TTTAGATGTATCTTCAAATATATTAACAATTATATTTTTATTTAACTAATTTATGTCTTAGGTGACTTGGGGCATATTATACTTTGGAGCTATAGCTCATATAGTCAATGTTTCATGCTTTATGCTAAATCTAAATCTAAAGTATAGATATTTGGTTTTATCCTCACTCCCCAAGACATCCTCAACAATATCATACCTTCTAATAGTATCCAAAGAAATTACTTAAGGGTGTATATAATCCTATTAATAAAAAACATCCACTTTATCTAACAAATATCATATCTTCCTTTGGGGTCATGTTACCAAATTAAACTCAATTTTTTTTGGAGGCTTTGAGTAGTGATTTTATCAATATTTCCTACCATTTTCTATTCTTTTTCCTTAAAATTCTCCATGTCTACATTTATTTTTATTTTCACTAGAATCATCCTCAATTCATCTAACTCAATAAAGTATTCATCTAAAAGGACTTTTCACAATCCAAGGTTCTAACATCTTGTATCAATTTATCTCCTTCATAAAAAATAAGAATGTTCTTTCAAAATGGACACTAGAAACATTAGGCGTTCTAGGTGAAGTAATAATTTTCTTAATATCTTTGTCCTCAACAACCCTCTCACAAATAGCTTTAGTAATATCATAGTCAACTAGAGGATAGACCCTTTCTATTGATGTATGTTTTTTTGTGCTCGCTACTAATAACTAACACAACATATAACCTTAGACAAGGAAAAAGAGTTATGCAATTTCTTGTGCATTGTGATCCTATACTTCCATAATATCATCCACTGGAACAAGTCTTTTAGTAGTTATTGGAGGTATTAAATATTTCAAAATTATTGACATTTTCCAATATTATTTCCATATTGGAAATGAGATTCTGGACATCATTGAATGCACCTTGATTATTTGTGTCAAGGGATTTTATTCTTTTCTCACCTACAAGAGTACATGCCTAATTTATCATTTTGGTCAAGAAAATCCTAATCAAATCCTTAGATATAAAATAAATGCTCATATATTTACATTTCCACTTCATTTCTAATTTTATCAATAAAATAATTGATTTCATACCTTCTTGCTCACTTAGATTGCATCTTATATTTCATCAATTTTGATTCTAAGGTTTAAAGATCCTATTTTTGAGCTATATAAAATAAATAATTCAATGTAGAGAGGAAAAATATCCTTTCCTATATGTTACTTCAAATGTTTTTTTTTAGCTTCATTGAGCTATTATATTGTTTTAACCTTTTCAAAAACCCAATAAATCAAAACATATGGCTTCACCTTAGCTTTTTATACTTTAATAATTTTTCCTATCTCCATGATAGAACTAATCACCCCAATTATACTTATAATCTACATTGGGATAAAACTACTTAGGTGTCATGGACTTGAAAAATCTATCAGATAGCCATTAAATGTAGCACATAACATATTCAAAAATTTGTGCATAAAACCTGATAAAAAACATAGTAATATGAATTTTAGCAATGCATATATCCAACACATAAATTCTTCCTTGATGGAAATTAAAGTTATTTCTAATGAAACTCATGTAACCCTAATGGAATGGTTTCATGTGTCTCTCCCAAGATATAGTAGTACATAACATAATATAGAGTACATCATCTAAAAGATAGGATTCTCTTGTCAATGTTAAGGGGTAATTGAACCTTGTGAATTCCCTTTGCTATAAAGATGCAAAAGAGTATATCATATTGAAAAATTTATGTTGAAAATTAGTTGTAATTATAATAGCATGTAGTGGTTTCTACACTATGTAATCTATTCCTAAAACTTACCATAGTATGTAAGTCATCCTGACCTATTCCTCAAAGGTATCAACATTGAAGAGACCAATTTTATCTAATATAATTTCAATTGACCTTCTCCCCTATATGATCTTTAATCTATAGTTAGGCAACCACTTCACTATGCAGATAATTATATCCCTTTTATACTCACATCATAGCTCATCAATATTTATATTGTAGTTGGCTTGAGGATTAAAGTTAAAAACCCTCCTAAAATCTATTATTTAATCAAATTGATAATTACCTCTCCATTCCTTCCCTTTAATTTCCTATATTTAGGATTATACTAGCTACTTATAGAATATACAAGGTTATATTTTTAAAAAATTCGTATGAGAATACAAAATTTCCTAGGTCTAACTACCATATGTTAGATATATGGGTAGGTCTCCTAACACAATAATTATGTAATATTTAAATAATTCTCACCCAATAACTGGGATGATAACACCTCTAACCAAATCAACCTTGTCCTACAATATTTTTGAAAGTATACAAATATCCTAGGTGTGTTTGGATTTCTTTGTACATCAAATAAATTTAATATAAATCATGGTATAGGCTTAATTTAATCCCACTAGTTTGGGATATACTAGTTGTTATTAAAATTTAAAGTATATAAGCATGTAAACCCAAAATTATAAATTGGAAGGTACTCTATTTTTCCAAAATAACTAACTCATTATCAACTATTTCTAAGAGCTTGTGAATTCTTTCCCAATCATATTTGAATGCTAAGAAAATTGAAAATATATTATTTATTGTAATATTGAATGATTTTATCATTTCTTGTTTGAAATCAAATTTGAATGAGGTTGAATAATAAAAAAAAAAATCACTTGAATCATCACCTTTTTTATTAAATTCATGTATAATTTTAGGAAGTCAATGACACAATTAGCAAGTCTTGTAATTGTGTTTTCAATTTTAGCTATTGATTATTTTAGGTGAGATATATTGATGGTTATTATGCATTTTAATTTTACCATGTTGAGTTATATTTGATAGGAAAAAAAATTACATTTATGCCATGGAACCTTGGAATGCTTGAGGACATGTTTTACATCTGGTAGAGTGATAGTTACATGGCCCAATGAAATGCCTTATTTTGACAACTAAGTTGATGAAATGTATTGTATTATTGCCTTAATGCATCTATCACACATGAAAAATATGAAAATGGAGCCCTCAAAAGAAAAGATGATGCAATAATAGTTTGATCACTATTTCTAAACTCAACATACTTTTTTGAATTTGTGAAGACAATTACCCATCATGTCAAAAAAATAAATTATTTCTTAGAAACTAGGATACAAACAAGTTGGGTGATGCAATTATGGCCTACCACATAATCAAAACCAACAACATATCTCCAATTCAAACCTTATGAAAATAAAAACTATGCATCACACTAACAAGAGTGGATCCCACAAATAAAACCCTAATGTAAAGAGATTCTATGACAAAATAGGAAAGTATCACCTATGATAAATGATAAGAATCTCCATTTTCCTTATTTGAAACATACAAACAAGTATTTAGTACATAATTATGGCATCACATTTTAAGGATAATAATGTATCAAGAATAAGAAATAATTGACAACCCAAACTTAATGAAACATGTCACCATAGCACTAGCTTATGTTCTTGATAGTAAGTATTAAAAGAAAAAGAACAATGAAAAGGTCCTTTGTGATGCAATAAAAAATTGACATGTGAAAAATAAATTGGGGCCCAATACCAAATAAATATTAGACCACAAAACCCTAACTAATAGAAGGAAATTGGTAGCTGTAAACAAATATTTTGGCAAACCTAATGCTTTTTGCTCATTCTAGGGTTTTTCACCTAAAAGGAGGAAAGATTGGGGCCAAAATGCAATGTAAACACTCAAATTTAATGCAAGGATGGATGAAATATGCCTATATGAGATGATCTAAATGTAAAGGACTAAGAAAATAGATTGATTTTGTATGCAAGACTAAGAAATGAAAGATGTTTGAAAACACATTATGATATGCAAGAACACCTAGAAAGATGAATAGAAATGCAAGTAAAACAAAACAAAAAGCTGTAAAACTGAATGTGTGCACTTGGAGGCTGAAAAAGGATGGAATGAGGGTATAGAATCCTAATAAAATTAATGCACAATTCAACTGGAACACTTTTTCCAATCTGGGCAACTTAGTCCTAGATGTAGAAAAACTAGTTTGGAGCTTGTTTTGACCAAATGAGTATCCAAATATATAGGAACCTTTAAAAAATAGGTCAGTGGGACTAATTCACCACTATTGGAAACTTAGTCTACTCCTAAATTTCTAAAATTTTGAAAACATAAGTCCTCAATCTATACTTAGGTTCCTGACAGGTGTCCACTTCAAAAACTTTGATTTTCAAGCCTGAAAGTGACTTTTTGTTGATATTTTAACTTTGCAAGAAATTAGAGGTCTTGAACAAGTCTTCAACATAATATTCAATGATCTTCAAACCCTCAAAGTACCTAAATCTACAAACACATAAGGAGAGAAGGAGAAAATATTGATTGTTAGGGCATGGGGGTTTAGCTTGGTCAAACCACTTTTTAGGTAATTAAACTAAAATGGAGAAATTATTTAATGAAACAATGGAATTAATACCTTGCCATGATGATTGATCTTTATTTTTCTGCAACAATAGTGGAAGAATCTTCCCTTGAATATATTTAAAAGCTATCTTGATGAATTAGATTGTAAAAGCCCTAGCTTGCTTGACTTGAGAACATGATGAGTGATGATTGAATGATGATGAGTTATGAATTAGGGTTTTGGGGGCATATATTTATAGGAAACTCACCTTATTTTTTTGTTAATTGGATCCCTGAGGCTGACATGAAGGAGAAATAAACTTAAAATCCAAAATTTCTTTCTCAAACCTAAAAAATAAGCCAAATTGGACTAAGTCACCATGTTGGGCAACTTAGTCCCACTTGGCAGGGACTCATTCACCCAAATGGGTGACTTAGTCCCATAGGGGCCCTTTTGATAGTTAGAATGTTAGGGAATGAGGAATTCCAGTTCTTATGTTGATTTCATCAGGTATTTGATCAAATTATGCCTTGAGATACATAATATGGGGCAATAGGGGCCTATTAATGATGATGCAAAGGTCAGTTAGGGCTTGGGACACAAAATTCATTATGAAAGTGTGATTAAATACACTTTACAACACTAAAATAAGGTCCACATAGCCTAGAAAGGCACAACATCCAATTTGAATGTGTAAGACACATTACAACACTAGATTAATGTTAAGTTTAATTCACAAGCATTATAGATTGATGTGTGAATGAAACTAAATGCATTTTATATCATTGAATTAGGGAAAGATAGGTCCATTAAGTCTAGAGAGGCATTAAAGTCTTTTACAACACTTTACAACACCTTTACAAGACATTGTTAAATGCATTTTATTTAGTTTGCAAGGGTCCAAGACCTAGTGTGGATGTGTAAAACACCTCAAAATCACCAAATCAAGGCCTCATTAAGTCCAATTTATCATCAATTATTCCCAAATCTAGCAAGCAAAAAGGGATACTTTTTTCGTGTCCATAGTTAGCCTCCACTTTAGTGAGAGGATGAACTTGCTTCAAACTCACACTCAAGTAGAAATTCAAGAAGAGTCCAATAATACCAATGTGGATGGTCTAAGAAACAAAGATGAAGGAAGTGATCAAGCCCCCAAGATCCAAGATCCTAAGTCAAACCAGCATGAATGCAAAAGGACACACACAAGGTAAATGATTTGCAACAAAACAAGATATGTGATCATGCAATGGCAAGGACTAGAAAGAAGAGAAAATTGAAAAATTAAAAGGTGGATCAAGCTTCAATCATTTGTCCAACATGTTCTAGATTAGATCTAGACTATTTGTTTGGAAATATAATGCATACTCACTTTGGGGTGACAGAACTCATGGCTACCCATTGGGTGATAAGGCCAAAGTATACTCACTCTAGGGCCATAGAACTTTTGGTTGTCCATTGGGTGAGAAATCCACATGGTGGCTATGGGGAAAAGTCATTCCTCGAAATTGGCTTCCCGCTCAACCATACCAAAGTTATACCTCCTGATAACTTTAATAAGGTGCCACAATGAAAATGAACTTTGAGCTCCATGAGGTAAGAAAAACTTCAAATGCTTGACACTAATAGAAATTGTAAATTCAAGGTAGTGTAAGGAATGTTTAAAGGTATTTTTCTTAGTTTGTGCAAGGTCTTATCTTAGGGAACATCATGCTTAAGGGTATGTGCATGATCATCATGGAAAAAATAGGCCCTTAAGTGGCAATTTTTAAAAAAATCAGAGTAAGGCAACTTGACGTAAAAAATTGAATAAGTTATCTATGTTATTTCAAAAATAATTTAATATAATCCATAGCAAATTGAATGTAGTTTCTAAACTACTAGGTTTTTTGAAAAAGAAAAAATCTATTTGGTGAAAATTTTAAATTTCAATGCAGTAGTACTTAAATTTTAGGGAAAAAAAAGAAGTAGGTGTCTGTCTGACCACCATAACCACAATAAAATGATAACATTTTTTTATAAGATTTTAGATATATAAGTAGAGGAATCATGTCCCGATGTGATGCATATTTTTTTGTAATTTTTTTGCAAGTAAATAATTAATTATGAATTTTTTATTACAACTTTTAGAAAATATAAAAAATTGTATGTCTGACCACCTTAACTTGGTCAAAACTTCATGAAATTCAATTTTTATTTTTTTAATCCTATAATATGCAAAGCATAGAATTTGGCACATTTTTTGGATTCAAAAAATGTGATACCGTTTGAAAATTATAGATTTTTTTCAATCAGCCTATCAATCAGGACTTTAGTTGTAATTTGAATAGAAAATGAATAATAATTAGTTATTAAATTGAAAGTAAAGCATAATTTATATTGGTGGAAATCTGAGAATCTCCTTTAAAAATATTTTTCGTTTCATCAATTTTGGGTAAAAAAGGTCATCAGCCACATACCCATCATATTGCCACTTTTGGCCCATCATGATCCTGGACATACCTTTAACGTTTCCAAGAGAGGATGTGTCAAATGAGTATCACACTCTTGGAGGGAATTAAGCCCAATGACTCCACCAAGAAAAGGATGCATTGAAAGAAGAAAGAAATCACACAATGAAATGTGAGTGTTGATGTATGCCCCCACTTTAAAGTGGTTTCTAACACCATTACTGTGAAAATTTTCTTTAAAGTAGTAGAAGAGGAAGACATGAGAGCTTACTTAGAAAGCCCTATGCTAAGCTATATGTTTCTAATAAGCTACATCATGAAAAGGGTAGTATGTCACATGAGAGCCAACTTAAGGCATGTTTTCCACATCCCAAACTTGCTCTTATATGTTCATGAAAGGTTAATAGTAAGCCAAAAGAGGCAACAAAAAGTGACATATGAGGACAAGGCTACCTAACCCCTTGCCCCCACTGAGTACAGGATAAGGGCGAGCCAAAATGAAATGCATGCTAGAGTGAAAATCGATATCAAATAGAGGAATTAGGTGCCCCCACATGAGGAAGAATACCAAACTCCTAAAAATGTTGGATTTTAGTACTCAAAGCTCTACATTCATTAGTGTAATGACCATGAACTCTATGATATGCATAAAATGAAGTCTTGTAATAGAATATCTTTTGAGTTCTTGGTGGAAGGGTGATCAAGTGATCTTGGAGAAGTCTTGATAAGATACCCTCTTGATCAATGATAGAAGGTGGCCCTATAGTTTTTTACAAAGATGTTTCTTGCTTAGTATTAATTTTCATACCTTCGCAAGACTCTGCGGATTGTAGGATTTTGTTCTCTCCTTGGCAAGAGGGTGTAAAATCTAATGAATTCAATTCATGAGTGTTTTGTGAGATGACATTGACATTAAGTGAAGAGTGCATTATTTGTTTCATGTTTTGTAAAAGATGACATTCAAGACCACTATTGTCAATGAGTTCAGGATGTACAACTATTGAGGTTGATTTAGGAGAATGTTGTGTGAGAGTATTGATGTTGAGTGAAGGCTTGGAGATCTCTATCAAATGAAACTAAGCAAGACCATAAGTTGTTTGTTGTGTCATATGATCTATAGGGTTATGGATACCTTGTTCATTAGCACCACATCCTTTTCCACTATAGCCAAGTTGTTTCATAAGTTCATAACCTTTTCCATAAATATTTTTTCATAGCTTTTGAATCAGGTGGGTTTTTATGATTATGTTTGGAAATTTTTTTCATGTAATCTACTTCGTTGTCTAAAGTGGTTGAGGTGGATGCTTTTTAAGGGCCTTCTGATTTATGGGTTAGCATGTCTATTTTTTTGTTTCCCTTGTTAGAGTCTTTTGGTGTGAGCTCACATTTGTCCATGAGTGGTGGTGTGAAGTTTAAGGAACCCCAATCATCATCTAAGAGCTTCATGATTCCCTCAATTTGTGTTTTATTGTTGCATGTGGGTTTGACTTGTGTAGATGGTGTGAATGTGTTTAAATGATTGTTTTGTTGTTCTCAATGTTTAAGAAACTATTTTGATTGGGGTCAACTTCAAGTATGTGCACTTTGTTGTTGTAGATGTATTTCATTTTTTGATGAAGAATGAAAGGCACACCATTCATTGCATGAAGCCATGATAGGCCTAAAATGAGATTATAGGAAATATTGTTAGGCATAACATGGATTTGTGTATTCAATGTGGCCACTCCACCTGTAATAGGTAAAGTGATCACACCAAGCAGTTTATTTTCTTTATTGTCAAAGCCCTTAATAGATAAAGAATCTGGTTGAAATTTTGATTTATCCACATGAAGCCTATCCAAGAGGTTTACACTAGACACATTAAGGGCTGAGCCATTGTCAAAAAGAGTTCACTTTATCCCTATTGTTTTGTATTGAGATAGGATTATGAAAGGATCATTTTGTTTTTGTACTACCAAAAAGGGGAGTTCACTTTGGCAGAAAATAATGTCATTGTTTATTCCTTTGATTATGGCCGCTATGTCAGTTGGTTGTAAATTAGAATGGATCGGAACTTGTTGTAAGGCCATTTGAAGCATAGTGTGATAGGTAGGTGAAGTATGAAGGAGGTCCCATATGGATAGGGTGCTACCACAATAGTGGTCTACATTTTTTGGGAGATCCCAATTTTTGCTAAAATCACATATTTTTAGAAAATATAATGATTTAAGCCTTGAAAAGTTCTATTTAAAGGATTCCAATTGAATAGGTTTTTATCAAACCACCTTAGACCAAGCCCCCTTGGATAGAATCCTGCTAGTTTTAAACCATACCTATAACGAAGTCTCCTTTACACCTATCAAAATGTTGATAAAAAACCACTTTTGATTTACCTTTTGGGGGATCAAATAAATTCATTTAAAATTATTTTTTTGTATGTAGTCCTTATTATAAGCTTCAAAAAAAGTATAATTTTAATTAAATTAAATTATTATATTTATTTTTTAGTTTGATTAAACATAGGTTTTTCACTGAAAATCAAGATCTTTGCTCTGCACATGTGGAAAAATAGAAGATTATAAAAAAAAAAATAAAAAAAAAATGAGTGCACCAGATATTGAAGTCCAAGCTTGATCCAACCAAAAAAGAAAATTGAATTTCAATACATACAAAAAAAGGTTACACATTATACGTTCGGACTATGCCTAAATTGTAATTGGTTTGACTTCAAAACTTGATTAAAGAAAAAATATTCAATAAAAAGATATATAACCAAGTGGAAGCACTAGATATCAGAATTAAAAATCCAAATTCAAAAGAATTATAATTTTATCCTTCATGGAAAAAGGTTATGCGTTATACGATGAGCGTCACTTTTTTAAAATGTTGTTTTCTATAAACAACTAGTTTGTGAGGGAGAGGGAAAAAGAATTGTAATCTAATTCCAAAAATTTTGAAAAAAATATATTTAGAATCTACAAAAAAAATGTGATGAAACTCTAGTTTGCATCATCTTCAAATTCCTCACGGTTTAGCTGCTATAGATATCCAAAAGTGAAGATTTAGTCAAAAAAAAATATTTCTGTGTCCAGTTTGGCCAAAAAATTTAAACCACTATTGTGGGATTACTGATGGATATCTTTGCGGGAGTGCTCTTATGTTCAACAAAATCATACTCCCTTAATTGATGAGCAAGAGGTAGTATAGAATTTGGTAAAGGTAAGGAGGTTGGGGTTGGTTGATGTGGTTGTGGGTTGTTTCTAGTGTTATATGTATGAGAAATGGTATGAGGAATTGATTGTTGTGACACATTATTCTGAGGTGGTTAAAGGGTAAATTCAAGTGTAGGTGGAGGTTTATGTGATAGTGGGTAAAGGATAAGTTTTTGTTTTTTTTGAGTTTGTTGTTTGTGTGAAGGGGGGTAAAGAATGAGTTGGGGTTGAATAATATTAACATCCCTTGGCGAATGAGAGTCTAGCATGGGCTCATCATTTTCTTCTAAGGGCATAATATCATTATTTCCAATGTTAGCCTTGTATGGTATTATGATATTCTCCTTAGAAGGAGAGTGTTTAGGAGAACAAAAAACCACATGTTCTTGACAAGTAAGGCTTGGTTCTTCCAAAATAACTTCATCGCAAATAAGGGAGTTATTAATAGTTGAGTTTGTTTGATTATTGATAGTGGGGGGATTAGAAGGCTCTATTTTATTGTCCATTGTCTCTAAGGTTTCATTCTCTTGTTCCATATTATCTACCCTAATAGGATAGCTTGCAATATCCAAGTTTGTAGCTTCATCAAAAGTGGGGGAGGCATCAAGAGAAGGACCACGATAATTTTCAAATAGGTTGTCCCAAATGGTAGGAGCATTAGGGAAAGGAGGATCAAGGTTCTCATGACTCTTAATATGTATATCTTCTAATACCAATCTATCTTCGTGGTAGTGAGGAGATCTTTTGGGAGAAGGACAATGTTGATGGCCATGGTTATGGAGACTAGGTAAGGTGATGTTTAGAAATGTTTCTACGATCTCATGTTCTTGTTTTCTAATGTCTTTCAAAGGTGGAAGAGGAGAGGGACATTCAAAACTCTCAATGCTTGTATCTTCTTTCACCAAGATACCTTCGTCACTAATTAGAGAGGTATTGGGAGAAGAACAAGTATCATTGTTATTTTTATCTACACTTGCATCCTCTTGTGTTATGTCATTCTTACAAATTTGATAGGTACTAGGAGGGTATGTAACATGCTTATCAAATGTTTTACTTTGCTGTCCGAGACTATGTTCACATAAAAAAAGAGCATAAGTATACATTGCTTTTTTCTTTTGTGAATTTGTTGTTAAATAGGTAAATTTAGATTTTTTTTGATGTTCATTTATTTAATTTATAGGAGTTGATAATCAACCTCAAAATCCTTCTCCTCCTCATGAACAAGCACATGAAAAAAATCTCGATTAACCACAACAACAAACTCCTCCAACAATTCCTCAACATCCTCCTGGTACTCAACAAAAATTAATGGGGAAAAATGAAAACATCAAAAAATAGATTGAGGAGTTAATCGCGAGGTTGAGTGACTCTTAAGTCAACCTTGGAAAGAAGCACACTTGCAAATTCACTAGCCATGTTAACACATGTATATGCAATTAGAAAGCAATTAAGTGGGGAAAATAAGAGCTAAGAGTGTAGGAATTTTTATGCAGATAAATTATCATATAATGAAGTAAAAGATGAAAAAATTACAAAATATGATTTGTGCTCACTATTCACTAACCCACGCACAAATAAAACTCTTGAACTTAATAGCAAGAGGTTTCTTATCCATTGGTGCAACCACCAAGAGCTTAAGAACAATTTTTGGAATAGGTGGTGGGTGGTTTTTGACCATCCACCATGCAACAATAATGAGGTCCCCTAATATTTCTTGAGGAAACTCTACTGCGAGTTCATCCTTAACAAAATCCCCAACTATTTTGATATGCGGGACTTTTAGGGGAGAGGTGGTGGGTCAACCCAAGATAGACCAAGTGCACACGAGGATCCTTAATGGCAAGGGAGATGAGCACTCACTAGGCCTACTTATAAGCATGTTGCTATCCCTTCTATCATGAAGGAGAGTGCTAAGGTGGACACTCTACAGTCTATTAGCTCTCTGACCCAAAGTATCATCCAACGTGCGAGCCTTGTAGTATAGCACCAGCTAGGGGAGATTTTGAGGGGTAGGATTCCACCCCATTCTTCTTAGGTTTGTGGGTCGACTTATACATATGACCCCACAGACAATCGGAGAACTGGTGCATAGGATACGTCTATAGTTGTGGAGTTGGTGATGGCAGATGACATTTTGAATGAGGATTTCAACATCGTTACTTAGGTAAATGTATTTGATTAATGATAAATAGGTTTGAAGGGCATCTAAAACCCTATACAAAAAGGAACAGTGGCAGTAAAGATAAAGCAGTAAGATAAAGCTATAGATACTTAGGTAAATGTTAGCATGCTCATTGAATTTAATTTAGTAAATTTCATTTTTGAAATACAAGATTAACTAATTTAGTTTAATGATTGTAATAAAATTTCAGGGTCACAGTGTTGATACTCAATACACCATCCCTCCACCTGCTTTTTACTCCACTACATCTATAGTTGAGGTATGTAACTAGTAAAAAATTATAAATATTACATGTGAATAACATTGTTATATGAATGGTATTCTAATGTCCGATTTTGGATGTTGAATAGGTTAATATTGGAGGTTTTGCGGGAACACCTCCCATTGCTAATGGAGTACAAACCTTCACACACGTAATAGAATAAAGAGTTTAACTAATGAATTGTACTTGTAGTGTAGGAAAATGCATACCCTTGCATTTTTACACTTGTTTGGGCCCGCCTTGCTTTGTTTATCCCTATTTATGTCTTAATTGGTCTTATTTTACATCCACAAGCCTAATAAATTATATCTTTTTATGGCTAATCTCGACAAACATCAAAGGATAAAAGATAATTTAATGATTTTGGCTGCGTGTCCCTAATTTTTCAGTCAAGACTAAGATGCCACCTAGGGTGTATTTATCCCCCAAAGGTCTTGGAACCCTAATTTCAAAGGCACCTTAAATGGGCCCCTTTTTGGATTTTGTGCCTCGAGTTTCATGCCTTGGGACTAAGATGCCACCTAGGACGTCTTAGTCCCCCTTAGGTTATTTTTAGGATTTAATTTCAAATCTTTGTGGGATTTACCCTCCCTTAATTAATGAATTCATATGTCTGCTTGTTGTGTTGTAATTTCAGGATATTAAGCATGTAGATAACTATAAATACAAGGTTCTTTCACTCATTTTATCATCCAAGAATATAAGACTTTTATGAGAGCATTCCTAACAACATAATTGAGTTCACAACAGCATTCAAGAGTAGTTCATCAAGCATTTGGAGCTATCATCAAGATTCAAGCATCATGTCAAAGATATTCTTACATCATGTGTTTTTTTGAGCTAAAATTTGTGATGTAGGGTTTTGATTCAAGAAAGCAACTCAAGTCAAGATCTATCAAGCATTCCTTTGATTCAAGACCTACATTCAAGCTAGCCATTTCACACAATCAACAATCAACAAGTTTTTCCTCTCTTGCATGTTTGTGATTACAAATTTAGGTTGAAGACTCGAAGATAATTTGGAGTGCAAAGTTGTCATCTTCATGGAAACTCACCTATAGGCCAAATCTGGAAGTTTTAGGACCTAAGATCTAAGAAGAAGGAAGTGTAGACTTTGAGCCTCAGGATCACATTCAGAGATTTCAAAAATTCAAAACGGGACTAAGTTGGCAGCAAGGGCGTCTTAGTCCTCCCAAGGGTATTTTGCAAAAATTCTTTCAGATCTTGTTCCGAGATTCGAAGATTCTATATCTGCCTTGAAAAACAATAGTGGGACTAAGAAAACAATAAGGGAATCTTATTCTTCCCTAGCATATTTTGATAGTATTTTTACATTTCTAGAATCCTCATCACATTTCCAAACTTCCTAGGTACACATATCCTAACTTTTTGTTACTTAATTTCATCATTTGCATCCATCATTTGACTTGCATTACTAGGTTTTCTGAGTTGAATGTTAATTTGTATTTTCCAAGCTTTTGCTTGGTGGTGAACCCCTCAAAGCTTAAAAAACCCCCTCCTAGGTCTTCCTTGTTGAAGATTGAATCACCTTTGTGTTGATAGTCAATCCAATTTGAGATCCTAGGACATATTTGAGTGAAAATTGGAGAAGTGTTGTGTTCTATGACCTAGGCCATAAAGCATCCCCATTTCCCCTATTGTTCATTTTGGTGAACCCGATGCTTTTGAAAATTCATTTTTCTGATTTGGAGTCCATTAAAGTCCTAGATCCAGGTTGCATTCATTCTTGCATTTCATCCTGCATTAGTGAATGTGCATCTAGGGTTTCTCATATTTATATTAGTGAAAGTGCATATAGGTTGCATTTTTGCTTTCTTGCATCATCTTATATCATTGAAAACTTAAAAAGTGCATTTTCAATCATCCTAATTTTATTTAGGAACATTGTTATTGCATTCAACTTTACATTCATTTGCTTGTCATTAGTCACTTTTTCTTTCATTCATTTGCACACTTTTCTATTTCTAAACATCATGTCCCTGGGTAGGCAACTTGGAAACATTGTAAACAATCCAAATTTTTCTATTTTTCTAAAAAAAACCCCCCACTAGGACTAAAATTCCCTTACTGGTGTCTTAGTCCCTCTGGTTTTTTGCCTCATAATCCTATCTAGGTTGCTTGCTTTCTGTTCCACTTTCTAGAACCTCAAAATTCCTTCAGTAGGACCAAGATGCCCTTGTTGGCATCTTAGTCCCTATTGAGTTTGAAGCTACAACTTTCAGGGTTTAAACATACTTTTCTTTGCTTCCTAAGCCTCCTAGTAACATATACTATAAGTCTGGAAAGTTTCAGGAACATCTATTTTATGCATCTAGGTCAAAAACATCAATTTAGGGCACTCATTTTTGAAATCATTTCAATTAAAAGCATGATTAATCTGAAAATGCTCACATTTATGAAACTTTGCATAACATGGATAAAAATAATTTTCACTTTTGCATATACAATGTTTACATTCATAACACTTTGCATGAGTTTGATAAAAGTGATTTTCATTTTTTGATATACATTATTTGCATTCTTAAAGTTTTGCATACATTGGATAAAAGTGTTTTGCATCTTTGGATATACATTGTTTACATTATTAAAGCATTCCATGAGATGGTTAAAAGTGATTTTCATTTTTTGTCAAACAATGTTAGTACCTTACCTTTCTCAGCACGCTAAGAAAAACTTCATATCCCCTCCCTATGAGAGTGTTTTAGTGAAATAGACCTTGGACAATCCTAACAATCATATCCATTCTTCTCCTAATATCTCTCCTATTGGTGAAGAAGATATTCTGGTGTTAGAAGAACCAATCAATGAGAGTTTTGAGAGTCCTAGTTGTTTCTCTCCTTCTACCTCTCTTAGTGGACAAGACATTGATGAACAAGAAGAAACAACCATAGGTAATCGTGACGACCACATAACCAATGAAACTTGAACTAGTCTACATTCATCTCCCAACATCTTCACCTCTTGTGATAATGTTCTAGAGGATGAAAGCATAAGTGAAAATATGTTGGTCTATGACAACCCTCTTTATGATCCTTCCCTTAACTATCCTATTGTGGAAGACATTATAGGAAAAATGAATGAAATTATGGATAATCATGATAGTTACATTTTTTCTTCTCCTAGTTACATGAGGAAGATGCCTTAGTGTTAGAAAATATAACCAATGAAAGTCATGAAGGAAACATTCTTGAACAAAATAATGACATCATTGATAAGCAAGACAATTCTACTATTAATCATTCCCCTACTTGTGATGAAGTCATTTTGGAAGAACCAATCCTTGAATGTCAAGAACATTTGGTTTGTAGTTCTCCTAAAAACTCTCCTACTACGGAAGATATAACGATGGAAGAAAATGAGAACATTGACAACAATAATTCCTTATATGAAGATGATGAAGTGACATTAGACTCCCCTTCACTAAGAGATCATGAAAATAAGGATAAGTCTTCTGAGGTTATGCACATTAGATATCCAGGCTTGATGTACTCTCCTTAGCCTAAACTTATCATTTATCCACCCTCACAAAAAACAAAAACTCAAAATAAACCTATCCTCATCCTTGAACCACCTAAGAAAAATGTGTCACAGGAATTGATTTATAATACCTTTTATCATACATACAATACTAGGAACAATCCACAACCAAGACAAAAAACTTCAACATCCCTCACATTTCCTAATTCCATTTTTCCTAGTCTCCTCTTTTAACTTCGCATAGTGGGAAGGAGTATAATATTTTTGAACAACTTAAGAATACTCCTGAAAAGATATCCCTATGGGACCTAATTTAGAATTCACCTAATTTTCACACTATGCTTCAAACAACCTTGCAAAAAATTGTGGTTCCCTCTAGTGTAAACCCAAATGACATAGCAACCCTGATTCAAGGAATAAATGTTGACATTGTTTTCCACCAAAGTGAGCTCCCTCCTTTGGAAGTGAAAAAACAACACGAAGCTTTCATAGTAATATATCAATATAAAAGGATAGGGGTAAAGTGAACCCTTGTTGACAATGGATCAATCCTTAATGTGTGTAGTGTGACCCTTTTGGATAGGCTTAGCATTGATAAATCAAAAATTCAACCTGACTCTTTATCTATTAAGGGATTTGACAATGTCAGAAAACAACCACTTGGTGTGATCACTTTTCCTATTACAACTGGAAAAGCCACATTAGAAACATCGATCCATGTTATTGCTCATGAACTTTCATACAATCTCCTTTTAGGTAGACTGTGGATTCATGCAATGAATGGGGTGCCTTCTACTCTTCACCATAAAATGAAGTATATCTACAATAACAAAGTGTACACACTCGAAGCTGACCCTGAACCAAATAGTTGTTTGAACATTTAAAAAACAATGAGAATCCCTTGGAAACATTAACCCCAACTACACAAGTGGAACCCATACAACAAAAAGACAAAGAAAAACATATTGAGGAAGTCACAAAGCTATTAGAAGATGATTTGGGTTCCTTAGACTTCAAACCTACATTCATGGGAGAATACAAGATCATAAACAAAGACTCTGAAAAAGGAAAATAAAAAGTGGTACATGTCAACACAAAATTCAAATGACCCTTCGAAAGCATCCACCTCAACCACTTTAGAAGAAGAAGCAAATTATATGACAAATTTTAATGAGATAGACTATCAACAACCACTGAATCCAAAAGAGATGAAGAAACTTTATGGAAAAGGTTATGAAATGATGAAACAACTTGGTTATAGTGGAAAAGGATGTGGTGCTATAGAAAAAGGTATCCGTGTTCCTATAGAGCCTCAAATGCAAGAAATGACTAGTGGTCTTGGTTATTGTCCTTTGATATAATTAAACAAGCCTTCACTTAACATCAACACTCTCACAAAAGATTCCTCTAAGCCGAATTTAACAATAGTGCTTCCTAAATTGAGAGACACTAGTGGTCTTGATTGTTATCATTTGTAAGAAACAAAGTCCTCACTTAACATTAATGTCATCACGAAAAACACTAGTGACTCAAATTCATTAGATTTTATACCTTCCTTTAAAGAAGAGTACAAAATATCACAATCTAAAGAGTCTTGTATAAGTATTGACATCCTATAATAAGCAAGAGATATCTTTGTTGCAAAATGAATAACCATTTTCTACTTTTTATCAAGAGAGTATCTTGTTGAGACTCCTCCAAGACTGTTTGATCTCTCTTCTTCCAAGAACATGAAAGAAATTTTACTACAAGAGTTCATTTTTTGCATATCATAGAGTTCATGGTCATGCTACTAATGAATGTAAGGATTTAAGTGATAAAATTCAACATCTTAAGGAGTGTGGTGCTCTTCCTTGTCTTGAAGCACCTAATTCCTCTAATTGATACTGATTTTTACACGAGCATGTTTCTCGTCAATCATTTCAGCTCATCCTTTTTCTACACAAAGTGGGGGCAAGGGGTTAGGTAGCCTTGTCCTTGTATGTCACTTGTTGTCTCTTTTGGCTAGTTGATCACCTTTCATGTACATAAAAGAGAAATATTGTGATGTGGATGACATGCCTTAAGTTGGCTTGCATGTGATGTATTGAGTTATACATTTAGGGGGAAATACCTTCCCTTCTCATGATGTAGCTTATTAGAAACATATGACTTGGCATAGGGATTTCTGAATAATCTCTCATGTCTTCTTCTACTTTAAAGAAATTGATCACAACAATGGTGTTAGATACTACTTTAAAGTGGGGGCATAGATCGGCACTCATGCTTCATTGTGCAATTTTCTTTCTTCCCGCAATGCGTTCCTTTCTTGGTGGTGTCATTGGGTTTAATTTCCTCTTAGAGCATGATATTCCCTTGCACTTGTCCTCTCTTGGAAACATTAAGTACAATGTTCCCTAAGATGAGACCTTGCATTTTTCCTCTCTTGGAGACGTTAAGCACAATGTTTCCTAAGATGAGACCTCACACGAATTAAGAAAAATACCTTCAAACATCCCTCTTTCTTGTTGTGTTTCATTTTTGTTCCTTATTAAAGTTATGGAGGTAAGGATTTGATATGGTCCCCTGGGGCTCATCTAGTGAACAACTAGCTTCACTAACGCTTATTAGTGTTCATTTTTCTTTTTGTCCTTATCATAGTTAAGGGGGTATGACTTTGATATGGACCCCTTGGGGCTCACATAGTGGACAACTAGCTTCACTAGCCCTTGTGAGCATGCATTTTGTTTGCATAGTGGACAACGCGTTCCACTTGTAAACCTTTTTGGACAAACAACCTAGACCCGATCCACAACATGTTGGATGACTAGTCGAAACTTGATTCGTTGCATTTTTATTTTTCTTTTTCCTTTTTCCTTTCCTATCTTTGATGGTGTATGTTTGTGATCTGGTTATGGATATATCATTTGCAAGTGTGTTCCTTTGTTCCTATGTTGGTTTGCCATAGGATCTTGATCCTGGGTGCTTGGTCACCCTCTTGGTTATTTTCACTCTATCTTACTAGAACTCGTACATTTGAACCCCTCTTGATTGTGTGGTTGGCTACATTAGTGTGAGTTTGAAGCAAGTTCATCCTCTCACTAAAGTGGGGGCTAAATGTAGTGTAGGAAAATGTATACCCTTGCATTTTCACACTTGTTTTGGCCTGCCTTGCTTTTTTTATCCCTATTTATGTCTTAATTGGTCCTATTTTGCATCCACAAGCCTAATAAATTATATATTTTTATGGATAATTCTGAAAAAAATCAAAGGATACAGGATATTTAATGATTTTGGCTATGTGTCCCTAATTTTTGGGTCGAGATTAAGATGCTACCTAGGGAATCTTTGTCCCCCAAAGATCTTGGGACCCTAATTTCAAAGGCACCTTAAATGGGCTCCTCTTTGGAGTCTGTGCCCCGACTTTCATGCCTCGGGAATAAGACACCACCTAGGGCATCTTAGTTCCCCTTAGTTTTTTTTTGGGATTTAATTTCAAATATTGATGGGATTTAGCCTCCCTTAATTAATGAATTCATGCGTTGGCTTGTTTAATTTTGAGATATTAAGCATAGATAAGTATAAATACAAGGTTCTTTCACTCATTTTATCATCCAAGAATATAAGACATTTTTGAGAGCATTCCTAGCAGCATAATTGAGTTCACAAGAGCATTCAAGAGCAGTTCATCAAGAATTTGGAGCCATCATCAAGATTCAAGCATCATGTCAAAGATATTCTTGCATCATGTTTTTTTTTGAGCTAACATTTGTGATGTATGGTTTTGATTCAAGCAAGCAACTCAAGTCAAGATCTATCAAGCATTCCTTTGATTCAAGATCTACATTCAAGTTAGCCATTTCACACAAGTTTGCAGATTTCATAACAAAGGTTTGGTGAGTTGCAACATAACACTTTGTTCGTTCATCATTTCCCTTCATTATTCCATTTCATTCCAAGGTTTAATTACCAATAAGGGGTTTGACCAAGGAAACCCTCCATTTAATAACAATCCAGAAGTTTTTCCTCTCTTGCATGTTTGTGATTGCAAATTTACATTGAAGAATCGAAGATCATTTGGAGTGAAAAGTTGCAATGTTGCAAATTTGCATTGCAAAGTTTTCATCTTCACAAAAACTTAGCTACAGGCTAGATCTGGAAGTTTCAGGATCTAAGATCTAAGAAGAAGAAAGTGCAAAAATTTAGCCTCATGATCACATTCAGAGATTTCAAAAATTTAGAATAGGACTAAGTCAGAAGCAAGGGCATCTTAGTCCTCCCAAGGGTATTTTTCAAAGATTCTTTCAGTTCATGTTTCGAGATCTGATGATTCCGCATCTACCCTGAAAAATAGCAGCGGGACTAAGACAACAATAAGGGTGTTTTAGTCCTCCTTGGAATATTTTGATAGTATTTTTACATTTCTAGAATCCTCATCACATTTCCAAACTTCCCAAGTACACATATCCTAACTTTCTGTTACCTAATTTCATCATTTGCATCCATCATTTGACTTGCATTACTAGGTTTTGTGAGTTGAATGTTAAGTTTCCTTTTCCAACCTTTTGCTTGGTGGTGAACCCCTCAAAGCTTAAAGAACCCCCTCCGAGGTCTTCCTTGTTAAATATTTACTCACCTTTATGTTGATAGTCATTCCAATTCAAGATCCTAGGACATGTTTGAGTGACAATTGGATAAGTGTGGTGTTCTATGACCTAGGCCATAAAGCATCCCCATTTCCCCTATTGTTTAGTACTTAATAGATTTGTGTAGTTTATATTCATATCATTGATTACATTGCATTGCACATCTTTCAAACTCAAATCATTTCTTCACATTGCATAACTAATAACTAGATGTTGATAGATGACAAAATTTCAATTACAATATAGTTTTTTAGAAAGTCAACATAAGTAGTGATGCAATTACTTCACATAGCAGAAGTAATAGCTAGGAGTAGCTGCCAATTGCATTTTCTTGTCATGGCATTCAATGAGACCACATTTTATTGAGGCATTTTTTCAAATAGTTCACTGCCTTGTCTATGCTATGTATTCTTAGAAAAAATCTATGAAAGAATAATAGTAAGCAATAACATAGACAAGGCAATGAGTTGTTTGAAAAAATTCCTCAAAGAAATGTAGTCTCATGGTGATGTTCATCACCATGAGACCCAATTTATTTGAGGCATTTTTTCAAACAGCTTACTGCCTTTTCTATGCTACCTCATTTTCCATACATGTCTACCAAAGCATTTTATCAAATAGTTCACTTCCTTGTTGCTATGGCTAAAAGCCTAAAACAGGTGCTTTCCAACAAACTATGGATGCTTGGAAAAAATCTATCAAAGCATAATAGTAAGCAATAGCATAGAAAGGCAGTGAGTTGTTTGAAAAAAATCCTCGAAGAAATGTGGTCTCATGGTGATGGAATGGCATTCCATCACCATGAGACCAGATTTCTTTGAGGCATTTTTTCAAACAACTGACTTCCTTAAGAATAGAAACCAAGCCTTTAGCCAAAATTCCCCTCCAAATCCTTTTCAACGTTCTCATCCTCATCCTCAATTTACCAATCCATTGAAGCTTCCACCTCTTATTGCACTTGTTCATATCCCCACCCCTCCCTCTTCATGTCATGATCCCCCTCCATCTCATAACCAAGACCATACTATACCATCTACCCCATCCCAACATAATAACATAGAGAAGGCAATGAATTGTTTGAAAAAATTCCTCAAAGAAATACGGTCTCATGATGATGGAATGCCATGACACATTTTTTTTTCATGGAATTACATCACCATGAGACCACATTTCTTTGAGGCATTTATTGAAATAGTTCATTTCCTTCTCTATGCTACGACATTTTTTGTACATGTCTACCAAAGCATTTTATCAAATGATTCACCGCCTTGGTGCTATGGATAAAATCCTAAAATAGGTGCTTTCAAAAAATCTATGGAGAGGGAAAATACTAAGCATGATAGTAAGGAATATATAGTTCAATAAGTAATCAAAATTTTGTTCATTATCTCATACATTATAAGCCATGACCTGCATCAAAATTGTAGTTTTGTGATTGAATAATTTGTTGTTTTATTTTCAGATGTTGCAAGAGGAAGCACCTCTAGATGTTCATAGGGAAATGGAGCTTGGTGTTTCTTTTGGTATAGGCTCCTCAATGCCTCTCATGGGGGTATGAGGCAGATTACTAAATTTCAAATTACATTCATTGTTATAGCTGTTAGTTAGTGAAAATAAAATGATTATTGATTCATACTTTAATTTCTCTTTGAATGGTTTCCATAGGACTTTAGCACACCACAACATGGGCATGCAAATATCCCCCTTGGTGGTAAGTGATTATTTTGTTAAATATATCATTTTTTATAATGTAATTTCTATATATTAATGTCTTTACTTGCTATTGTAATAGATAAGGCTTGATGAGGAATTAAACCCTAGGAGGAGCACCAGGAGCACCAATCAACCTTAGAGTAAAAAAGTGACAAAATTATCGCCACCCACCCAAGTAGCAAAGGGAAAGAGTTTGTTTCAAGATCTTGGAGAGCAATGAATTTTTATTCCAGGGTACTTTGTTGTATGCCTATATGGCATTTTTGGAAATATTTTGTATTGCATATATTTGACATTCTTCTAATCCTATATGGCTATTTTGTATATATTTTATACTCATATTGACATATATTGAAGTATTCCTACATAGCTATTCAATTATTACAAATCTTTTTTATTGAAGGTGATCATATTTGCATTATAAATCCACACTTCAATAGATATGAGTTACATGTATTCAAGTGTATACTTTACAACTTACATGTATACTTTGTGACTTATGTGTATTCCAATGTATACTTTGCGACTTACTTGTTTTCATGCATATACCTTGTATTCATGCATATAGTTTGTATGAATGTGTATACTATGTATTCATGTGTATACTTCAAGGCTTACGTGTATTTGAGTACTTGTGCTTCACTTATTCACATGTATGCTTCACTTATTCACGTGTATACTTATTAATTAGTTAGCCCTAACATTGCTCATTGTTGTCCTTCATATTTTGTCTTGAATATTTATTAATTGATGTTATTAGTTGATGCTAAACAACTTCAATATTTCCAAAAATTATTCACCAATGATTTATCATTTACTTATGTGCTAATTCAATATGGAATCCAAGGAAGAATTTAAAAGGGATAAAGGAGGAGAGGGAAGATAGATATTTATAGTGTAACCTATTGTACCTTATCTATACAAACCTCTAATGGATCTTGTATGCTTTCCTATTCTGTTTTCTACTTTTCATATCCCATTTTCATAGGTGGATCATCACTTCTCTCAAATTTTTTCCTTCCTTCTCCTCTTCTAGGTCCTCACCTTCACTTGTGGTATTCTAAAATAAGCTCTAGTTTGTGGTGGGCACCTACTAAAATTCAAAGGAGTCATTATTTTTCCCCTTATTTGTCTTGGGTGATTTTCTTATTTCTTGGTTGTTTACAATGTATTTGATAGTTAATTTTGTGGAGATGGAACCTCTCATTCTTTGCAGTAGGACATTTTAGGTAGATTCCTCTTCAATAAGAGCTAGATTTAATTATTTCTTCCGTTTTCTTTGAAATACCTATTGGAGTGGGGTCATGATACTTTTAAATGAAATATATGGTTGAGTAGATGCATAGGTTGTGAATTGTTCTAGCACCAAATCTACCTATGTAATTAGCTACTTGGTTTGGAAACCTGGAGGTTTTGATTTTTACTCCTTTTTCATCACCAAATGATATTATTGTTATTTCACTTACTTGGCTTTGAGGCTTTTTTGGAGTGAAAGAAGAGGGTATGTGCATGATCATCATGGAAAAAATAGGCCCTTAAGTGGCAAAAAATTCAAAAAAATCAGTGTTAGGCAACTTGATGTTAAAATTTGAATAAGTTATCTATATTATTTCAAAAATATGTAAGAATAGAATCTATAGAAAATTGAATGTAGTTTCTAAACTACTAGGTTTATTTAAAAGTAAATAAAATCTATTTGGTGAAAATTTGAAATTTCAATGTAGTAGTACTTAAATTTCAGGAAAAAATAAGAAGTAGGTGTATCTGACCACCCTAACCATAATAAAATGATAATATTTTTTATAAGATTTTATATATAAGTAGAGGACTCATGTGGATGTGATACATATTTTTTGTAATTTTTCCAAGTAAATAATTAATTATGAGATTTTTATTACAAATTTAAAAATATAAAATTGTATGTGACCACCTTAACTTGGTCAAAACTTCATGAAATTTAATTTTTCTTTTTTTAATCCTATAGTATTTGAAGCATAGAATGTGACGCATGTTTTGGATTAAAAAAAAGTGATACTGTTTGAAAGTTATAGATGTTTTTCAATCAACCTATCGAACATGACTTTAGTCGTAATTCTAATAGAAAATAAATAATAATTATTTATTAAATTCAAATTAAAGCATAATTTATATTGGTGGAAAGCTGAGAATCTCCTATAAAAACAATTTTCATTTCATCAATTTTGGGTAAAAAAAAGTCGTTAGCCACATACCTTACAAATACCCATAATATTGCCACTTTTTGGCCCATCATGATCCTGCACATACCCAAGAGGTAAGATTGAAATGACCCTTCTCATTTATGACCCATTTATTACCCAAGGAAAAGTGACTTAGTTTTTCCACTGTGTGTCCAACTTCTTGCCCATTTTTTCACCAATTACTTATTCTATATTCACTCCAACCTAGCTTCTTCAAAGAATGCATTTTTTAATTATAGGCGATATGCAACAAATTTATTCTAGAACATTTGATATGATTGTGAATGAGTAGGAATAGGGGTTGTAATATCTCATGTATCAACATATATTTATACCTCTTCTATGGGATATTTTTAGCTTCTACTTATGGTAGAGGCTCTAGTGTGAGCTTAGTAATGCCATTGTTCTTGATTCTCTTTAGCTAGGTCATAAACCACCATGTGGGATCATATTTCAATTGACTTATGATTAGGTTTAGCTATAAATATTTCAATTTTTTCTAGAATCTTGAAAAATTTCCTCTTTACAACAACCATATTGTTGTAAGGGCAAGGAGGATAATTAAAAAATGTCTTGCCCTTGCTAGAATCGAGGATGATCATAGAATATTTTAAGAGTCATGTAGCCTTCTCATTTGTGATTAGAGCCATAATAGGAATAAGAAAGTTACCTAAATACTAATATTAATAATAATCAATTCAATGTAAGTATGAGATCCACATAGTAAATGGATCATAACCCCTTCAAGAAAGAAAAGGTTTAGGTTTTCCTCAACTATTTTGAAACCCAAATGTTTTACCTCTTTCATGCAATCATATGCTTTTGGTGTGGAAAACACATACTTGTCAACTATCATGTGAATCTTTCTCTTTTCCATTGTTTTGCATGCCATCATAAGGGATTGAGTTGGTTGAATGTAGCTCAGAGTGATTCGATGTGTTTGGGTGTGAAAGAGAACTATGCTTAGCATAAACATACCCATCTGGACGTGTTGGAAAATTTGGTTTGGTCATAAAAATCATAGAACGAAAGTTGCACCACTTTGCAACTTTACACTAGTATTTGACAAGTTTTTCCTTAACAGAAAAAGTTGTGACCACAAGAAAACTCCTTCAAGATAGCAAAAACCGAGAGAGGTTATTGTAGAGGATTCCAACATGATCCCGTAGCCTTAGATAGAGAGTTTGTAAGCATCATGATTTTTCAGTAATAGACCATTGAATATTGAAACTATTTTGCACTTTGGACTCTTAAGGGATTGAGCTGGTTGAACATAGCTTAGGGTGATTCAGCATGATTGGGTATGAAAAAGGACCATGTCTAGTGTAAACGTACCCATCCGGACCTGTTGGAACAACCAATTTTCTTGTACAAGTTACAGAACAAAAGTTGCACCACTTTGTAACTTTACATTGCTTGCATTTGACAACTTTTTCCTCAACTGAAAAGTCATCACCACGGGAAAACCCCTCCAATATAGAAAAAACCAAGAGAATTTATTATAGAGGGTCCCAACACAATCCCGTAGCCTCTGATGAAGAGTTTTTAAGCATCACAGTTTCTGAGTAATAGCCGATTAAAGATTGTAGTCATTTTGCACTTTAGACTCTTAAGGGATCGAGATGGTTGAACGTAGCTCAAAGTGATTCAGCTTGTTTGGGTGCAAAATAGGACCATGCCTAGTGTAAATGTACCCATCCAAACCTGTTGGAATAGTCCATTTGGTCGTATGAGTTGCAGAACGAAAGTTGCACCACTTTACAACTTTACACTGCTAGCATTTGACAACTTTTTCTTTAGTTAAAAAGTTGTCTCCATGGGAAAAGGCCTTCGAGATAGAAAAAACTGAGAGAGGTTATTGTAGAGGGTCCCAACATGATCTCACAGTCTTAGAAAAAGAGTTTGTAAGTGTCACAGTTTTTGAGTAATAACCCGTTAAAGATTACAACCATTTTGTACTTTGGAATCTTAAAGGATCGAGCTGGTTGAATGTAGCTCAGAGTGATTCAACATGTTTGGGTGTGAAAGAGAACCATTCCTAGTATAAACGTACCCACCCATACCTATTGGAATAGTGTGTTTGGTCACATGAGTTGTAGAATGAAAGTTGCACCACTTTGCAACTTTACACTACTTGTATTTGACAACTTTTTCCTCAACTAAAAAGTCGTCACCACAAGAAAACCCCTCCAAAATAGAAAAAACTGAGAGAGGTTATTGTAGAGGGTTACAATGAGATCATGTAGCCTCAGAACAGTTTGTAAGTGTCATACTTTCTGAGTAATATCTTGTTAAATATTGCAGCCATTTTGCACTTTGGACTCTTAAGGGATCAAGCTAGTTGAACGTAGCTCAGAGTGATTCAACATGTTTGGGTGTGAAATAGGACCATGTCTAGTGTAACCGTACCCATATAGACCTCTTGGAATAGCTGTTTTGGTTGTACAAGTTGTAGAACAAATATTGCACCACTTTGCAACTTTACACTGCTTGCATTTGACAACTTTTTCCTCAACTAAAAAGTCGCCACCACAGGAAAAAAATTTTGAGATAGAAAAAAATGAGAAAGGTTATTGTAGAGGGTCCTAATACAATCCTGTAGCCTCTAAAAAATAGTTTTTAAGCATCACAATTTTTTAGTAATATCCCGTTAAAGATTGCAGCCATTTTATACTTTGGACTCTTAAGGGATAGAGCTAGTTGAACATAGCTCAAAGTGATTTGGTGTGTTTGGGTGAAAAAGAGGACCATTCCTAGTGTAAATGTACCCATCCAAACCTGTTGGAATATTTCGTTTGGTTGTACGGGTTGCAGAACGAAAATTGCACCACTTTGCAACTTTACATTGTTTGCATTTGACAATTTTTTCCTCAACTGATAAGTTGTCACCATGGGAAAACACCTCTGAGATAGAAAAATAAATAGAGGTTATTATAGAGGGTCCCAACGCTATCCCATAGCCTCAAAAGAAGAGTTTGTAAGTGTCACAGTTTTCGAGTAATAGCTCGTCAAAGATTGCAGCCATTTTGCACTTTGGACTCTTAAGGGATCAAGCCGATTGAACATAGCTTGGAGTGATTCGGAATGAAGGGATACAAAATCATAACCTATAGGGTGCTTAAGGACTCTTGATATCACATGTGAACCTACATCAACCTTGAAAAAATTCCTTTGAACTTGAATATCAGAGAGAAACATCTTCTTTGAAGTTAGCAACAACCACTGGCATGCCTTTACAATTGAATATCCTTGGATTCTAGTTCTAATATAAGCATTATATGTATTGCCTCCAAATTATAAAAAATGATACCTCTTGAATTTGTACAGTGGTAAGACTTATACAACCACTAATATTTGCATTGTACTATGAAGTGTCCTTTCTTCCTTCTATTGTCTATCATTTGTATGACTATCCTCTAATATTTATATGCAACTCATTGTCTTTAAGACCTAAGGACTACCCTCTTGAATCCTTATGGACTATATTTCCTCTTGTAATTACACTCCCTTTAACCAAGGTATGCAACCTTTTGTGCAATTTGATATAATGATCATCTTCAAACACCTTCAAGTATGCCCTTATAACTCTTGTTCTTAAAATCTCATGTCTGTCATGAGATTGCTGCCCCTTTTATGACTATGATCATGTATAACTCATAAAAAGTAATTGAAGTCAAAGGTACTAATAATACTTATGAGGGTGAACAATACAATATAGGTTAGCACTATGGATCACTCAAGGGTCCATTTAGTAAGGAGATGTTAGAGGTAATCTTACGTAGAAATGTATGGTTAGGATTTCTCCTAGTCAATGAACATGTCACCATAGCTTCACAAGCTTTCCTCATATCTACTTAACTCAAAATATCCATATGTCACTAAGCCAAAGGTTGGCTCTCAATAGGATATATCAATAGGAAACCATAAAAGTAGGAATCTATCATACTTGTAGTTATGCATATAATCCAAGGGTTGGTACCTTGTATCACAAGCTCAAGCGTACATAAATTGTATATTGGGTGTTTTCAAACAAGAATCACATACAAAATTCATTAACAATGATTGAAAGGATTTGAAGCTAAGCTCAATATGACCACAAGAAACATTAATAAGATCATAATATAATACAATGACAGACCTAATACTATTACCAATGCACTATGAATGAAAAAACTCAAAAAATACTTAACAAACCACAATCGCAACTATCATCATTGAATGAAATATGAACCCCTACACCTCAATCAACATAATTTAATGTACCTATTGCACCTTTTATTTGATATAGCAACATAAAATTATACAAAATGAGGCATGAATCACCAATGAGATCATGATATGATTAGACACAAACAAATTGGAAAACATGTCAATAATAGAAGCAATTTGATACATCACCATGAAATTGGCAAGGAAGTGGGCTATTTGAAATAATGGGTCCAATAAATGGGGTCCACCCCATGGTGATGTACATCACCATGGGGTAGACCCCATTTCTTGGACCCATTTTTTCAAACAATCCACTACCTTGCCAATTTTATTGAATTGGAAAGCTAGTGGGTGAAATTGGCAAGGTAGTGGGCTATTTGAAAAAATAGGTCCAAGAAATGGGGTCTCATGGTGATGTACATCAATGTGAGACCCCATTTTTTCAAACAACCCACTACCTTGAGCAATATCATTGAATTGGAAAGCTAGTGGGTCCAGTACCTTGTTTATGCTACACATTGGACCAAAACATATGTAAACTTGAAATATAGAAATGAAAGGTCTAACTATCAACTAATCTTGATGTGCATACTCTAAATTTTAATATAAATTAATGTGCATACTTACAAATTAATAAGAACCAATGTGCATACTTACAAATTAATCCAATGAACTATCTAGGTCTTCTCTACTCTTTATTGTGTCAAGTATTGCCTCATGGTCAGGCTCACACACCTTCCACCAAGTCTTGTTCAAAGGTCTACCCCCATATTTGATCAAATGAACATTGGATTTCCACGACAAGGTTAGAGAAATGAAGAATATTCCGATGCGTGTCAAAGTCTTCAAAAAATCAAACATTAACACTCTTATGTGGGTACCTTCTAAGCCATGTTCTAGTAACAACCAATGAGCCTGTAGGGTATTCGATGTTTTCTCCATCTATAACTTGGGCCTCCGATTTCTTTTTAACCTCAAAACAATGACACAAGAAATAATATGTCCCCTCTTCATTGTCCTCATCTGTAATGACTGCATAAACATGCCCTACATTGATGTGCATCAAATTAGATGAAATTAGTCAACATTGAAAATACATTACAAAGTAAGATAACAATATGAATTTCAAAAACTATGCAAGTAGATATATTAACTAGTTGAACTAGATCTGATATGTGGTCAAAGTCAATTGATGATTCCATCTATGTTGGTTCCAATGCCATCAAAGGCTGATACATGTGAAGTGGGCTAAGATAACTTAACCACCATTCATCAACCCACTCCTTTGATTCACACTCATTCCAGGCTTGAATTGTACATGAAGAACAAAAGCATGCCATCTTCTAGGCATGGATACTCCATGAACCTACATTTGAGCTAAGGAAAGAGTGTAGCTCACTTAATCCTATTAGTGTACAAAAATCCTCATATGGTGCAATGTTAGTATTGTCTATCAACCAAAAAAATCTATGAACTGAAGACTTACCTTCATTACTTGGACCCATTGAAGCATTACACCACTCAATGATTGATTTTGCATCTACCAACTTTGCATTGTCTTTATACTTTAAATTTTCTCATGCTAGTGCTCTTTTGATACATGCTGTTGCTCCATCATGCTCCCCCTTTCCATGCCCGACCTAACAAAAGTTCCACATATGCTGAGAACCTATAATAACATGCATCCTGCTCAACCAATAGAACATCCATGAGTTCTTGAACTGTGATGCACAATTATCCAACCATATTATATGCTGACTGTATGCTATGCCCCACCTAGCCAAATCACTATAGAACAACTGAAAGCAACCTTGCACGAACTATGGAGAATGTGTTTGATCATCACTAATGTAAA
Source organism: Sequoia sempervirens (assembly GCA_007258455.2). Classification (NCBI taxonomy): domain Eukaryota; kingdom Viridiplantae; phylum Streptophyta; class Pinopsida; order Cupressales; family Cupressaceae; genus Sequoia; species Sequoia sempervirens. The sequence goes on from VDFB02000008.1 coordinate 157,110,133, forward strand.
AGTGGTACTCCCTCAATATCATCCTATTATCCTCTGTACTATTAGCTGCAAGAATGAATGCTATGTGCACAAATATAGAAACCTGTGTGGAGTTGCAATATTATGACTGCACCTCATGCTGCGGCTATAAAGTGTAGTTCTTTGCAAAGTTGACCATTGAAACTATGCTACCAATTGGAAAGGTGTCCTTGCATAACTTGAATTTCAAGTCCAACCATTGAGCTCTATGGGTATACCTTGCATACTCATACACTATACTGTCATGAAATGTAAACATAAATTGATACACTGGAATCTTTTCAATAACCAAATCACACCTTTTTGTTTGATTACTAGATCTTTTGTATTGTATGCCACTGTTGTATACTTGCCAAAATCTACTAGTTCCTTTCCAACTGTATGTGTGCTTCCCATATGTTCACATAATGACATACATTGCAAGCCACTCCAATGTTGACATGTGCCATCCAAGCATAGTTTCCTGTAGAATATTTGGCCTTCCTCTCATTCACATAAAATTAGTGATAATATGTCTCTTGAAGATGTTGGTGGGGCATGTATGCCACAATCCTGTAAAGCATTGTTAGTATGCAAATATAAACATATAGAACAATAAACATCATAATGGTTAGAAAATTCAATATGTAATCTACAACAACAAGTAGTGAGTGTGTGATTTATCTTGATATTAAAAGGTTTAAGCATTTCAAAATATCTTTAAAGAATTTGAATTTGAGGATAATCCTCTAGAAATTTATGAAAAAACTATGTTTGAGTCATATCCAAAAAATGCTTTGGATGTGGCTCACGGTTTCGACTACTGATTCTCCTTCTTACAACATCCCTTTGATTCAAAGATGTCATTGTGTTATTATTCTAGTAGTCTTCAATTAGTGATCTCAATGCTTCAACAAATGGTTTATCTTTTTGTGGGAGTCTCCCCGAGAATTCCCACAATTCAGTGGAATCTATGTTCTCAATTCTTTGGTGCCTTTGAATGGATCTTGATAAATTTTTTGTATTAATTCTCAATTGTTTACTCATTTTTATAATGAGACGATATTTCCTTGTTTGATTACTTACGAAAGTTGATATAATGACACATTAGGTGACATTACTATCTTTTGAGCCTGAGGTCTTACCCACACCCTCATATACATCCATTAGATTCTTCACAATATTTTTTCACTTGAAGCATCCAATGCTCTCAACCCAGGAATCTTCATGATGGACCTATACTTTATACTTCACACCATTTCAACAAATAGTTGACATCTTGCGGTCTCATTTAACTTTTCAAAGAACAATATCCAAATCTTATCAGTTCATATCTTCTACAAGTATGTTGTGGAATATTACCTTCCATCGGCTACAAAATATTCTCATCAATATTAATCAAAAACTTTGGATTTCTATGCAAAATTCTAGGTGGTGTTCTTAGAGGTACATTCATCTCAACATTAGGAATTTTATCAATATTTAAATGAGATGGGCTAAATTGCATACCTTTGACAGAGAATGGAATAGATGACATACCTTGAGGTTGAGATGGGAATGATGGTGTACCTCCTTCCTCAAATTTGAGTGATGATGTAATATCAACTTGAGATGCGGTAGATGGTGTCCCTCCATATTCACTTGTGGTAGAGGGTGTGTCTCCAACTATGGTATTCAAATATCTCTTAGCATGATGCTTTCAAATTCATTCCTTTTGTGCTACCAATTCCATTTCTCTTCTTGATGGTCGAGGTTCCTCTTCAATTGGCATGTCTTCGTCAATCATTTGTAATTTATTCTTCTCACGATATTCCCTCATCTATGCTGCTTTCTTTACATTCTTAGCTTGTATCTCTACTTTTGTTGGTTTAATCCTTGATCGAACTTCCTCGACATGAAAAATAATTTTATTTGTAGCATGATAAAGAGATAAATATAAGTTCCTAAAAAATGAAAGAACAAAATGGAAGCATGGACAAGACATGTGAATTGTTTGAAAAAATGTTTTGGTAGAAATGTATGTAAAATGTGGTACCATAGACAAGGTAGTGAGCTCACTAGCTCACTAGCTTGTTAATGTGGTAGCATTGACAAGGTAGTGAGCTATTTGAAAAAATGCCTCATAGAAATGGGGTCTCACAGTGATCGGTGATATACATCACCGTGAGACCCCATTTCTATGAGTCATTTTTTCAAACAACCCACTACCTTGTCAATTCTACCACATTGATACATCACCGTGAGACCCCATTTCTATGAGGAATTTTTACAAACAACCCACTACCTTGTCAATTCTAATGTATTGACAAGCTAGTGAGCTCACATTTACTATCCAAGTAGATGTTTGTGATTATTTTTGGTTCCTTCCCCATGTGATGTAGGAGAGAGTGTGATTTAGACTCTAGATTCCTTTTTACCACATCACATTTTGGTGAACCTGATGTTTGTTACATTTTAAAAACCTTCTCAAAATCATTAATTTATCATTTAGAATCAGAGTTTAAACTTAGGTTATTGGAATTTATCATTTATGCAGGCATATTTTGGGTGAAAAACATTGAAAACATAAATATTTGCATAGTTTTTCTCATTTCAAAACATAAAAAGTGATAATTTTTAGTTTTTTTAGAGTAATTTTAGTTAATTACTTCACTTTAAATCTAAAAATGATCACAGTTTTGTCTCTATGATTTCTTTACAAATCTATGCTCTATTTTTTTAAAAAGTTTTAGTTGTTGTTACTGTCATATATTTTTATTCATTCTATGATTACTCAAGTGTTTTAAAACAAGTAATAAATTTATGAGCTTCACAACTTGGTGTCCCATAGCTAATACCCCAATGAGAAGTAGTTTCACACTTATGGCTTCTCATATTATAATCAAAACTTATGTTGAGCCTAAGTCTTATAACTCTTTCACTCAAGGTGTTACATCTACTAAATCCATCCTTGATTCTATTCCTAATATACATTACCCATGTCTTCATCATCATCTAAAATTTATGTGGACTTGGAGGCTACTATTGCTAATGTCCCTTAAGAAAAACTCAAACAATTGGGAAAATACCTAGAAGGACTTCAACAATACTTTAGTACCAAGTCTCTGGATGGAGAAATGGTTCCTCTTATGGACAAAATTAGGAAGTTAATTAATCAATCACAAGGGATAGAAGTGTTGTGTAGCCTATCCCATATAGTGGATGCAAACATTACTAGGGTATCTAGTTATTCTCAAGCCTTAACTAATGATCAAAACCAACTAGGAAAACAAGTTTCCTATCCTATGACCATGAATTCTATTCCTACATTTACTTCTCTAGTTGTAGCATCAACAATGCAATATACCAATGGTCTAAACTCAGGCTTAGGGATTTCTAGTGGAAATCCTTATATAGTTTTGTCCCTTCAACTACAATACTTCCATGTCCTTCAGAAATCATAAACATGGAAAATAATAACCCTCCACTCATCCATGATAGTTCACCACATTCCAAACACTCTCAAAACATGTCACCAAATGATCCCATGATAAATTAACTTTTTCAAAAGATGTCTTCATTATAGCAATAAATTTTGAATATGAATCAAAGTCAAGCCAATAAAAATCCACCTACATATACCTCATGCATAGTCCATTTTCATTTTCTATTTTAAAGACACCCATACCACATATCATCAAAATACCTCGCTTTGAAAAGTATAATGGAAAAGAATACCCTAACAACCATGTGTTAGCCTTTACCACCTTGTGTAGCGACTTCATTTTTTAAGATGCACTCCTAGCGAAGCTCTTTCCTACATCATTAAAAGATATGGCATTGAATTGGTTTTTCTCATTTCCTAAAAACTCAATTACCTCCTTTATACAACTCATTAATGAGTTCCTTCAACACTTTCAAGTGAACATTGGACCCCAAGTGACATTGACTGACTTGGTCCATTGTAATAAAGGACCCAAAGAGAAGATAATTTTTTTTATAGGATGATACCCATCAATTTATTCACAAATATCCTATAGTCTATTAGATGTTGACATTTAGAGGGTTTCCATAGGAAACTTACAACCTAATATTAGATATAAGATATTATTGATGAAATAAGCTTCATTTATGTATTTGTGTATGACCTTTCATGATTATTAGATATCGATTAGTCAATATGAGGGTAGAACGTCATCATCTCCTACTATTCAATCTGAAGCTATACCTCAAAATAATTATCAATCTTTTAAGAAGCAAAACCAAAACTTCATAAAGATAAAAATTCCTCAAGATTCTAATAACATAAATACACAAGTTTCTACCACAACCACATCACACATCGATTTAGGCCAAGAGATAGATAATTTTTGCATTTGTCCAATTCTCTCCATGATATCATGTTGTAGTTGCTAAAGAAGAATATGATTCAACTCCCTCCAATTAGACCTATTGATACAACTAAACCATTACCACTAAACTTCAATACAAAATCCTTTTGTCAATATCATCTTACACCTAGACATGATACAAAAAGATGTATGCTTATTAAGTATCAGGTGAAAGACCTCATCGATTATAATCAAATCCGGTTGGCCAGTGTAAATTCTAGAGGAAACAAATTGGTTTCACCACCGAATCAAAACTTGTAGATATTTACAAACCCAATGCCAAATAATTCAATAAATTTGTCTAATCCAGTGATAATGAAAAATATGATGACCTATCCAATGTTGTAAAAATGATTGAAGTTAAACCTCATAAAGGTCAAACCAATCTATTTCCTTGCATTTCTTTCACACATATTGATGCTTGTATAACTACACCTAATGGTCCTCTCTATCTTACTAGTAGAATCAATGATAAACCCACAAGGGAAATACTCATTTATCTTGTTTGCAGAGTGAACATGATCACTGAAGAATTCTTGTATGTGAATGAACTTTATAAAGATGATTATAAACAATCAAAATAATTCTTAAAGGCTCATGATAATTATGTTCACCCTATGATTGGTTAGATAACTCTTCTAATAAAAGTTGGACCTAAAAAATTAGAAGTTTTATTTACAATAATCCTGATGTCAAACCATTTTTTATGTGAAGTGAGATCATCCATGGCTAAGCTCCATTAATTTGGTCCCATTGATTATTCATAGATCTTAAATTCCCATTTGAAGAAAACATAGATAGAATATACAATAGTGGATTTTAGCCTTTGGTCTCTTGTGGAAAATTTTCATTAGATTATTTTTGGCCTAAATTTTCTCAGCCAGTTAGACCTTGTGAGGATTATTTGTTTGTGTCATATCAAAAGTTCAAAGCCAAAAGAATAGCTCAGCTATCCCTTAGTATCATCCTGCATGAGGTTCCTCTGTCTCTAGTGACTTTGAAGGTTATTACTTCTATTCCATAGGTACTAAATGAACCTCTGTATGAACCAAGTATCCCCCTGACCACGTAGAATTTATGTCATGGTTCCCCCTCTACCATCCTATAAAGGACCAAGAGATAACCACAAGATTAACTTTGTTTTTACGAAAGAAAAACAAGTCTTTACGACAAAACCTAAGGATATAATGGTCTCCCAACAATTGATAGTCGCTTAGATTTCTCCTACAAAGGAAGAAAATATAACAATGGTGGGGAAAATCTAAATCACCCTTTTACAAGATAAAGCCCATGCAAGAAGAAATAGAAGTACAAAAGAGTGTAAAAGAAGATGTCAAACTATGGCTTGTTAGCTTACTAAAGCTAATAAACCTTTAACCAATGACCTTCCATACATACAAATAAATTCCAATGAGATACCAACCATCCATTCATCCTCCTCATTTCCTGACTTCATCCCACCTCCCTCACCAAACCATGAAGTTGAACCATACCTATCCCAACCAAAACAAATAATGAAAGAGGCTCATATGGATGACAATTCATGCAATCATGTTGATAGTGCTAATATACAACCTATCATGATACATTGGGATAGTGAAATAGAAGATAAGATGGGAGAACAAGAACATAATGAAATATCTATCATGTTTGAAAATTCTATGAATTTAGATGGGAGCAACCATGTGATGATCCTCCTCAAGAGAGTGATTCACCACGTGTTGAACCTGGTGCTTTTCCTTGTATGGAACTTGTTGTAATCCCTTTAGCTAGTTGTCCTCCTTCCATTTATGATGAGAAATCTTGAGATTCAAACAATTTTCAATAGATTGTCTCACACATGTAGTACCTTGTGTGTATTTTTATTTTTTCAAGTGTACATAATGAGATCTACCATAATGTGTTGCTTGGCATGTCTTTATTTTTGCTAGTTTTCTTTGGATGACCCTTGTTTCTCTTGTTGGCACAAGGATACAAAGAAAAAATATGTTGTGGCATTCACCTATTTGTATCTCCATTTGGTTTTATGTCATGAATTATTTCGTATTATGTTTCCTTTTGGGAATGATGCAAAGTGTTGAGAAATTTAGTTCTCTTACATGTTGACCCAAAATGCCTTTGTATGTTGTCTTCATTTGTCATTCCTCATTTTTTATTCATAGTTACACAAGCATTTGAGGAATGATGTCAATTTTAAGCATAATCATATTATATATTATTTGTATTTGATACTGACCCCAGATCCATGGATCCCTTATGTGTTATCTTTGTCTTGTTAATTATTTGGATTTGTTTTGATGGTAACCCCTCATGATGAGTTAGATTTTTTGGGAACATATCAGTGGCATAGGGTTTTCCAATAAGCTATCATGGCCCATCATGTTGTAAATATCATTTTATTTTACCTTAAACAAAATTACTCTTGTTTGGCATTACAAATTACTATAAGTGGGGGTATACATTATGTTATGTGCTTCACTTTGTTCATACATGTTGAACTTGGTGATTCACTTTTCGTATATTGATCATATTTTGTAGTTCCTTATCAGAATTATTAGACTATAATTCTCAGTATGGTTGACATGGGAATGCATCTAGTGAATATTGGACTTCACTATCCCTTGTGTGCTTTTATTTTCTACTATGGCAGAAACTCACCAAGTGAATATAGGGCTTCACTAGTTTATGATGCTTTTATTCATGGGTAACCTACAAATATCAAACTTTGTTAGCTTGTGACTCATGAATGCCTTGGGTATGAATCCTAGTAATATTTTTTTAGAACTTGCTAGTCCACGATTGTCATACCCCCCTTACATGTTGCATCATTCTTGCATTGTGTTTGCATAATGTTTTCATTATGCTTGCATTGTGTTTGGTATTTACATTGTGTAGTGTTTGCATTATATATTTTTTCATTATGTTAGTTTATGTATTCATTATGTATACTTTGTGTTTTTCATGCTGCATTACACCTCATGTGTGTGTGTTCCTTTGTCTTAACATTGTTGTTATGTAGGATCTTGAGCCTGGGGGCTAGCATATCCCCTAGATTTGATGTATCCTACCTCTCCAATATTTAGATAAATGGACCCTTATTGGCTTATCCTTACTTTAGTGTGAGCATGATTGAAGTTCATACTCTCACTAAAGTGGGGGCTAAATTAGCATCATAAATTATCACCCTTGACAATTTCACACTAGGTTTAGCCCCCTACATGCCTAGACCCAATTGTGCTCTTAAATTACACATTTTATGATAATATTCAAAATATTAGGATTGAATTGGGAATTATTATTTAGTATTTATTTCACGACACTCAAAGACCTAAAACAGGTCTTTTCTAGGGCACCACCTCCCTTGACCAACCTATTTTGGCCCAATTCAAAATATATTATTATCAACATTTTAACATTTAAAATTTAAATTTATTTGTAAGTTTTTATAATTACTTTTTTAGGAAAATGAATAATTACATATAAATATTGTTGACCCTTTGCCATTGATTTCCAAGGGGGATATAATGAACTCAAAATGTTAAGCTCAAAATGTTGAATTTCTTAGAAAGAATAATGATCTAAGAATGCTGCATTATATCTTCCATAGGGGGAGATAGTGAAGAAAATGCTATAGCAAAGAAATCATTCAAAGGAGGAGATTTGTGTTTGTGTGTAGCCGGCTAGTTTGGTTGTCCAAAATTTCTTTTTGGTGGTCCACCATTTTGTTGTTTGCCATCAATGACAAAGGGGGAGATTGTTGAACATACGTTGTCATTGATGTCAGAGTTTGCAATAAAAAGTTTTTCAACGATGAAAGAGTTTGTAGGCATACATGAATTGTCATTATATTTCCTTCAGCTTAAAGTGTTGTATGTCAGAAGTTCAAATTTTTCATTGTTGGTAATTTTACTGTCATGATGCAAAACCAAGAAATATAAATTATCAATTGTTGTTGTATATTTGCAATATATTTCTTGCATCTATTCTTTATGTCTATGGTGGTTCATAAGTTTGTATCAGTATGTTTCAGTTCAAGGATATCTTTTGGGCAAAGAGATTTCTCTGGAAATACAATTATGGTCTGAATTTCTTAAAAAAATGCATCTTTGCTGTGTGGTTTGGAAGGAGAGTAATTCTACACTAATATTATCTGATTCCTAAGTTTCCAAAGGATATGTTCAACATGCAAAAATATTGAAGTAACTAAAGGTTCTCTATGTATGTCTGTCAACCAGTTGAAGTTCAAGGCATGTGTGGTAATAGCTAGTTACATGCAGAATTCAAATCTTGCATGTGGTGTTAAGATAGGAAATGGTTAATGTCTCTATTGTAGCGCACAACATCAAGTTATTTTTGTGCCAAGAAAATTTAATTTTGGACCAATGTGTTACATGTTTCATGTAATTTGAGTTTAGGTCCACCCTATGTAATCCTGGCTATTTGAGAATCCCTAGTTGACATAGAAGAGTGTTACTGTAATGTCATGTATATATTTCAAATTTTTAGATGCATCAAAAGGTATCCAAATGTGACCACATGAATTATAACTACATCTATGTGAAGTGAAGAGTTGGTCATTGGTACAAATTAAAGAGAAGATGAAGGAGATTTGTATTCCAGTGTGTGTGCCTATATTGGAAGATTATATTTAGTGAGGAATAATGTTATCTTTGACTTTGGCACGAGCTGAGTTACCTTGAAGATCCACAAGCTTTATCATTGTATTCCAGTCTAGGACTGGTGTTCTATTTGTTGTATTGTTTCAGTTAGGGATTGGCATCTCTAGTAGGTTGGTTTCTTCAAACAAAATAGGGGATTGTTGTCTCAGGTAGGTTGGTGCCTACTTCAGTGTGTAAAATTCACTTGTACATTTTTGTATTGTGAGGCTAGATTTGGATAGTAGATCCAAGAAACTTTTCTCACTGTGGTTTTTCCCATCTTGGGTTTCCATGTACATATCTAGTGTTCATGTGTGTAGTTGTGTGTTCTTATGTTGTTCCTTGATCATTAGCTTTTTGCTTTGGTTAAGTGTGATTTTTGTTATGTGCATTTGATTTAAAAGTTTTAGATAGATTTGATCTACTGATTCACCCCCCCTCTTAGTAGATTGTGTGAGCATGATTGAAGTTCATACTCTCACTATTAAAGTGGGGGCTAAATGTAGCATAATAAATTATCACCCTTGACAATTTCACACTAGGTTTAGCTCCCCCTATGTGATTGGACCCAATTGTGCTCTTGAATTACTAATTTTATGATAATTTTTGAAATATCAAGATTAATTTGGGAATATTATTTAGTATTTATTTCACAACACTCATAGACCTAAACAAGGTCTTGTCTAGGGAACCTATAATACCCCTTTATTTTTCTTTCTGGCTGGACAGTATGTCCTTGTTTACTTGGATGTGTTTTTTGGTTCTCGAGATACTTTATCATGTGTGTGTTATTTGATCCCTGTTTATAGAGCGATAGTCTATTTGTGTGATGTGATGTCTCTTATCTGATACTTTATTTGACATATTTTAATTTGGTGTAATGATGATTAGTTATTGTAACATGATATTGCATGAGATATTTGTTTATGATGGAACTGTCAGTCTATGATGAGTGTATTGGTGAAGGGGACGAGATCGCATCACTCGCTTGTGAGTTCCCTATGATTCCACGATTTCCTCTTCACAGTGTGCTTTATTGTATCATATATATGCATGTTTGATATACTCTTTGTTCGTAGGTTGACAGGTACAGGACATCGACTCGACCTGATTTCACAGGTTTGAACATGTCCATTGACCAACAGTAATCGATTGGGAGATAGTAGCTAGGTTTTCCATGCCAAGTCATCACCCTAGTTATAGTGTGTCGTCGGGTTGTAGTCGGGTTTAGTTGTGTTAATGTGGTTCATTCCTCCTTGGTTATTTATTTAATTTCATATTATAAAGGTTATTAAATGGTGGGTGTAGTTAAAATTATGATTAAATATATTTAGTTGCAATGTTGAAATGTTATTTATTTTATTGATTAATTTGATTTGATTAATAAAATTACATTTAGTTGATTGATTAATTAAGTTAATGGTGATAAATTAAATTAAGTTAGTTGTTTTGACATTATAGATATTTTGATTTAAATTAAAAAAAATGAAAATATGTTTTAAATTGCACTTGTTGGAAATTATAGATAAAATAAATTCTTTACAAATTTTGAATTCTTTTGTGAAAAAAAAATTCTAAAATGCATGAAATTTCAATTGGAAAGTAAATTTGTTTTAAATTTTAAAAGAAATGGAAATATCCCCAAAATTGCAATAAATTTGGTGGATGGGATATTTTAGGGGTTTGACTAAATTTGGAGAAAACACTATTTGAGCAATTTTCTATTTCATTTTTTTTTCAATTTTCAATTTTGGTGGAGAGTTTTTGCTGTGACTTGATTTGGATTTGAAGAAGATTGAAATTCTTGGGTGGGTTGGAAAAAGAATTGGAAGCGCCATTTGAGTTCTTCAAGCTTTGGAGAAAAAACCAGGTTCCCTCTTTGATTTTGTTTTCATTTTGAAATGAGTTTCAAATCTTTGTTATGCTATTGGAAAATCTTTGAAATGTTGTTTGGAATTTTAATGAAAACCCATGTGAATTTTTTTCAAAACTTGCAAACTTTGTTGAAATTTTGGGAAAGGAAATCAAAACAAGAATCAAACAATGGAAAAATTGAAAGGGAACCAATAGAAAATTTCATTTCAAACTAAAATTTAAACCTAGTTGTGTGTTGACAAATTTATTTCTTGTTGGAAAATTTTGTTGTGCAATTGCACAGTTTGGCTAAAAATGGAGATTTTATGTTTGATTTTATGTTTAATTTTATATATGTATATTCTATATACCTATATTGTGCATAGTGGGTCTATCTTATTTTATTGGAAATAATTGTTCTTGTTAAAATTCTAGCACATAAACCATGTTCTGGAAATTACCCAGAGGGTTTATATGCTCTAAAATTTTATTATGTGCATATAAGGAAAACGTACACAATGCGTGCCCTAAGTGTATATATATATGATTTAAATAAATGTTTTATTATATATATTTTAATTAAGCTTTTTTTGTAAATGGTTGAGTATATAATTGTATATATGTTTAATCTATATCTATATTTAAATATATTGATTTTAAGAGGGTTATTTTATTTAATGTTGCAAACATTGATTTTATAAGAGAGAGATGTTTTTAGAAAATTGATTTTGATCATTAGTTGTAATCGAGGAAGTTGGAAGAAAACAATTAGTTTAGGCTTCTGATTTTAATTAACGTTAATTATTTAAATTGATTTCATGCAATATGTCATTGTTTGGTTTGGATTTAGGAAATCCTAACATAGGTGATTAAATTGAAAATTTTCCCTTTCGTTATGTAGTTTCTCTCTTTTGTGATGTCAGGCAAAAATGAATTAATTGTATTTTGGAAATTAAGGTTAGTGCAATGATTAAATATTTGTTAAGGGTTAGGGTTGTAATTGAAATGAATATGGTTTATGTGTTTACAATGACCTGTTTGATTTGATGGAATCTTAAAGTTCTTGTAAATGACTTGTTAAATGTCATGATTATGTACGTGGTTAAGTTATTTGGATTATAATTAGAGCAAAATTGATGATATTAAATATGTGTAAAGAAAAGGGTTATTTTATTACGATGTTGTTATAATGGGTAGAATGTTATTTAAAAGTTCTTCTATTCCATTGCCTTAAATGGTGAATGGGGAATGTTGTTTGTTTTCCAGATTGCAAGGAATAGATAAGGTTCACAAAAATTATATTGTTTAGAACTTATATGAATAGTTAAAAGATTAAGTATATGAGGTATATATGGACTTTGGTTCTTGTTTTATGAGAAAAGATCATTATGTTGAAAGACATCTTTAGTTATTTAAAGAATGTGTATTTTTATGATTGTTGATTTAAGCGAATTCTTGTTGGTATTAGATGGGCAATATTGTTATGATTGTAAATTTATGAGTGTACTTTGGTAGTACTAAGTTCTGCTTTCAAAGGCTAGGGAGCTCTTTGATTGAGTTGTTTTTTCTATTTGGACTGATTTTTTTATGTAAGTCTTCCAGATGGGGTTTTCATTTAATTGCATGGGTTGTCATAATATGTTAGTCAACCATTGTATTTCCTTGGGTAGGGCGTATAGCTGTATCCAATTGTTTTACACGGTTTTCACGAATGAGGATGGTTCATGCCTCCTTTGGAAGGAGTGGTTTATGTGGTTTGTTGCCTCTAATGTTTGGAGAGGGTTTTGACCTTTGTTGCCTCCAGTGTTTGGAGAGGGTTTTGACTTTTGTTGCCTCCTATGTTGGAGTGGATTTTCATTATATGTTCCTCCTAGAGTTGGAGTGGTTTTATCTTGTTGGTTTGCACTTGGAATTCCCTTGGTGATTGGTTTTGGTTTGGTATGTTGTCAAATAGAAGAGTGGCTTTTGTTATGGGCCAGATCCCAAAGAGGTAAATTGGGAAACCTTCAAAGGTGGTTTAATCAAGTGATAACTAAAACAATATACTTAGAATTTTAGGTAGTATTTCACATTAATTAAGATAATTGAGCCTCGCTCATGGACGCAAGGGCTTGTATAGACTTGGGATGAGATAGAAAGGCCTATAATGGCAAGGTCATCTATCTTGTCCTTACAAGAGGTATTTGATTCTGCATGAGTGAGTATGGGTGTCGAGATTCGGTAGAGGCCACCAGGATAACCCATGGTGGGGGCCGGAGCCTAGGAAGATTCCCAGAGGAGATCCCATGACGAGCTGTGTGATGACACTCTTTCTACGACAACAATTGGTATTTTTTTTATGTGTATGGTCTTCTTATTATACTCAATTTGTTTTATTCTAGAAGCAATGTGACTTATGTCAGTGATGTTGGAGTTGTACTTGTGTTATCCTTATGGTTGTATGTTTCATGTGTTTGGTTGTGTCAGTGTGAGTTAGCCTGTGTCTAGGGGTGGATGGTCTTGTCTAGAATTCCTTGTTACTATCTCCTAGCATGGGGGGTGAGCCTTCGGGTATCACATGGTTGGGTGGAACGTGCACCTTAATCCATTGGGTCATCTTCTTGCTCATTTGGATGGGATTTCTAGTTGGAGAGCTCATGGGATCCAGTACCTTCTTGCTTTATTCTTTTCAATTATTATTGTAATTTATTACCCCTCTTGTATCGAAGTGGAAGATGTAATTTGTAACCTTGTTTATTGGATTTACCTCATTCAGGGAATGAGTGTTGTAATCATATTGTAATTCATATTATTGGAATCATGTGGTATCTTTTATGCCTTTGTTGTAATTTTTTCATGTATGGAATGTATGAGTATTTAATTTGTTAAGTAATTAAATGTTATGTTTTTAATTCATGTTTCTCGTTTGGCTTTTAAGTAATCTCAGTCTCGTAACCTTAGAGGTTGTTGGCAAGGGATAGTGATCTTGCAGGTTATTTGTACTTAAACAAAAAAAAAATAGTACGTTTGAGTAGTAAATTGCAACTTCCTCTAGGGTTGCGTGGCGGGGCATTACAGAACCACCTCTCTTGACCAACCTATTTTGGCCCAATTTAAAATATATTATTATCAAATTTTTAAAATTTTAGAATTCAAATTTATTTGTTGGCTTTTGATAATTAATTTTGTGGGAAAACAAATAATTGCTATAAGTACAAGTATTTTTCACCATTTGATATACTAGTGAAATTTATTGAGCAATTGAGCATCCTTAAAAGAAATCAAGAGCATAATTAGCAGAGCTTACAACACTTATTTTTACTCAAGATCCATGTTTTTAATGCATTATGTTTTCATGTGAGTTTGTTCATGTTTTATGTTCATTTGTTTGTGAGTACTAACACTTGCAAGACTTTCAATCAAGAAACCAACTCTCCTTGCATGATATTATTACAATGAATTCAATCCATCAAGAAAAGTAGATTTGAGTGGTAAATTGTAAAAAATGTCAATTTGTCAGTTATTTATCCATTAGCCTTTGCTTGACCTAGGGTAAGCTCTCTTTTACATCAACATAACCATTATGGAGGTAGACATACCAAAATAAGATTTTTCTTAGGCAAGAACCTATATGATAGAACCCTTTCTCTCCTCTTTTGTGTACATGTGACAGATCTGAACTGGATTTGGAAAAGGATTCAACACCTAATTGAAAGATCAAGTATTCAAGCATCCTCATTGAACAAATTAGGGAAAATGGAATTATTTACTAATAGAAGAAGTTTCAAAACCCGAAACTGTAGAAAGAAGACTTATAGACTATGACCAACTAAGATCTAATTAGATTTTCCGAAAAAGTAGAAGTATCAGTCTAGAGTACCAGTGCCTCTGTATAGCCATTCCAAGCTAAAATTGATATGTCAGGTTCCTCTTTCTCTACACAAGTAGTTCGATAATTTTTCTCTGTGTTTTAGATATGTATTTTTTTGTATTTGCATTAGTTTGCTAAAAATTCATAGTTGACATAGGAACAATTTTGCATTATCAAATCAATTTAAGCATTAATCAATTAACCAACATCACTTTCCACCAAGAAAGAACCAAAACCCTAATCCACCATTTTGTCTCTTCCATTAAGGTTAGTAGCCAAGTGGGGTTTTGTGATTATTTTTTGTTCCTTCCCCATGTGATGTAGGAGAGTGTGATTTAGACTCTAGATCCTTTTTTCCTCACATCTTAGGAACATTTCATCTTGTTAATCTTAACTATTTATTAAAAAAATTAGTAGATTAGAAACTAGATTTAGATTACTACAATTCTTGTTCTTTTTGTATCTTCTAATTTTGAGTGCATGAATCTTAGATTAATAATCCAAGTTCAAGTGTAGCTGATTTTAGAAAAAAAGAGTGGCCAATTTTGACCCCTTTTTGGTATACCATTTTGATGCACTTACCCATATATGTATACATACATACATGTACATACAAATATACATATATACATACATACATACTTACATGCATGCATTCATGCATACATACATACATACATACATACATACATACATACATACATACATACATACATACATACATACATACATACATACATCCATACATCCATACATACATACATACATATGTGTGTATATGTCTGTGTATGAATAATTATGATGAAATACCTATAAAACTTATGTTTGTTTTACAAGAGAAATAAATTAGACCATTATTTATAAAACCAAGATAGTAATGTCTATGGTCAAAATATATGATTATTATTTGCATTTGGTTTCTTGATTATTATAGCAACTGAGTCAAATATACCAAAAACAATAAAGGTAAAACTTGTTTAGTTAGATATGTTTGTAAGCCTGAAAATGAAATTCATTTGGTTAATCAATAGTTTGATAAATAGGTGTGTGAACATATGAATCACCTTATCTTAATGAAACATATTATCTTCTTTTAAAATCTTTGGACAAAGCAATATAAAATGACTACTTGCATGGTCGATTTGTTACAATCAATCAAATAGGTCATGCTCAACTAGAGAGTTTCTAGAGTTGTATGACAAATTGTTGTAATTTAGAATACAACACTAGTTCTTAGATGGAATGGTTATCATGGAGACCCTCTAGATCTTCTACCCTCGTGAAGGGTAGGTTAACTTCTAGTTGGAAGGTGTGTGGGGGACCATTGATCTGTGGCTGGAGGAAATGAATTTTGGTGATTCTCTCCCTCTTGCAATTGAGATGTCGAAGACTTAGTTTATAAGAGACATCGCATTCTATTTGTCACAAAATTGTATTATTTATAGTTTATTGTATATCATATCTACACTATGATGATTGTAACATGTTATAATGATCCATTTTTGGGATGATGTAATACTTGATAAGATAATTGTAATCTTTTGATAAAATAAAAAGATGATATACTTGATAGTAAAACTTGTTCAAATATTCTTATTTTATAAGAAAATGTGAGTATTGATGTAATTTTTTTTGTATATAATAAATGTTTAGTATTTCAATCTTCTATCCTTTTTATGAAATTGGAAATCAATATTATGATATTATGCTTTCAAATAACTTAGTATTAGTTGTTCAAAAAAAAAATTTCTAGTCAATGAATTAATAGTTTATTATAGAAAAAATCACTGCTCTATCCCTATCTAGACCCTTAGTAGTCCTTATTGGACCAAATATTAGATGATTTTTGTAGAAAAAACATCCACCATAATCTACATAGTAAGTCATTATTGAAAGGATATGGCCTTGTTTGATTGATTTGAGCCACATATTACTTCAATTTAATAACCTCAATACTGTGACCAAGTTGATCCAAATCTTTGCACCACTCAACCACTTTTAGCTCTTCCTTCATAGAAAGTATAATTGGTAGTCCCTTTCTTCTTTTATTATCAATCTTGATAGTTAATATATTAAACTATTAGAAGGGATTCCCCAACTTTTTTCTACTTCTGTCATCGATAAGACATTATCTTCAACATCTTTGATAGCACCATCCATATCTTCTTATTTCCTCTTGCTTCTATTACACTTTGTCTTATTTTGATGATGTTGATAAGAATTGATAGTAACATACTTTATTTTTACACTGTCATCAACAAGATTATAGTCTATGTTATCATGAGGTAAGTTTATTGAGATTTCACCATCATCAAAGTTGAATATATTCGATTTCACACCCCTTGATAAATGGGTCCTTAAACTTCATTTTTTTCTTTTTTACTTTTCCTTTGTAATAATTCCACAATGCCTAAAGAAAAATATATCCATCAATATCTATATGTAATAATTTTAAGTTATAAATTATAACATGAATCATGTAGAATAGTTGTTTAGTTATAATATGCAATGTGTAGCCACCATTATAAACAGTCTATGTTATAATGTAAGTAGTGTCAAAATGTAGTTTCTTTTGAAATAAGTTATTTTACAAACAAAAAAACCATCTATTTTTTAAAATTTTAAAAGATAAATAAGGTTGATAGTGGAAAAAGTTCCCACATTGTAAGGATTATAGGAAGGATCAAGAATAGCACAAATGACCATATTATATATTTATACAATTATAATCCTAATGGATTACACAAATCAAAAGAGGAGAAATGCATGAAAGGGAAAATTTAAAGTTTGGGGAAGATGAGCATGATGTGAAAATGCCTTGAAATTGAAAATTTGAAAACTTCTAGTATCTAGTAATCATTTATATAGTATGGATTACACTATGTGTTGGAAACCTCAATTCAAAAATATCTGACATATTTTTTCTTAAATATATTTTATGTTTACATTTTTCCTATTTGAAATGGGTATCTCCAAGATTACTGATTCTTAAATGGTTTGATTAAGTAGTTTGGATGGGTTGTCAATGATGTAGTATTACTATTTTGTGTAGATATATAAATTTTCCCAAATTCATCCAAGGTAAACTATCTTATGTGAAACAAATTCATCATCCTATAGGAGGCACTAATTATAATGGACATATCCACTACACCCATGTCAAGGTAAATATTACAAAGGTTGAAAATACTATTGATCAAACACAATATTTTTTCTATGATTGAGTTCATTGTATGAACACACATGTTGATAGAAACATGGTGAAATTGAGAACACAAGTCTTATATTTATATTTCTTGTTGTTATTCATGATTCATAGAATTAGTGAATTGTGTCATAAAAGGACCAAATACAAATGAGATATCATTGCAATTATTTGAAAGCTGACTTTATCTAAGTGTTGTTCAAATAATAGCTTCCATTTTGATGCTAGAACTCTAATGATCCTTTCTAAAGAATTTATGCAACATAATTATCGTTCCTTATTGGAAAGGAGGATTCCCTGTAAAATATCATTTAGAAGATAGATTGTCTCTTTTTAGCTTTGGTTAGTGTGTGTGGGGTCATCTTATATAATATCCACAACTTCATATTTTT
Organism: Sequoia sempervirens; assembly: GCA_007258455.2. Taxonomy (NCBI): domain Eukaryota; kingdom Viridiplantae; phylum Streptophyta; class Pinopsida; order Cupressales; family Cupressaceae; genus Sequoia; species Sequoia sempervirens. The sequence continues at coordinate 157,128,459 of VDFB02000008.1, forward strand.
AGTGAATTAATTCTCTTCAAAACTGAATATTTTTTACATTCATGTAAAATAACTTATTAAATTTTATTTGTGTTTTCTTATCATGTATAAGTACCTTTATATTGAATTCTTATTATAATTTTATCCATGTATTAAATAAGAGAAGTTTCCTTGCTTAATGCTTGAAGACTACTTAAATGATTGAAACTAGGTCTAACCTCTCCTTTAGTTTTCTATTTCAATTTTAGTGAAGAATATTTTGATAACCATGCCAAGTTAGACTTTGAAAATTCAATAAACAACCACCCCATAAAGGAAGGAATTGAGTGTAATTTAAAATCATAATAGTCAAATATTTAAACTTGTAATAGTTAATTATTTAAACCCATAATGGTCAATTACTTTACATCTGTTCTTTCATATAGATAAGTATACCAATACTATGGTAGAAAAAGTTATTGATATCCCTGGTATTTCCATCTAAAGAGAGTTCAAGAGGTATGATATTCATATTAATAAAATAAATTTGATTAGGTGACAGTGCTATGCCAATGATTTTCAAACATAAGCTCCTAGCAAACACATTCTTTTAAAATTCCCATCCCTTGTCCATATTATATATATTATTGTATGTTGGTCCTAAAGTCTAGCCACACATAGGGATCCATCTATTAGAAATATTTATCCCATGCATACTTGGCTAGTTGTGGTCTTTAATTAGGAATTTTAGTAATCTCTTATCTTTTTATTTAATAATTTATAGAACTTACCTTCGTTGGTCATAATGTTTTTTGGCATTCAAATAGTCCATATTAGATTGTATGCTATTGAGATATTTTATTAAATAGTTAACATGGCTAGCCAATATTAACATATTTTCATGCCCAACCTATGATTCTAATAGGCTACAACCTTTCACACTTTCCAAATTCTTCATAGCGTAACCTTTCAAATACCCTATGTAATTTCAAACCCTTTAATTTTAATCTCTCCAATTCCTCACTTTATTATTGTCAACTCAATAAAGGTATTCAAAATTGAACCTAAAATATTTATCCATTTGAATATAACTATTCAATTTTCTATTTCTAAGCACTTTAACTTCTTATGTTAGATAATTATTATTACTTGTTTATGTGTAGTCTATAATTTATATCATAGATTGAATGTTTATTATTAATTATTTATATTAAGGTTGAGTGTTAAGAAATAGAAAATCAAATTATACATTCAGTCTATAATTTGTATGGAAATTGATGTGATGCCATGAGTGTCTTACACTCCTTATTAAGAGAAAAATGACATTTTTAATTTTCTAACTTGAGTTAAAATATAATTAAAAAGAAAAAATACATATAGAAAAATTTGTAGAATAATATGATATTCTCTATAGTCTAATATTTTCTACAATCTAATAATCTCTATAGTCAGAATATAAATGTTGAAAAATGTAGGAATCTAAAATTTTATATTCTTTATAAGTCCAATTGCATGTAGTGAGATTGTGAATGGCTTACTGATACCATAGGTTAATTTTATAACATTTTTCCCTCCTAATTTTAAAAAATGTTTGATCTATAGATTTGAAATCATGATTTTTATTAGATAAGAGGTAATATTGTGGATTGATAAAGTTAGTTTTGAAATTAAATATATTAAATGATTGATTTGATTCAAATGAGGAACCTCACGTCTACAATATTTATTTTATAAGTACTAAATATTTGGTGGTTGAAATCTCCAATTTGAACATTTATTGCTTAATATTTATGAGAGTTGGGATGACTAAGAAATAAGAGTTTTTATTTATGTCAAGTTAGAAACATATTTAATTACTAGTTGACCACTTGTAAATTATCTATTAAATAGCAAGAATGTAGTGATTTGACGATTTTGTTTGTACAAATTGTAATATAGTATTTTTATTATAATTTTGTTATATTTTGAGAAGTAAATTTTAGTTGTTATGAATAATATTGTATTTTATCTTATATAAAGTATGCAATGAATCATAAATGTTTATTCTTTTAGTGTTGAATACTGGATAGTTGCACATATTTTAATGTACCAATGATATATGTAAAGTAAATTGAAAATAATTAATTACATGGTACTTGTAAATGCAAAAATAAATATTTGTTAATGTTTTAATGTTAAATAATAACATACATATGCATTGACCCATGTTTTATGAGTAGTGGTTCACAAGAATCCATTTCTCATGATAAAGAATGGTCCACTTAACACTCATTGCATCTAGGTGATGATCACAAAGGTGAAGCATTGGGCCTTCCTAGGAGGTCACCCATCCTAGTACTACTCCAACTCAAGTGACCTTAATCATGGAGTTTTCCCCAAGGTTAAGCCCACTTAACTTGCAACCCCATTTGCAAAACCTTCTAAGTGTTGTGTGTTATGAACCATTCATTATAGAGCTCCTTTAGCTAATCAATTGATAAGTATTTATGGATCAATTTATGACAAGTACCCTCACAACTATTGAAACATTATTCAACTATAAAACTTAAAGTGCATTTACGCTCTTGCACAAAAGTTTGGACACGGAATTTGAGCATTTAGGCAGTTCTGTAAATTTAATCTCCTTGTGCTCTATTGATTGAAATTAAATTATGTTGATACTAACGAATTATTCAGTTAGCATTTTAGCGTTTGAGTGTAGCAGCTTTGTCTGCCCCCTACCTATTTCCTGTTGGCTGTTTGCTTTCTATCTGCATTTTCTTCTATTGGCAGTTTGTTTTCTCTTTATTTCTTGGTTTTCTATGTGAAAGCAGTTTTTGCGATGTTCTTCAGGTCTATCCTCTTCTAATTGAGTGAGGGCTTTTTTGCCTCGATTAAATTATCAAAAACTATTCAGTTAGCATTGTTGGGCAGAACGAGGAGTCCTTCCACAGACTGATCTCAGGCTAACGTTAGCTGATCTAACATTCAACTCTTTACACAGTTCCCATATATGACTGATAAGAAAGCGCTCTGCAATTTGCATATCTCATCAGACGTACATCACGTGGACTGCTTTCGATAACGGAAACATCGGCATTGGGTTACTGTTCTGTCTTCCATTAAATACATCTGTAACTCATTATAGCAGATCAGACACTAAACAGTGCTTTGATCAAAAGAATATTGACTTTCATCCATCCAGAGTATCGACTTATCCTACATTGTTTGTACCATCGAGAACTGCATCAATGGTTACCATTTGCACCACACCTTATCAACAAGCCCGAAATACAATTTTGAAGAATACATCAGGATTCTTTGCAGAACATAGAGAGAGAAAACTAAAGAGAACATAGAGAGAGAAAACTAAAGAGAAAGGCTTGGCGCGAGAAAAAATGTTGCATATGAAGCCATAAGGAGAAGCGGTAGAGACATGGAAATAGGCGCATGAGGCAAGGTGGCAATGATATATTGGAATAAAAACACAAACTACATGTTGGATGAGCATTTAAGGTGCAAGCAATTTTCTATCAATCAAAAATATATTTTTATTTTGTGATTATGTTTTTAATTTTCTTAATGCTTTAGGATAATGGATGCAAGTTTACAACACCAAAACTTATAATATATTTATGTTTGTTAGTCCAAAGCTTCATATCTACAACAACAAACATAATCAACCTTTAGTAACCTATGCGGAAACAAAATTTAAAGAACATACTCACTATCTTAAGAATTTGTTAGTAAGTATTTCATCTTAATGAGTTTAACTAGACTAATACCAAATTATTCATTGTATAATGGTAATTTGTTTGATCTATGTGTCAAGTATTTGAAACTTGTGCCAACTCCAAATGTTATATACTTCATTACGGGTCTTAAGAGGGGTCGTATATGGAATCACATTAAATTTGCAGGTTTCTAGCTTGAGGTTAGTTCTATATGAAATTTTGTTATTTTATAAAAGTGTTTCATTTTGGAAAAGGTTTGATAGTCCTTGATTGGAGCATCCAAATTATTTGAATAAATATAGGTGGATATGGGGTGAAGATAAAAGAGAAATTTGGTAAGAGTAATATTTCTATGGTGATGCTTTTGGATTTTATGTTGAAAAGGGGGAAATAATTTAATGTAGGAGCATATGGGTTCATGGGAAATCCCAACCACCAAAATAATGGTGATTTAAAAAAAAAAATTTCCCCTTCATTTGGTGTGTTTTCTTTTCTTGTTTCTTTTGAAAGCTTATTGTTTTGAGGAAGATATAGGAAATAAGAGAATATTATGTGTTACAGAGACCATTTAAATAGTGTTAAGAGTCATTAGTGTGTTTTTTAAACCAAAGACTAGAATACTTTTATTTTTATCTTTTATTTATGGAGATAAAGAAAAAGTGTTAGAATAGTTGTATATATTTATAAAACTACATTGACAAATGAGAATTGTGTGTTTTAAGATAGGAAGGAAACATGTGTGTGATTTATATGTTCACTTGGTTTAACTTGTCAAGGCTATGAAAAGTAATTTAAAGGCCTTAGTGTTGATCTATGTGTTGACTGAGTGTTGTAATTGATATTTCTTGAACACAATGGATTAATGTGCTAGAAAATACTTTTCCTATATGCATTGAGTTTTCATATGACCATGTAAAATATTTCTTGAACTTCCTCAATAAATAAATAAGGAATTTATTTCAAAAATTTCCTTAATTTTGATTCCAATATAAACCATTATAGGGGAAAATCAATACCTAAGTTGACACATTTAATATTAGCATAATTGATGGGCTTATTTATAATTTTAGAATAATCAACCCCATCAAATTTCCTTTCTAATATAATAACTCCTTTAGGGATAGTATTAGTATTTAATTAAATGATGTAAAATCTAAATAATGTCCCCTCGCCTTCTTTAGTCTAAACCATAGGCCTCCAATGTATAATATGATTATCAAATTCTTGAATATGATTAAAGAATCTATAAATATAACAATAATTATTATTTTTTTGCTAATTATAAATGTTAACAGTTATGGCTGATCCAACAAATACATAAACACTATTTGTGTAAAAGGGGATACTCATCCCATATCAAAGCATGGGGTGAGAAGAACAAGGGTGTCAACAATGATAGGTTTTACTAATTAATCACATTTATACCCTAGAGCATCAATAATCTCAATGTTATTCCAAAAAAAAATATACTTATTCAATATTTTTTCCTTAGATACATATGCACCTCTGAATTGAGATAAGTTAAACTCTAAATAATTATAGACCTCAATGCACATAATATCATTCTTAATAGAAATATTCAATCTTAACAATTATGCCCCATATTTTCCAATGCTATTTTTTATTTAAAAAAATAATTTAAGATAACCTAATTTTTAATCATTATGATAAATATTCACCACCTCTACTCCTTCATTTTCTTTGAAAAAATCATGATAAAAGAACACCCACAAATAACTAGCCTAGGCATTAAAAGATGTGTATCAGCTCGATAGAGTCAAGAAGGTTCTATTTTTCCTCACAAATCTTACAAAAATATGCTCAAGGTACATCATCTATTCAAAGGAATTTATTTCTTTCTTTCATTAGATCTTCAATTATGTGTAGTATTTTTTCTTCTAGAGATTGACATTATACCCATACAAAGGAGTAGTTTTTGTAATGACAGAAAAAGGTCCCCTCCTAACTTGGCCTTGATTTAGTGTTGTAATATGTCTAACATATTCACATTAGGTCTTAGGCCCTTGTGAACTAAATGAGCTTATTGGTGCCTTGTATGGAGTGTTGTAACACACTTTCACACTTTTCTAGGGTTTTCATTAATAATTGGACTTCTTATGCTTTAATTGGCCTTATTTTATATCCAAAAGCCCTGTTAAATGCATCTTTTTGAGGATGATCATAATGCAAATTATTACCCAATCATAACTTAGATGTTTTCAGCTTGTGTGGCCCAAATTTATTGATTTGGGACTCATTTGCCACCTTGGAGGAATGAGTCCCACCTAGATTTTTTGGTCCTGATTCTAATTTCACACCTTTCTAAGCATTTTTTAAAAAGGCCCCAAAAATAATGCCTCATGGGATTCACTTGCCACCTTGGGTTAATGAGTCTCATGTGGCCCAAAATCAAAATTAATTCATTTTTTTGATGGGATTTTATCCTCCTAGATCTGATGTCATCTTGTAGCGTTATAATTTCAGGAATTCTTTCATAATTAAGTATAAATACAAGTTTATTTCGCTCATTTTAGCCCCAAGCATTCAAGCATTCATCCTTATAGAAAGTTTGAGTTTACAAGTCCATTAAAGTGTTTACAAGAGCATTCAAGAACATTCAAGGTTAGATTATCAAGCATTTTAGAGCAACATTCAAGCATCAAGCATCATGTCAAGGGCTTCATGCTTCATGTTTGTTTTGGAGCTAACAATTGTGATGTAGGGTTTCATGTTTCAAGCTAGCATTTCATTCAAGATCTATCACCTTTAAGCAAGAGTCAAGATCTACATCCATTGGAGCTATCTCACACATGTTTGTAGCACTTCATTGATAGGTTTTGGTTAGTTGCAACATCATATTTTTTTGATTCATCATCCTCCATTACTATTTCATTCTATTTCAAGGTTTAATTAACAAAATGGGGTTTGACCAAGACAAACCCCTATCCACTAACCCAACAAAATTTTCCCATCTCCTCTGTGTGTGATTTGTAGGTCTAGGTTGTAGATTTCCTAAGGAGCAAGATTGGATGAAAGTTTCCAAATCATTCAAAGTTGTCAAAGTTTTCATCAAGCCTCAAAGAACATTGGAGAACATCTATAGGTTGCAAATCAGGGTTTCAGTTCCAGAAATCAACCAAGAAGGACATAGTAGATAGAGAAGAGCATGATCAAACTTTAAAGCTTCAAAAAAACCTAACTAGATCAATTCACCACTTTTGGCGAATCCTAGTTTTATTCAAAATTTAGGTTTTTGTAAATTCGAATACCTATTTGGTAGATTCTTATTCCCACTCAGAAACCTAGATTCTGGATTGATTTTCCCAGCTTAGCGAATGAGTCCCCTTTAGCATTAAAGCCATAAATTCTACTGTTTTAGACCTCCCTCCAACCATCTCTATATTTTTAGGTGCCACACCCCTTTCTATTGCTTTATGTTTTGTTTTTCTTGCATTTCTACATCATTTATTGTTACTTTGCATTGAATTAGGCTTTTGAATTTCAACTTGCATTGTATTTGTCTTTCCATGTCTTAACTTGGTGGTGAACCCCTTATTAGCTTACAATCAACCCCTAGGACAACCCTATTGTAGGATCTATTTCTCCTTTGCATTGAGATCTCTAGGGTTATATTTCAATGAAATTGGAAAGTGGGTGTGTTCTATGTCCTAAAATCATAAGATAACACTATACCAACTTTTTCATCATTTCATTTTGATGAGCCTATATTTAGAACATTAAAATTTTAATTTGAAGTGCATCATCATCCTAGATTTGGCTTGCATTAACATTCCATTAGAGTTTGCATTGGTCAATTTGCATTCTAGGGTTTCTAATTTTTCATTAGTGAAAGATCATATAGTTTGCATTTTTGCATCTCATTTCATTGAAAACCAAACAAAATTTGTGTTTGCACTTAGAATTAAGATCATACAACATAAACATCATAATATTCAATTAAAATTCCTAATTTTTTAAAGAAAAATCCCTATTGGGACTCATTCACCACCTTGGGTGAGTCATTCCCCTTGCATAATCTACGCTACATTTTTTGGCATTTAAAGCACTGTTTTTGAGTTTTTGTTTGTTGTTTATACCTTTCTATTTTAGTTTCCAAATTTTTTGTTATAGTCATTTCATTATTCTTAGCTTATATTGCATTTACATCCATCTTGCATTTAGTAGCCCTTGTATGAGTATTTGGTGTCCTATTGCTAATATTGCAGCGAGACAAAGTTTGAGACTCACGTCATCCCATGATAGCACAATTGTTGTGGATCTTGGGTTGTCTTGCTCTTTCACTCTTAGTATTGACACTAGTACACTAGGTATCGATTAAACCCTTAATAACTCTTTACCTTCAAGTAGTGTGATGTATGTTGAAAAAGGAATGATAGTGTCCCATAAGAAAACATAATTCAAATCCATGAATACCTAGCAAACATACAACATCAAGTGCAAAATGAAAATATTTCAACTACTGCCATCCTTACTATACATAACATTCACTGCTTGCTTGAAACTGAAGATGGACTTGACCTTTTGAAAAACATAATTCAAATATTTGGAAATCACCTCACCTCAACCACTAGTTTTACTTTACCTAAAATCAATGTCACAAGCCAAGGAGGAACTCAAATTCCTCCTCTTACAACAATTGCCTCAATACCTACCTATACCAACCCTCAAGTCACAACAATAATGCAACCAACTAGTAATGTAATTGCTTTCTTGGGTATTTTTGTTAGCTTCCCTAGTTCCTTTGTGGCATCACACATCATATCTCCTACCACTTTATCACCTATAAGCAATCCATTCACTTGTCCCTCGAACACATACACTGCCTCACCTTTTTCACTTCCATCTCATAACACAAGCAATGACCCTCTCATAAGTCAACTCTTCCAAACTGTTTCATCCCTTAAAAAACAAATTTCCACCATCAACCAAAATAAAAATGGTTGGACACCTACATATTATTTCAAAAGTAGTCAATTGTCCTTACAAATATTGCAAACACTGATGCCACAAGGTGTAGAGGTTCCTAGATTCAAGAAATATGGAGGAAATGGAGATCCTTCTAACCATGTTAATGCTTATACCTCCTTATATAGTGACTTTTTCCTTGATGATAAACTATTGGCTAAGATTTTCCCTATGTCCTTGAAAGATACTACTATGGAGTAGTTTTCTTCTTTATTGAACAACTCAATTCCTTCATTCAATGAACTTGTTGAGGCATTTTTCAACCATTTCCAAGTGCTTGTGACAACTAAGATGACCTTGGTTGATTTGATGAGATGCAAGAAAAAAGAAGAATAAAAAATAACTGACTTTATCTCATGCTACTAATCGCTTTATTCCCAAATTGATGTCAAGGTTCTCGGTCCTCACATTCAAAAGATACATTCATAGAAAATTTGTAAAGTAAGATACAAGATAAGCTTACCATGATGAAATTTCCATATTTTATGCATACGTGTACTACCCTCTATGATTATCAAAGTTTAGTTAGTAGTCATGATGCAAAGTCCACTTCTAACTGAACTGAAGGGTATGTGCAGGATCATGATGGGCCAAAAAGTGGCAATATGATGGGTATGTGGTTGATGACTATTTTTTTACCCAAAATCAATGAAACAAAAAAGGTTTTTAAAGGAGATTCTCAGCTTTCCACCAATATAAATTATGTTTTACTTTGAATTTAATAAGTAATTATTATTCATTTTTTATTTGAATTATGACTAAAGTATTGATTGATAGGCTAATTGACAAATATCTATAGCTTTCAAACCGTATCATATTTTTTCAATCCAAAACATGCATCACATTCTATGCTTCTCATACTATAGGATTAAAAAAAGAAAAAATGAATTTCATGAAATTTTGACCAAGTTAAGGTGGTTAGACATACGAGTTTTTATATTTTTTAAAAGTTGTGATAAAAATTCATAATTAATTATTTAAATGGAAAAAAATACCAAAAAATATGCATCACATCAGGGCATGAGTCCTCTACTTATATTTAAAATCTTATAAAAAAATATTATCATTTTATTATGGTTAGGGTGGTCAGACAAACACCTACTTATTATTTTTTCCTTGAAATTTAAGTACTACTGCATTGAAATTTCAAATTTTCACCAAATAGATTTTTTTTGAAAACAAACCTAGTAGTTTAGAAACTACATTCAATTTTCTAAAAATTCTAGTCTTACATATTTTTTAAATAATATAGATAACTTATTCAAATTTTTACGTCAAGTTGCCTAACCTTGATTTTTTTGAATTTTTTGCCACTTAAGGACCAATTTTTTCCTTGATGATCTTGCACATACCCTGAAAAGTCTGAGTCCATAAACTAAAAAAATTCCAAACCTTTTAGGAAATAGAATAAAGGTTTCCTTCAATTCAACACCCCTCAACAAACAACTCAAAATTTCAATAACCAAGTAGCTGCTATTAAAGCCGCGATACCCTTTAACTATGGAGACCTGAAAAGACAATTTACTCCCTTACCTGATACCCTTCATAACATAATGTCTCAACTCATAGAATAGAAGATGATTACATTACCTCCCCTTAAAACACTTGATCCTAGTAAACCATTACCCACAAAATATAGACCAAATTATTACTACCATTATCAATGACAAAATGGACATGACAGAAAACATTGCAAGTGTCTTAATCATCTTACGCAAGACCTCATTGATTGGAGTCATCTTTCTGTTGGAGGTGTTAGTGATCAAGGAAATAAATCTATTGCCCCTCCTAACCAAAATTTGCAAATCTTTACCAACACTATTCCTAATCATAGCATTTCATTTGTCAAAGCCAGTGAAACTACAAAGAATGATGTGATGAATGTTAATACAAATGATGATAATAATGATATTGCTCAACATGATTCTATAAATAATGATCCTATGGATGACATGGTGGGAGTGATAGATGTTATTCCTCATAAGGGACAATCTAAAAATCCTCTTGATATTTCTTTCTTCTCTAAGGATATACTTAAACATGCACTTGATGGTCCTCTTTACATAGCCAGACAAATCTATGAAAAAATCACTAATGGGATACTAATAGATCTTGTCTATGGAAAGAATGTGATCACTGAGGAATTCTTACTTTTACATGAGCTCTATCAACATATATATGATAAACTAAAAGAAAAGATCAAGAAACATAATGGTTTTGCTTTCCCTACGATGGGATCGATCACTCTTCCCTTACAAATAGCACCGAAAACATTAGATATCTCATTCTCTATCATCTTGTAGTCAGACCAATTTTGTGTGAAGCTAGCCTATCCATGGCTTAACTCCATGAGTTCAGTCCCTTTGATTGTGCATAAATACTTAAAGTTTCCCTTTGAAAATGAATTTTTCACCATCTGTCATAGTGGCTTTAACTCATTGTCCTCAAAAGGAAACGCTTCCTTAGATTTATTTTGGCTTGAGCCTATAGAACCCATAAATCCATGAGAAGACTTTTTTTTCCTATCCTATCCAAATTTCAAAGAAAATAAGATAACAAAACTATCCCTTTGAAACATGTCCCCACCCACCATCGAGCCTACCATCCTAGTGAACCAACAATTTTCTTTGTTCTATGTACTTCTCTCGCACTCTTAAGATCTTTCACCTAAAAGGAGAGAGATAGAACACTAAAATTGTGGTGGTTCACTCAAATAAAGGATTATATGATGTAATTATGACTAAATTCAATGATGTGGATGCAAATAAATATTGAAATTGACTGATTATTGATGCAAAACCTATGAAATATGCAATGTTTGAAAACACAATGTGATATGCAGAAAATGAAATAGAAATGAAAACTAATGCAAACAGAACTGAACAAGGTCAAACAGAGTGCACCTAGGGATTGGATGATGAATTTGGAATGTTATGAAATCTTGCATAAATCAATGAAAATCACCAGTGGGACTCAGTTTCCATTAATGGCGAATCAGTCCTACTACTGAAAAAAAAACTTGAACACTGCTTTTTGACTATCGGGAATTGGAATCTAACAAAATAAACTTTTTCAGCCCTAAATTGGGACTCATTTGCCACTAATGCAAACGTAATTGAAAAAGGTCAAACAAAGTGTACCTAGGAGTTAGATGATGAATTTGGAATGTTATGAAATTTGGCAGAAGTCAATGTAAATCATCAGTGGGACTCATTCACTACTAATTGCGAATTAGTCCTACTTCTGACAAAAACACCTGAACACTGCTTTTCGACTGTCAATAACTAGAATATGAAAAAATCAACTTTTTCAGCCCTAAGGTGGGTCTCGTTCATCACTGATGGTGAATTAGTCGTCCTTCAAATTTTTGTGAAATTAAAGGTCAGTTCTATAGCTCCAAATTTGCACTTGTCTTCTTTTTAGGTTGATGGAGTCAAATCTGCAAAAAATGAACTATAGGTGTTCTCCAAGCTTGAAATAGGGTTTAGTTGACTTGAAACACTTTGTTGACTTCTTGACCATCTTTCAACACCTATTTTCTTGAAAAATCTACATACAAAAGTCTGCAAACACACATGCAAAAGGGGAAAAATGGTTAAGGGTTAGAGTATAGGGATTTTCCTTAGTCAAATCCCACTTTGGTAATCAAACCCTTGATAAAGAAATGAAATGAAATAAGTAAGGAATGATCAATAAACAACATGCAAATATCCTAAACTCACCACAACCTTGTTGAAGAAATCTGAAGATATGTCAATGGCCGCTCCAAGATGCTTGATGAATGCTTGATTAAATGATGCTTTGATTGAATGCTAATTGATGTTGAATGAGTGAATGCAAGTGAATGGGGTTTAAAATGGATGTAAAAACACTTACTTATACACACTTATTCCCTAATAACCCAATAATACAATATCACAGGCTGACATAAGGTATTTTTGAATAAAAACCCAAAAGGAAATTTGAATTATTTTGAATTTGGAGCCAAGAGGGATTCATTCGCCACCCATGGAAAATGGGTTCCACCTTGGACTTGTAAGTGGGTGTTGGGAATTAAGTCACATTTAATGTTGTTTTTCGGGTTTACATTCAAAAATACACTTAATTAAGTCTTATGAGTGCATAAAGGGGTCAAATAAAGCATAACAAAGGTGTAAATAGTGATGGCAAGCCTAGAAAACTGTGAAAGCTTGTTACAAGACTTTACAACACTTTAAAAATGACTTGATAAGTGATGAAAAGGTGATTTTTTGGTGAATTATAATGAGAAGAGTCTAGAAAAGTGTAGAAATGTCTTACAACACTTCACAACACCTTCACAAGACATCATAATTTGAATATCCAAGACCTGATGTGAATGCAGAAGTTACATTGCAACATTAAATCAAAGAAAAATAGATCAAGCATCATAGGAAAAAGACCTAAATGACCATGAAAATGTCAATGATCCATTTTTCCATGGTACATTTAGCCCCCACTTTAGTGAGAGGATGAACTTACTTCAAACTCACACTAAAGTAGCCATGCATATCGAGAAGGAGGTCCAAATGCACTTATGCTAGCAAGATGGAATGACAGCGATCCAGAGGGATGATCAAGCCCCCAAGATGAAGATCTCATGGAAAACTAAACATAAGAACAAGGGAACACATGAGTGAAAGAGAAAGAAAGAAGGAAGAGGAAGAAAAATTTGGATTAAGCTTCGATCATTTGTTCAATTAGTTCTAAATTAGATCTAGGATGTTTGTCTGAAAAAGAAAATGCATACTCACTCTAGGGTGATGAAAATCATGGTGGTCCACCGGGTGAGAAGGCTCAAAAGGTGAGAAACATACGCTAGTTGGTATGTACTCACAAACAAGCAGGTGGCTATGGGGAAAGTCATGCCACAGAATGGGCTTATCGCTTAGCCATATCAAAGTTATACCTGTTGATAACTTTAACAAGGCACCACAAAGGAAAATGTTGGTTCATGCTTCATGAGATAAGCAAGGTTTTGTATGCTTATAACTCATGAAAAAATGCAAAGGTACCACAGGAATGCAAGTTGCGTTATGCGAGGTGGCAAAGATATAAAATGAAAAAAATGTAAAAATATAAAATATAAAAGATGTTCAAAGGAGTCTTGTTAAGTTCATGCAAGGTCTATCACTTAGGGAACATTGTGTCTAATGTCTCCAAGAGAGAACCAATCAAAGAATAAAATATTCACAACTTAGGGGATGTAGTGTGTCGCATCAAGCCACTAAGAGGAATGTAATATGCTAAGATAGGTCACACTTATGAAGGACATCACACCCAATGTCATTCATAAAGTGACAAACACATCGTATAAAGCAACAAGGCTACACTGAGAACCAAGAATGCAAATGAATAATGCTAATGTATTCCCCCCACTTTAAAGGAATTGCTACACAATGTTCTATGAGAAATTACTTTAAATTAGCAAAGGAAAAATACAAAAAGAGACAAGACATGAGAGCCAACTTGGAAAGCCCTATGCCAAGCATATGTTTCCAAGTAAGGCTACTTCATGTAAACGAAAGAGAAAACAAAAGAAAGGGGAGTTACCCCCTAGAAAGGAACACACCAAACACATAAGAGATCTATGGATTTGGGGTCAATATGTTCATTGCTACAATGTTTTCATGAAAGAGAACGAAACTATCATCATTCCCCAAAATACATAGAACTAGAAGAATGACACAAAGAGAGAAAAAATAAAATAAAAATGAAGTCCACTTTGGGTCAACATGGAAGAGACATTGTAGCCTCAATGCCTTGGTTCATCCCCAAAAGGAAAAAAAAAGTGAAAAGAAAATGTAAAGGCAAAAGAAAAAGGGAAAAGCTTTTGGGTCAACATGAAGGAGACATTTCAGTCTCAATGCCTTGTGCCATCCCCAAAAGGAAAAACACAAAACAAAAGCGAAAAAGAAAGGGAAAAAGGAAAAGAACCTTTTGGGTCAACATGGAAGAGACATAGGGTGTCTCTACACTTTGTTTCATCCCCAAAAGGAAAACACAAAAAAAAAGAAAAAAGAAAAAAATGGAAAATGTACGACATATAGAAGAATAGAGGTACAAATAAAGGAAGTTCACAAAGAGAGTGAACATCAAACACGTGCATTATGAGGGAACACAATACACACATAAAATTGTGAAAGAAAGAGCAAATAAAATAAAAATACAAATGGCTAGTAAGGCGAATGCAAGTCAACCATCTAATAAGTCATCCACCTCCCAATCATGTTTAGTGTATTGTGAGAGCAATTGACTGTCCAAAGGAAGAATTGCAAGTGTCAAATTAGGGGAAGTGTCAGGTTCTTCACTTGGTGTAGAAGATTTATCATTTAAGCGCATGGTAGATGAAAATAAAGAGTTTAGATCATTATGCACTTCTTCATCTATTCTTGCGATCTCCTCCTCCTCATCATCATCAAGATTAATTACGATGGGAGGACGAAGGGTGATTTCCAAGGAAGGATGTATCTGGAGTTGTAGTTATAGATCATATCATTTTGTTGTGAGGGTTGGACTATATTATATTTTGGTAGGTCAAGAGGAGGAGGGTGATCATTTATTTCTTCTATCAAAGGCAGAGGTTGATTTTCCTTGTTTTCTTCAATTCGTAACTGATGAGCAAGGAGAAGACAATGATCCCTACGCTCCCTAGCATTGTGGTTTCCTTTAATTCTATTTTGAAGTTGTTGAGGTGTAAGACTGGGTTGATCCACCATAGGTTCATTTTCTTCCTAAGGAGGAGGAATGGAAGGAACCAAAGGAGATGGGTCAATCAGTTTCTCTTTGGATTTATAAACTTGTTTAATGTGAGGAGGTATGATGGGGTTAGTTTCATTATCTCTAGGTTTTTTAGACAATGAAGGTGAAGTGTTTGTTGTTGGTTGCTAATGAGGTTGTATTGTTTGTTCAGTTTCAAAATTAGGTTGAAGCATTATCTCATCTATGATTGGATGAGCGAAAGTGGACGGGGACATCGAGTGAAGAGACAAGTTGGCTATTTGTTTGGATTTGAACTGTTGATAGGCTATGAAAAGGAAATATTTACGAGGGGTGATGGGCTCCATAGGTTGAGGCCAAAAGGCTTCTAAGGAGAAATTACCTTTAGAAGGAAATGGATGAAAACCACTATGGTGTATGGTAAATATTTCATTGCCATGCAAAAACTTCAAACATTTTTGAATAACTGAAGGGATCACTTTCATTGAGCGAAGCCAAGGATGACCTAGTCATAGACGAAATTGATCTAATTGTGGAATGATAAAAAAATGTTCTGTCCAAAGTTTTGGGTGCTATTTGTAATGGGAGTATGATCGATTCGATCGTAGGGCACACAAAACTAGTATGTGTTTAATCCATGTGGTTGGTTTATCATAATCTTCTTATTAAAGTTCATGTAATACCAAAGATTCTTCCATGATCATGTTCTTTCCATAGGCAAGATCTATTAATATCCCATTGGTGGGCTTATCATAGATGTGGCTGGCTATGTAAATATGACCATCGAGAATATTTTTAAGTAGATCATGAGAAGACAAGGTAATATCAAGAGATTTTTTGGTTGGGCCTTTACAAGGGACAACATCTATCGTACCCACAAGTTCATTCATAGGATTAACTTGGGTAGCATTTGGAGTAAGATTAGGTTGTTCATTACTTGTATCAATGTTCATCACATGAGTGCTTGAAGGTTCACTTGCTTTGACAAATGAAACATTGTGTTTAGGCATAGGGTTGGAAAATATTTGTAAATTCTAATTAGGGGGTGCAATGGACTTATTACCTTGATCATTGAAACCTACAATGGACAAATGACCAGAATAAATGAGGTCTTGAACTAAGTGTTTGAGACGCTTACATTGTTTGGTGTCATGTCCATTTTGGTGATGAAAATTAAAATAATCATTTGGTTTAAAGGTAGGTGGTAAAGGCTTGGTGGTATCAAGTGGTTTAACAATAGGAAAAGTGATCATCTATTGTTGGAGAAATTGATTCATTGTGTTATGGAGGGTATTAGGTAAGGGGGTAAATTATCTCTTTGGGTCCCCATAGGTAAAGGGAACCACTACTTTAACAATGGCCACTTGATTAGGCATGGGTTGAGTTGGTTGTGGAGGAGGTGGATTGAACTGTAAGAAGCCTCTGTTTGGTTTTCAAAATTTTTGCACATTGTTTTGGTTGTTTTGTTCAGACTTCTCATTTTGGTTAGAAGTGGAATTTGAATCATGACTAGTAACTGAGTTGTGATAGTCACAAAGGGTCATGCATAAATGCATGAACGAAGGAAATTTCATCATAGTCAACTTATCTTGAAGGTGAGTGTGCAAGTTTTCGATAAACATCTTTTGGAGATGTGAATCAAGAATCTTGACATTAATTTGAGCATAAAATGATTGATAACCTAAAATGAAATCAATTACTTTTCTGTCTGCATTTTTTTACATCTCATTAAATCGGCCATTGTCTTTTTGGGAGTGATATGAACTTGGAAGTGAATTATGAAGGCATCCAAAAGTTCATTAAATGATCGGATTGAATGATTGGGTAAATTTGAAAACCACTCTAATGTAGTGTCCTTCAAGGTCCTAGGAAAAAGTTTGGCTAATAGTTTATCATCAAGGAAAAAATCACTGCACAATGTTGTATAGGCATTAACATGATTAGTAGGGTCCCCTTTACCTTTGTACTTCTCAGACCTAGGCATTTCAATTCCTTGTTGCATCAGGGTTCTTAAGATCTCTAAAGATAAGGGGCTACTACAAACATGATATGTGGGTGGAGCATTTTGACTTTGGCTTATGGTAGAGATTTGTTGTTGCATGGATGAAACAGTGTTAAAGAGCTGTATAATGAGGGGTTCTATGTAAGTGGTATGAGGAGGAAGGGAAAATGATGATGGAGTGTATGTGATGTTAGGGGAAGTGAAGGGGACAATAATAGGGGTGAAGGTGGAAGATGGAACATTCGATGCCACAAAATAACTAGGAATGCTAGTTGGAATATTAAAAGAAGGAGTCACATGACTAACCTATTGCATGGTTGTTGTAACTTGAGGAGTGGTATAAGTGGGTATGGATGCTATGGTTTAAGGAGGAAGGTGAGGTCCTCCTTGGCTGACAACAATGTTTGTTGATTGGGAAGTAGAAGGAACATGTTTGTTGTATATCTGAATAATTATTTTCATAACTTGTAAGCCATCACCACTCTCAATTAAATGATGAAGGTTTTCTATGGTAGGTATGGCAGTGGTGGAAATGTTTTCAAGGGATAAATCTTGTTGCAAATGTGCAAAATCCTCATGAATACTAATGACTTTATCTTGCCGAATCCAACTATTTTGTGTGTCAACATGCATTGGATGGGAAGGTAAAGGTGTATTAGTGGTAGTATCCATGCCTAATGCACCATTTTCCATACTAGGAGTAGGAGCTCTTGAGATCCCAAGGTCCACAATGAAAGTGCTATCGCAAGAAGCCATGAGTCTAGAAATTCGTCTCACTAAAGTATTATGAATGGGACACCAAACCCTCATACAAGTACCACAAGGGGTGAGGTGGGTGAAAATGAAATGTAATCTAGTAGTTCAAAATGCAAATAACAAGAGTTCTATAAACTGAAACAAAGAAACAACAATAGAAAACTGAAATGTAGTTTAAAATTTGCAGGTGGACTGATTTTCCCAAGGTGGCGAATGAGTCGATGTATGAGTTTTTTTTGTGTTTTTCAAAAAATTTAAAGTGATTTGAATTATTTTCAGATGGAAATTGAAGATATAAATGCAATTTTTTAGTTTTTTATTGATTTGATATGCAAAAATGAAGTCTAAATGAGTCTTTCACTAATGCAATTTTAGAAACCCTAGGATGCAAAAACAAAACAAACCCTAATTGAATGTTGATGTAAATGAAACCTAAGATGCAAGATGTAATTGAAATCATAAAGATAAAGTGTTCAATATGCAGGTTCACCAAAATGAGCCAACAATTTTATTTGTTCTATGTACTTCTCTTGCACTCTTAGGATCTTTCACCTAAAAGGAGAGAGATAGAACACTAAAATTATGGTGGTTCACTGAAATAAAGGATTGTATGATGTAATTATGACTAAATGGAATGATTTGGATGCAACTAATTACTAAAATTTATTGATTATTGATGGAAAACCTATGAAATATGTTATGTTTGAAAACACAATGTGATATGCAAAAAATGAAATAGAAATGAAAACTAATGCAAATAGAACTGAACAAGGTGAAATAGAGTGCACCTAGGAATTGGATGATGAATCTGGAATGTTCTAAAATTTGGTAGAAATAAATGTAAATCACTAGTGGGACTCATTTTCCACTGATGGTGAATCAGTCTGGCTAAATTTGACAAAAACACATGAAAAATTGCTTTTCGACTACTGGGAACTGGAATCTGACAAAGTCAAAATTTTCAGCCCTAAGGTGGGAATCATTCACCACTGATAGTGAATCAGTCCTCCTCCAAAATTCTATGAAATCAAAGGTCAGTTCTATAGCTCTAGATCTGCACTTGTATTTTTATCGGGTTGACGAAGTCAAATCTATAGAAAACAGACTGTAGGTGGTCTCCAAGCTTGAAATAGGGTTTAGTTGACTTGAAACACTTTGTTGACTTCTTGACCATCTTTCAACACCTATTTTCTTGACAAATTTGCATACAATTTAAGTCTGCAAACACACATGCAAAAGGGGGAAAATGGTTAAGGGTTAGAGTATAGGGATTTGCCTTGGTCAAATCCCACTTTGGTAATCAAACCATTAATAAAGAAATGAAATGAAATAAGTAAGGAATGATGAATAAACAACATGAAAATGTCCTAAACTCACCACAACCTTGTTGAAGAAATCTCAAGATATGTCAATGGTTGCTCCAAGATGCTTGATGAATGCTTGATTAAATGATGCTTTGATTGAATGCTAATTGATGTTTAATGAGTGAATGCAAGTGAATGGGTGATTGAATGGGGGTTAAAATGGATGTAAAAACAATTATTTATACACACTTATGCCCTAATAACCCAATAATACAACATCATAGGCTTACATAAGGTATTTTTGAATAAAAACCGGAAAGGAAATTTGAATTATTTTGAATTTGGAGCCAAGAGGGACTCATTCGCCACCCATGGTGAATGGATCCCACCTTGGGATTGTAAGTGGGTGTTGGAATTAAATCACATTTAATTTGTTTGTTGGGTTTACATTCAAAAATACATTTATAATTAAGTCTTATAAGTGCATATAGGGGTCAAATAAAGTAGAAAGGTGTAAATAGTGATGACAATCCTAGAAAAGTGTGAAAGCTTGTTACAAGACTTTACAACACTTCAAAATAGGACTTGATAAGTGATGAAAAGGTGATTTTTAGGTGAATTGTAATGAGAAGAGTCTAGAAAAGTGTATAAATGTCTTACAAAACTTCACAACACCTTCACAAGACATCATAATTTGAATATTTAGGACTTAATGTGAATGCAAAAGTTACATTGCAACATTAAATAAAAAAAAAATAGATCAAGCATCATAGGAAAAAGACCTAAATGACCATGAAATTTCAATGATCCATTTTTCTATGGTACACCTAGATGAAACCATGATTGAGCCTAATGAAATTCCAAACAACCAAGATTGTAACTTCACCCACTTCCTACAAAAAACCAAGAGATAATGAAAACAACCCCATCACACCTCCTAGAATAAAACAAGTTTACAAAGTGAAAGAGAAAGCCATTGAGAAACCTATCATGTTTCTTTCTGTTCCTCCCCTTAGGGAAGAAAATAAAACTATGTTGATCAACCTCCTCCAACACAAACACAACTTGAAAAGAAAACTAAAAGAAACAAAGTTGCTAGAGATCGTAGGTGTAGACATTGTGCCCTTGCTCATAGGTTACATGAAACGAAGAAAATAAAAATCCAAACTTGATTGAAACAATGCATGATGACTCTACCCTTTCCCAAAAACAAAACAATCTAATACAACAACCATAACAAGAGTTGAACCCTTCCTTGGACATTATCATTGAACCTCCAGTTGTAATTAACTTAGATGATGACGATGAGGTCAGACCGCTAAATTTGACAAAGAGGTGCATAATGAATTGAATACATTGTTTTCCTCTTCCATGAGCTTAAATGACAATTCTCCTAAGAAGAGTGTTGAAATTGGTGTTGTCCTAGTTTGACACTTGCTATTGTCCCTTTGGCTTGTTTCCCACCTTTGGTATACAATGAACATGATTGGGATGAAGACAACCTACTTTAGGTTGACTTGCATGTGCCTTACTAGTATTTTACATTATTTATTTTTCATTTTCTAATTGCATACATGTGTAATGTGATCCCCCATGATGTTCTATCTAATGTATCCCTCTCTTTTTGTGAAATTCCTCTATTTGTACCTTCATTCTTCTCTATGTCGTAAATATTTTATCTTTTTTCCTTTTATATTTTTCATTTGTCTTGTGTTTTCCTTTTTGGGATGACACAAGGTGTCGAGAAATTTTTGTCTCTTCCATGTTGACCCAAAAGGCCTTTCCCTTGCTTTTTCTATTTCATCTGTCTTTTGTTTTCCTTTTGGGGATAATGTAAGGTGTCGAGACATTCGTGTTTCTTCCATGTTGACCCGAAAGGTTTTTATTTTTTTCACTCTCTTTGTGTCATTCTTCCAGTTCTATGATTATTTAGGGAATGATGAAAGTTCCAAGCTAAAACATAGATTTTGGATGGATTAGGAATGCTATGTCTCTTTTGCTCAATCAGGATCTTTCACCTAATGGAAAGAGATAATTCCCACTCCAAAAATATGTGTGGCTCACTAAAAATAATGTATGTATGATGAAATTATGACTAAATGCAACAAAGTGATGAAATTGATTGATTATTAATGCAAAACTAATGAAATATGAAATGTTTGAAAACATAGTGACGTTTGCAAAAGGCTTAAAAAGATGAACAAAAATTAAAATAGGACCAAATAGAAAGTTGTAACTTAGAATGTGTGCACCTATAAGACTGATAAAGACTAGAAACTACTTTGAAAATTTGGAAATGTTAACTTTTTAGCTGATTGGGACTCATTCGCCACCTTGGGCGAATCAGTCCCAGTTCAGGGTTTCTACCCAAAAATAGGTTTTTTCCAAATGGGTACTAGAATATGCATTTAGCTTTGACAGGTACCTCTAGTGGGACTCATTTTCCATCCATGGCAAATCAATCATTTTTCATTTTTTTTCAAATTCAAGTTTCAGACTTGGGCTTTATCACCTATACAACACTTCCCAGGTGATGGAAACCAGAATCAGAATCTCAGAAAATACTTGCAAAATAGCTTAAAGTTTGTTGTCTAATGGGGGTTTTCCTTAGTCAAACCACTAATTTGGTAATCAAACCTTGAATGAAAAAAATCTACATAAAACCCTAGCCTTAAGTGTGTCTAAGACTAGGAAAATCTAAAGACAAAACCCTATTCTAATGTGCTAGAATAAGATTTAAGAAAATGTTATTTGAATGATACAAGACTGCAATCCTAGAAATCCTACAACATCTCAAATGAATGAAAATGACATGCAAATGTTATGCAAACCTTAGATATGAAGATAGAGAGAAATGGAAGATGGAATCACTTTAAAAACAAGTCTTTAGGTGTGATTTGATGGCTAGTTGCATCTCCTCAACCTAGGTTTCTCCATGATTCTCCATAGGCATCCATTATCAACTCTTTTAAATGTTGGATCTTGAATGAGAAGTGAGCTTGAAGACTTGCAAAAACCCTATCTTGCTATCCAAAAGCTTCAACTTTGTTGTAGAAAAATGCTAATGAAACTTATTGTGGAAGACTATTAATACTTGACTTTTGAATTTTCTTTTTATTAAAAATGACTAAGAGATGTGAAAAATGAGCTAAAATGTGTATTTATAGTCATCAACACCTAATTTTCCTATTATTTAGACCTAAGAGGGTGACATCCACTGAAAAATTGAATTAAATCGATTAAATTCTTGCTCAAAATTGAATTTTTCCCCAAAAGGGACTCATTCGCCACCCTTGGAAAATTGGTCACACTAGAGGGGACTCATTTTCCCAAGGTGGCGAATGGGTCCCACTAGTGGTTGTTGGAGGTAGGTTTTCAGGATATGAATGAATTAAGTGTTTGTTGGGATTTAGATGATTTTGAACTGAAATGGGACTCTAGATGAAAAATAATGGCTCTTAGGGGCCTAAAAATGTTGTTTTGAAGAATGAATAATGCAACAGTACTCAAAAGTAGGTCCAAATTAAGTGTGAAATTATCTCTTTTCTCAAGAGTGTCCAATTTTCTATGCCACATTTAGCCCCCACTTTAGTGCCCATATGACTCTACGTGCAGAGTATGTGCAAGATCATCATGGAAAAAATAGGCCCTTAAGTGGCAAAAAATTTAGAAAAATTAGAGTTAGGCAACTTGACATAAAATTTTGAATAAGTTATCTATATTATTTCAAAAATATGTAAGAATAGAATCTGTAGCAAATTGAATGTAGTTTCTAAACTACTAGGTTTGTTTTCAAAAAATAAAATCTATTTGGTGAAAATTTGAAATTTCAATGCAGTAGTACT
Source organism: Sequoia sempervirens (assembly GCA_007258455.2). Taxonomy (NCBI): domain Eukaryota; kingdom Viridiplantae; phylum Streptophyta; class Pinopsida; order Cupressales; family Cupressaceae; genus Sequoia; species Sequoia sempervirens. The sequence continues at coordinate 157,151,761 of VDFB02000008.1, forward strand.
AAATTTCAGGGAAAAAATAAGAAGTAGGTGTCTGTCTAACCACCCTAACCACAATAAAATAATATATTTTTTATAAGATTTTAGATATAAGTAGAGGACTCATCTCCTGATGTGATGCATATTTTTTTTGTATTTTTGGTCCAAGTAAATAATTAATTATGAATTTTTTATTACAACTTTTAAAATATATAAAAAGCTTGTAAGTCTGACCACCTTAACTTGGTCAAAATTTCATGAAATTCATTTTTTTAATCCTATAGTATGCGAAGCATAGAATACGACGCATGTTTTGGATTCAAAAAATGTGATACCGTTTGAAAGTTATGGATGTTTTTCAATTAGCCTATCAATCAGGACTTTAGTTATAATTCAAATAGAAAATGAATAATTATTACTTATTAAATTCAAAGTAAAGCATAATTTATATTGGTGGAAAGTTGAGAATCTCTTTTAAAAACCCTTTTCGTTTCATCAATTTCGGGTTAAAAAAAAGTTGTCAGCCACATACCCATCATATTGCCACTTTTTGGCCCATCATGATCCTGCACATACCATGCATATGTAAGCTAAAGGACTCTAAACAATACACTTTATTTCATAAAAGGATACTCATTGAAAAGATAGGAGAATGAAGCCCCTAGTATAGTTATTTACATGATGAAAACATTAGGAACTGCATCTTATAGCATAAAAACATTAATTATCCAAAAATCCTTTTATCTAACTTCTAGAAATCTGATTCAAGGGTAGATGTATGCCCCCCCTTGATTATGCTTGCTTTATGGAGGTGGAATCAAGGTAGCAATCTAGCCACATTGAAGAAGGAACAATCATATCATAGGGAATTTCCAAGTACCATGCCACATAACAATAGATGATTGATGATGTCGAGTGCAGAATCACAATTCCAACACCTCAAATGGCATAAAAAATGGAGTTTCCTAGCTCTTGTTATGGTGTTTTGAAGAAAAAGTACTTTATGAACTCTTAAGAAAAAAAATAACCCTATTTTAACGCATAAGAGTAAAATGGATGAAAATAGGTTAAAAGAGGGAGGGGGGAGTAATTTGTCACTTACTATTGCGTTTTACCGTCTTGTAGCTTGAGAGTGATGAGTGAGATGAGACAATACCTAGTAGATGGGGTTACACACATTCATGATTGATGAGCTGTGAGAGCAGGTGGTGCGTGGTGAGCCATACCATGAGGTGAGTCAATTGTACAACTTTTTCTTAGTGATTTTGCAATGGTTTAATGATTTTTAATGCATTTATAGGTTAATTTAGGATCTTAGAAAAAAAGTTTGTAAAGTGTCCCCTTTTTTTGCAAAGTGTTCCATTTGTTCGCAAAGTGTCCGTTTTGTTTGAAAAGTGTCCCATTTCTTTGCAAAGTGTTCCATTTCTTTGCGATGTGTTTTGTTTCTTTGTGAAGTGTCTCAAAAGGGTTCTAAAGTTTCTAGGGCCTCTAAAAAAGCACACTAGATGGACTTTAGTACACTTGCATGATGAATAATGTAAAAATTGAAGATATTAGATGAATTTTTTGAGCATACTCTTGTGATTTTGATAGGTACCCACCTAATTGTGATAGTGGCTAGGGGGGAGACAGATAATTTTTCTTAGCGAATTAGCTCCAAAACTATCACCAAAGGAGACGAAGCATCTTCAGGTAGTTGGCATCTATTGGGAATATCTGATGCCACCTATGAGATACCATAATGCCATGCTGATGGCCCTATGTGAGCACTGGGATGTTGACACATGTACGTTTCATCTCCTGACCAGGGAGATGACCATCACCTTAAAGGATGTATACCAGAGTCTTGAGTTCCTATTTAGGGAGAATAGGTATATTTATGAGGAGATCGATCATTTCATGAGAAGGTGAACATGCACTATTTCTTGGATGGAAGTGTTCATGATGAGCGTGTGAGAGAGTGAATCAAGCTTCCTATGCTGCTATATTCACAAGCCCCCATAGTGAGATGGATTATGATGCATATGGTGGCTCTTGTACTTAATCCTGATGGATGAGTGACATACTTGGATGTAGGATTGGTTCACATAATTCGTGGGATGGCAGACCACAGGATGGTCTATGCTTGAAGACATTGTATCTTGATGCATCTTTATTATGATCTTGGACAAAATTTTTTTTGAGAGATAAATAGTATGGTGCACTCCATGCTTCTATAGGTGTGGTGCCTTGAGCATATTACATGCACTAGGATTGTCAGTTTCCCATGTGCTATAGCCATAGGATATCCATGAGCGTTCGACTATCTTCTATGATGCTTGTGGCAGTATGGAGACCTACATTTTTGGACGGTGAGGTTTGACTGGATGAAGGAAGATGAGATCCTTTGGATACCTTATCTACTCACACTATAGTGGCCAGATCCCATAGGACAGTTAAGGAGGATGCAGATGGACATATTTTTAGCTGGTCAACATGACGATGCTGTACATCCTTTCTATTATTTTCAAGTCATGTGATAGTTTGGATAGGTGTAGAAACCACCAAGGGAATTCACCTTCATCAAGAGATTAGTGTGGAGTGCCCAAAGGCCAGGTGATACCATTCGACTCACTATAGACCATGTTATCGAGAGTGACTTTGATGATTTAGATCATGATTGACAACCAGTATTTGATGCTGATGATGTTAGCATCATAGATGAGCATGAGGAGTGGTGGTCAGTGACATTACCATCTCTTGTATTTCCCATGGATGTCCCTATAGGTGATGTAGGACCAACATCAGATGAGGGGAATGAGGCAGAAGACAGGGCCGGGGATATACGATAAGGGTGACAGATATATTCACTAATGTTATTGATGATAAGTATGATTCAGATGCCAATCTTGAATATGAGGGTCAAGATGGAGGAAAGGAGGATGAGGATGAGGAGGATGAGGAGGAGGAGTATGAGGAGGAGCCACCCCTGAGTGAGGGTCATGAGGTAGCGGTTGAGGATGAACACGACTGGGGAGAGTCCTCACACACTCCTGTGACTAGATCATGTGCAATAGCTACAATAGACATTAGTGGCTATAGTTACAGAGAGGCTAGAATGTCCTCCATCCCCCCTAGAGAGGATGGGGTTGATATCCCTCAATCGACTAGAGATATAGGTGATGATATTTTATTTTAGGCATGTACTTTAGTGTTTATGCTTTATATATATAAATCATGATGATGTTTATTGATTGTGTATTGTTTCCATCTTGTAAGAGTGATGAGAGACTGATTAGAGTTCTATTGTCAGGTTGTTGCTGAGATAGTACCTGTATCCATTGATGAGGAGGAGATGGACCCTAATTATGTGCCCTATTGATCATGGAGGAGGAGCTAGAGTCACTTAGACCTTTCATGAGGCTATGGGAAATGTATGACAACATGAGGTGATGACTCTATCAAGCTGAGAGTGTAGGAAAGTCATCCCAGACTCCAACAGAGGTGGAGAGATTGCATGCAAAGATATCATGGCTATAGGTGAAGAGGGATCAGATAGTATAGGAGCATCATGTAGCTCTTGGGCGAGTATAGGGTTTGAATTTTTCACTCAGAGTCAATGGATCACGATCACGATTACACATGACCATCTTGTGAGGAGCTAGAGTCAATTAGACCTTTCGAAAGGCTATGGGAAGTGTATGAAAACATGAGGTGATGACTCTATCAAGCTGAGAGTGCAGGGCAGTCATCCTAGACTCTAGCAAAGGTGGAGAGACTGCATGCAGAGATATCACAACTACAGGTGAAGAGGGATCAAATAGCAGAAGAGCGTCATGTAGCTCTTGGGCGAGTATAGGGTTTGGAGTTTGCACTCAGAGTCACTGGATCATGATGTAGCTAGAGTCACTTAGACTTTTTGTGAGGCTACAGGAAGTGTATGACAACATGAGGTGATGACTCTATCGAGCTGAGAGTGTAGGAAAATCATCCCAGACTCCAGCAGAGGTGGAGAGATTGCATGTAGACATATCATGGCTACAAGCAAAGAGTGATCAAATAGCAGAGGAGCTTCATGTAGCTCTTGTGTGAGTAGAGGGTCTGGAGTTTGCACTCAGAGTCAATGGATCACGGTCAGGATCACACATGGCATTCTCACGACATCTGGAGAATGGATCATCAGCACCAGAGCCTGAGGGGTCTAGTTCGTATAGACCTTGGTGATTTTGTATATGATGATGAGATGTACATAAAACTTTGGATATACATATATATGAGCATGTGATGTTTTGCAATATGTCTATTGTTGTTGAATATTAAATAGAAATGTGATTAATTAAATAATTTGTGTAAAATTATTTAATTAATGTCTACATGATTTTAACATGATTGATGTGATCTAATGCAAAACATATTTCAGTTTCACTTTAGATACAACATTGTTAAGTTAAAAAGGGAATGTTAAATTAGATACACCTATAATTCACATAAGGATCAAACTTAAGATAATACGAGGGTGAATAGTATGAAACCTAAAGTAATTATAAAAATATCTTAAATAATTACCCTAGTGTTCAAGAAAAACACAAGATTAGTTGTCAAGAAGGAAGCAATGTGAAAGTATTTAGATTGTAACCAAATAACTTTAAACAACACTGCTTTATCAATCATACTATTCAAAGAGACTAGAGGAAATACCAATGTAGATGCATGGCATTAATAGGTTCCTTTAGGGGTGTTCCATTGAGCTCTATTAAGACATAATCACTAGACCCATAACTGGTATCGATTATGTAAGGTCCTAACCAATTAGGGATAAATTAATCTATCTTCAGGGTCAGCATGAGTATTGCATTGATTCTCATAAAGAATGAAATCACCCTTATGAAACATTCGATGAATGATATGAGTATTTTTTTTTTCATTGCAATTATTTAATGTAGGCCTAGATATGCTCAAGAGTGTTAATGCACTTTTCATTGAGCATCTCAAGCTGGCGCAATCATTGGTCTTTATAAGTGGTATCATCAATAAGGTCTTAAAAATCAATTTGCAGCGTAGGAATTTCTAACTCCAAGGGCATGATCACGTCAGTACCATAAACAAGGTTATAGGTTGTAGTTCCCATGGATAATCTAATACTTGTTTGATAAGCCCAAAGCATAGAATGTAATTGCGTATTCCAATCCTTATGATGTTTGTTAACAATTTTATTTAGGATTTGTTCAAGAATATTATTAGTGCTTTCAGCTTGTCCATTGGATTGTGGATAGTATGGTGTGGAAAATTGATGTTGAATGTTGAATGTTTCCAAAAATTTCTTTACATCATTATTCTTAAATAGAGTTCCATTGTTGGAAACTATTGCGGATGGGAGTCCAAAGCGAGCAATTATATGTTCCAATATGAAATGGAAAATTACTTCAACATTGGTAGATTGAAGAGGAATAACTTCCACCCATTTTGTGAAGTAATTTGTTGTTGTGATTATAAATGTACGTTCAACAGAGGAGGCTGGTGAAATTTTTCCAATGAGATCTAATCGCCATACTAAAAGTGGCCAAATGGGAATTTGGGTACGAAGTTTAGAGGTAGGGGCATGAATAAGGTTGCTATGTTCTTGAAATTTGTGACATCATTTAACATAAGCCAAGTAGTCTTTCTGCATATGCCTCCAATAATAGCCCATACAACACATTGGCTAGGATTACGTATTTGGATGCTAGTTTGTGTAAACGATTTTGAGTGTGTCGTTGTGGGCCCAGGATGGTACCATCTTTTAAATAATTGTATATTGTGTCATACCATTCTTGTGAGTCTTCTTGAGTTGTTGTTAAAATGTCTTCTAATTGAATATCAATCGAAGGTTTCATGATGGGGTGAATAACAAAGGTTCAGAGTATTTTGAAGGATCATGTGGGGGATATAAGAGAGGTTGCACTTGCCATCACATCCACATGCCAATTTTATTTTTGTGAGATGTTATCAATGGTGAATGATTCAAACTTCTCTAATAGTTTCATTGTAAGATCCTTGTATTTTGATCAATTTTCATGTTTAGTTTGATATGTCCCGTTGATTTGTTTGATTAATAATTGTGAATCACCAAAGATCTTGATATCTTTAGTACCCATGGTTAAATCAGCTCACAATCTTACAATTAATGCCTCATACTCAGCTGTGTTATTGGTACAAAGGAAATTTAATTGATAGGACAAGGGAATAGGCTTTCCATCAGGAAAAATTAATACCACTCTAGCACCAGAACCTATTGTACACTTAGATCCATCAAAATACATTTCCCATGTTTTAACATCTATGGTCAAGACACTATCATTGGGAAAAGAGTCATGATTAGGTAAAGCGAGAGGAGAAGGGGCATCAACTAAGTGATCGGTTAACTCTTGTCCTTTGATTTATTTTTGTGAAAAAAAATTAAGATTAAACTTAGTTAACAACATCACCCACTTAGATAAGCATCTAGAGGGGTCTATTTTATTTAAAAGATGCTTAAGGGAATCAAATTTTCTTATGACTTGTATTTTAGCATTTAGCAAATAATGTCACAATTTACTAGTAGAAAATACAAGAGCTAAACATTATTTTTTAATTGGTGAGTATCGAGTTTCATAATCAATTAAAGTTTGACTGATGTAATAGATAGGAGGTTCTTTTCCATGATCATCTTGTTGAGCCAACAATGTTGCAAGAGCATGGGCTGATGCGGCTATGTAAAGGATAAACAGTTTGTTTGGTAGAGTAGGCTGTAAAAAAGGTGGAGTTCCAAGGTATTCCTTTAAACTCTCAAAAGCTTGTTTACAATCCTCATTCCAATCAAAAGGAAAATCCGTTTTGAGAAGATGTGTGAAGGGTAATGTGTGATCAACTAAAGATGCAACAAAATGATAGATAGCTTGAATTTGGCCTTGTAATGTGCACAATTGAGAAATGTTCTTAGGAGGTGGCATGTTAATAATGACATCACTTTTCTTTGTGTCCACCTCAATGCCTTTGTGAGATATGACAAACCCAAAAAGTTTTCCACTATCTATGCCAAAGAAACACTTTTACGTATTTAATCGCATGTTGTATTTATGTATTCGTTCAAAGATTTTTTGAAGGATGTTCACATTGTCTTTCTTATTAAGGATTTAGCAAGGATGTCATCAACATAATCTTCCAATATTTTATGTATGTAATCATGAAATATCAATGTCATTTCTTGTTGATAAGGAGAACCGATATTCTTTAATCCAAAAGGCATCAGAACCCAACAAAACGTTCCCCAAACGGTTGTAAATGTTGTTTTGTATTGATCTTGTGGGTTGATAAAAAAAAGATTATAACCAATTTTTTTTTCCATGAATGACAACAAAGCATTTTCAGTAGTTGAATCCATGATCATGTCTATATTAGGAAGCATAAAATAATATTTTAAAGAGGCTTTATTCAAGTCATGAAAATTTTTGTATATCCTAATATGACTATCGGGTTTAACAACTACGACAATGTTTGAGATCCAAGGAGAATAATCAATAGGGTGAATGAAACCTACATCAAGGAGTTTTTGAAGCTCTCCTTTAACATGCAAGGATAGGTTAGGGTGCATTATTTGTATCTTTTGGTGAACAAGTTTAGCATTTTCAGTAAGAATGATGTGTGTCACAATTTTTGGATCAATTCCTAGCATATCAAAATATTTCCAAGCAAAAATTTCAAGAAAATCATGAAGTAAATTTTTGGTGTCCTCTTGTTCTTCATCATCAAGGCACTTCCCAATCTTAATAAATTTTTCCTTATAATCTATGTCCATTGGAATATCAATTGTATCTCCTAAGGGGAGTGCATTAGACTTAGGAACTTTAGGATCATATGGTTCTTTGGTGATATCACTATCATTTTTCTTGGTAATTATCACAACACAAGTAACCCGTTTCATGGGAGTAGTAGAGGATGTGTTATCATAGACTCCTAACATTTGTTTTAAAGCTTCATCACTTTCAACGTACTCCCATGATGGTGGTAAGTCCATATCAAGCAATTCAAGATGTTTGATCATGATATTATGTTTTGGTTGACATGTAATATTGTCAATATTCAAAGATGGTCGTTGAGTGGCTTTTGTTGTCTTAGAAAAAGAATATCCTAACCCAGTTTTTGTCTCTTGTGTATTAGGTTCTATAGGAATGTGAATACCTTGTTCATTCTTTCCACATCCTTTTCTAGTATATCTCAGTTGTTTCACAAGCTCATACCCTTTCCCATAAAGTCTTTCCATTTCCTTTGGATTAGGTGGATGTTGATAATCTATCTCATCAAAATTGGTTGTGTACCTTGTAGTTTCTTCAAAAGTGGAGGAAATAGATGCTTGAGAAGATTTTTCTGAATTATGAGTTGACATAATGGTTAGTTGTTCTTATTTCTCATCCTTTTTTCATGTGATTATGTATTCGCCCATAAATAAAGTTGTGAATTCTAAGGATCCCAAATCATCAACAAATAATTTAGACACCGATTCCTCATCTTGTTGTTCAATTTAAAGAGGTTCTATATTGGATGTTGGAATTAATGTATTAAGAGGACTAGTGGTTCCTTTTTCAAGGTGTAAGCAACTTTCAGGCTTGGGGTCTATTTCAACTTGATAAATGCTGTTGTTATAGACATATTTCATTATATGATGAAGGGTTGAAGGCACTGCATTTATCTCATGAATCCATGGTCTGCCTAAAAGAAGATTATACAAAAGATCATAAGGCATGACATGAATAGGAGTTTGCATAGTAGCCACCCCAACTATAATAGGAAAAGTAATTACACCGATTGGTTTCTTTGTTGTATTGTCAAATCCTCGAATGGATAAGGAATCAGGTTTTATTTGTGACTTGTCAACACACAATCTATCAAGGAGATTTACACTACACAAATTAAGGGAAGAACCATTATCAATGAGGGTTCGTTTGATACCTATTCAATTGAATTGAGCAGTTATCATCAAGGCTTCATATTGTTTTCATAACTCTAAAGGAGGGAGCTCATGTTGATGGAAAGTATTAATGTCTAGATTAAAACTCTATTCATTACATGTATTAAAGCTGCTACATCATTTGGAGTTGTACCAGGAGGAACCACAATGTGTTGTAATGTTGTTTGAAGGATAGTGTGATAACTTGTTGAATTCTAAAGCAAATCCCAAAGGGAAATAATTGCAGGAGTATTCTTGAGTTGTTCATTAAGATCATACTTCTTTGTGTGTCCAAGAAAATGAGGAACACTATGTAGATTACGTAAAGGTAAAAAGGGTGGGGTTGCTTGTGCTGGTTGCAGATTGTTTTAGGTATTATATGTATGAGCAATAGTAATATTACTTGATTGTTGCAACACATCAGGTTTAGGTGAGTAAAGGGTAAACTCGTGTTTATTGGAAGGATGAAGTGTATGTGAGGGTTGGTAAAGAATGAGTTGAGGTTGAATCACATTAATGTCCTTAGTTTTAGATTGTTTACAACAAACCTTAGTGGATGACTGAGGCGAGATGAAGTCCTAAAGGGCTTCATCTAATGGGTCAAAGTCATCATGACTAAAAGGTTTGAGGGATAAGTTATAGTCAATTAGTTTAGGCTCCTCATTGCAAACTTTAGAGGCATTAACATTCTTTGGTGTAGGTTGGTCACAACAAACCTTAGTGGATGACGTAGGTGAGATGAAGTCCTAAAGGGCTTTAGCTAACAAGTTAACGTCATCGTGACTAAAAGGTTTGAGAGATAAGTTATTGTTAATTGGTTTAGGCTTCTCATGGCAAGCTTTAGAGGATGAAGTGAATGAGAGGAAGTCTTGAAGGACTTCATCTAACTTGTCTACATCATCACTACTAAGAGGCTTGGATGAGATGGTGTTTCTAAATTGAATCATTTGTTTGAAGGGTTCGTTTGATGTTTGTGGTTTTTTGTTTTAATGTATTGGTGAATCTAATTTAAAAGAACTAGGAACTAACACTAAAAATGAAACTTGCAAAAATATAATGCTATCCATAAATTCCATGAAAGGAAATGATGCTTATGCAAATGAGTTAAGTATAATAGAAAATAACTAAACTAAAACAAAAAATGAATTATAGAAAATAGAAAAGTGTAAAATAGGAAACTGAATTCTAGAAATAATGATACAAAAAGTGCACTGGGACTGATTCCCCCAGGGTGGCGAATGAGTCCCAAGAGAGGTATTTTTAAGTTTTTTCTTTTTCTTTTGACTTTTTTCTATGTATTCAGGTCTGTACAATGTAGAGAAGTAATGGAAATGCAAAATGTTGTAATTATTTGATAAAATGAAATGCAATAATGACACCTATATGATAGTTTCACTAATGCAAATTCGATAAACCCTAGGATGCAAAAACAATGCAAAATCTAATGCAATTGAGTCCTAGGATGTAAATGCAATGCAAATTAGAAAGAGATAATGTTCAATATGTAGGTTCACCAAAATGAACCATATATTTTGGATGGATTAGGAATGTTATGTCTCTTTTGCTCAATTAGGTTCTTTCACCTAATGGAAAAAGATAGATCCCACACCAATATCTACTTGGTTCACTCAAACTAATGTATGCATGATGAAATTATGACTAAATGCAATGATGTAAATGCAAAAAAGTGATGAAATTGTTTGATTATTAATGCAAAACTAATGAAATATAAAATGTTTGAAAACACATTGATGTTTACAAAAGGCCTAAAAAGATGAAAAAAAGTGCAAATAGGACCAAACAGAAAGTTGTAACTCAGAATGTGTGCACTTGTTTGATTGATAAAGACTGGAAACTACTCTAAAGATCTCGAAATGTTAACTTTTTAGCTAACTAGGACTCATTCGCTACCTTGGGCGAATTAGTCCCAGGTTAGGGTTTTTTCCTAGAAACCGGTTTCTGCCAAATGGGTACTAGAATATGCATTTAGATATGATAGGTAACTCTAGTGGGACTCATTCACCATCCATGGTGAATTAGTCCTTTTTCAATTTTTTGCAAATTCAAGTTTTAGACCTGGACTTTGTCACCTCTACAACACTTCCTGATAGAAACCCAGATCAAAATCTCAGAAAATACTTTTAAAACAACGTAAAGTTTGTTTTCTAATGGGGATTTTCCTTGGTCAAACCCATAATTTGGTAATCAAACCTTGAATAAACAAAATATGCATAAAACCCTAGTCTTAAGTGTGTCTAAGACTAGGAAAATATGAAGTAAGACAAAACCCTATTCTAATGTGCTAGAATAAGATGAACAAATATGATTTGAATGATGCAAGACTAAAATCCTAGAAATATCCATCTCAAATGAATTAAAATGACATGTAAATTTTATGCAAACCTTAAATTTGAAGATAGAGCGAAATGGAAGATGGAATCACTTTGAAAACAAGTCTTTTGGTGTGATTTTATGGCTAGTTGCATCTCCTCGACCTAGATTTCTCCATGATTCTCCATAGGCATCCATTATTAACTCTTTGCAATGTTGGATCTTGAATGAGAAGTGAGCTTGAAGACTTGCAAAAATCCTATCTTGCTGTCCAAAAGCTTCAACTTTGTTGTAGAAAAATGCTAATGAAACTTATTGTGGAAGACTATTAATACTTGACTTTTGAATTTTCTTTTTAAAAATGACTACTTGAGATGTGAAAAATGACCTAAAATGTGTACTTATAGGCATCATCACCTAATTTTCCCATTATTTAGACCTAAGAGGTTGACATCCACTAAAAAGTTGAATTAAATTGATTAAATTCCTGCTCAAAATTGAATTTTTTCCCAAAAGGGACTCATTCGCCACCCTTGCCAAATGTGTCCCACCAAAGGGACTCATTCACCCAAGGTGGTGAATGGGTCCCACTAGTGGTTTTTAGAGGTGGGTTTTCGAGATATGAATGAATTAAGTGTTGTTTGTCAGGATTTAGATGATTTTTAAGTGAAATGGGCCTCTAGGTAAAAAATAATGGGTCTTAGGGGCCTATAAATGTTGTTTTGAAGAATGAATAATGCAGGGTTACTCAAAAGTAGGTCCAAATTAAGTGTGAAATTATCTCTTTTCTCAAGAGTGTCCAATTTTCTATGCCACACAAGCTATCTAAAAGCATTGTAGAAAGAACATACTGACCCCAAATCCATAGATCCCTTCTGTGTTTGGATTTTTATTTTTTGGGACAACCTCTCTCTTTACACTTTCTTTTGCATGATGTAGCTTTACTCAAAAACATATGACTTGGCATAGGGATTTCCAAGATAGCTCTCATGTCTTCCTTTTCTATTAGTATTTATTATTGGTTACTTTAAAGTAATTGCTCACAACATGGCTGTGTTTAGAAATTTCTTCAAAGTGGGGGCATACATTGGCATTATTCTTTTGCATTTTTCCTTTTCATGGTGCAGTCTTCCTAATTTATATGATGTATTTTCCACTTTGTGGATGACATTGGGTGTGATGTCCTTCAAGAGCGTGATCTCTCTTAGCATATTACTTTCCTCTTAGTGCTTTGATGCGATACACTACATCTCCTAAGTTGTGAATCTTTTATTCTTTGATTGGTCCTCTCTTGGATAAATTAGGCACATAGTTCCCTAAGTTAAAGACCTCATATGAACTAAGCAAGAATCCTTTGAACATTCTTTGCATTTTTATTTTTGCACTTTCAGTTTTTGGCCACCCTGCATAACACAACTTGCATGCTTGTAGAGCCATCTTGTTTTTTCATTTGTTCTAAGCATACGAAGCTTTTCTTGTCTCATGAATCTCAAAAATTTATTGTGTGGTGTCTTATTAGAGTTATTAGGAGGTATAAATTTGGTATGGTTTGAGGGGAAGTTGAATGAGGGCATGACTTTCCCTTAGCCACTCATATGTGTGTGAGAGCACACTAGCCATGAGTGTATGTTTCTCACCTTCTTGGACTTCTCACCTGGTGGATAGCCTAGAGTTCCATTGCCTCAGAGTGAGTATGATTTTTTTTTTAAAGACAACCTAGATCTAATCCACATCATGTTGGAAAAAAGGTCGAAGCTTGATCTGCCTCTTTCAGTGATTTTTTTAGTGGCTAATATTCATGAATTGACCAACAGTTAAAATTTGGGAATCCAAAATTGACTAATAGTTCAATCTATGTCAACGTGACTTGAATCGCCACATTTTTACAAAATTTTGTCATAGTCTTATTTAAATTTTCAAATAATTTATTTTATTAAAACTTTTAACTCAAAAATCTTCCACAATATTTGATACATGATTAGATCAAATTTTCCTAAATTTTATAAATTATAGTAGAAATCTATATTAATTCGCTAATAGTATATCATAATTATTAGTTGCTTTAGGACTATATTTCTAATCTTTAGTTTCCACCATTGATTTATAATATAATCTAATAGCCCTTGTTGTATTCGACAAGGTAAAATGTACCCATGATATATAATGCACAAGGGCCCCACAATTTTGGGTCTCATTGAGCATTATAGATTGTGGGTAAATTTTATCTTACAAAGTACAATGAGGGTCATTAGATCAATGATCTAAAAGAAATTTTGAGCCACATGAGAATTATAGATCATGGGAACATTTTACCTTGCAAAATACAATGAGGGCCATTATATTATATATTTTTAAAAAATAGTGGAAAGTAAATATTATAGTCTACCCCTTTAACCCATCGATAATTTCCACCCTCATGCCCCTACCTTTCCATGAGAATTATTTTTTAGATTGGATAGATTTTCCATCATAATTAATGCATTTTCCTATTATTTTTCAAGATTTGCAAAAAAATTCTACAAAATTTTAGTGATGGGTATGTGTAGGATCATGATGGGCCAAACAGTGGCAATATGATGGGTATGTGGTTGATGAATTTTGTTTTACCCAAAATTGATGAAATGAAAAGGGTTTCTAAAGGAGATTCTCAGCTTTCTACCAATATAAATTATGCTTTACTTTGAATTTAATAAGTAATTATTATTCATTTTCTATTCAAATTATGACTAAAGTCCTAATTGATAGACTAATTGAAAAACATCTATAGCTTTCAAAGGGGATCACATTTTTTGAATCCAAAACATGTTTCAAATTCTATGTTTTGCATACTATAGGATTAAAAAAAGAAAAATTAAATTTCATGATGTTTTGACCAAGTTAAGATGGTTAGACGTACAAGTTTTTTATATTTTTTAAAAGTTGTAATAAAAAAATCATAATTGATTATTTACTTGGAAAAAAATTACAAAAAAATATGCATCACATTGGGACATGAGTCCTCTAATTATATGTAAAATCTTATAGAAAATATTATCATTTTATTGTGGTTAGGGTGGTCAGGCAGACACCTACTTATTTTTTCCCTGAAATTTAAGTACTACTGCATTGAAATTTAAAATTTTCACCAAATAGATTTTTTTTTTTTTAAACAAACCTAGTAGTTTAGAAACTACATTCAATTTACTATAGATTATATTCTTACATATTTTTGGAATAATATAGATAACCTATTCAAAATTTTACGTTAAGTTGCCTAACTCTGATTTTTCTGTTTTTTTGCTACTTAACCTATTTTGTCCATGATGATCCTGCACATACCCTGATGTAAAAAAAATTACCAATAAAATTAATATTTTTTTGAATGAAAGGAAAGATTCACCAATAGAAATTAATAATTTTTCCTAAAAAATTAAAGATATTCTAGGATTTTATATATTTTTTGAGGGGGGTTTCTTAGAGTTATCACTAGCCTCTTTTCATTTTCATTTTGTTTTAGTTTCTTTATGTCCTTGATAGTGCATGCATGTTCCTTGTTATTTCTCTTTATATCATTTTTATGTGTGTTCTTTTGTTCCTATGATAGTTTGCCATAGAACCTTTGTCTTAGGGCTTACACAACCCTCTTGATCATAGCCATCCTATCCTACTAGCATTGGTGCATTAAAATGCCTCTTGATCATGCCCATTCTATCTTGTTGGCATTATTGCATCTGGTCTACTTTAGTGTGAGTTTGAAGTGAGTTCCTCCTATCACTAAAGTGGGGGCTAGATGTAATGACAAAAAAGGGTACCCTCCTAACTTGGCCTTGATTTAATGTTGTAATATGTCTAACATATTCACATTAGGTCTTGGGCCCTTGTGAAATAAATGAGCTTATTGCTGCCTTGTTTGGATTATTGTAAAGTGTTGTAGCACACTTTCACGCTTTTGTAGTGTTTTAATTATTAATTGGACTTCTTTATGCTTTAATTGGCCTTATTTTACATCCAAAAGCCCCATTTAATTCATCTTTTTGAGGATGATCTCCACATAAACCATTACATAATTTAGGTGTTTTCAGCTTGTGTGGCACAAATTTAGTGATTTAGGACTCATTCACCACCTTGGGTGAATGAGTCCCACTTAGATTTTTTGGTCACTATTCCTGATTTCAAACCTTTCTAATAGTTTTTAAAAGTGGTCCCAAAAATTATTCCTGGTGGGACTCATTCGCCACCATTGGCCAATAAGTCCTGTGTGGCCCAAAATCAAAATTAATCCAAATTTTTGGTGGGATTTTATCCTCCTAGATCAGATGTCGGCTTGTTGTGCAAACCCCAGTCCTAGTACCTGTAAAACAATAAGAACAAACACATTAGATTAGAGAATTAAAGCAAAAACAAGGATTCCCCATGAAATCCATTCACCAAGTTCAAATTAGGAAAGGAAATAATGAAGAACACAATGAAAACAACAAAATAAAGATTGAATCCTAATTAAACTAGAAAAATCATGATCCCATGGGGGAATTGGTGCCAATTCGATGTGAAAATTGGCCCTTTCCCAATTCCTATGATGCAAGCTTGATGTGTTCATGATAATTGATCCACTTTGATGATGTTGAAGAGTGCTTCAATCTAAAAACCTGCATAGCCTAGCAAAGATTCAATCATGATGGATGAAATTTGATAGATATTTGAGCATGGTAACTTTGCATAATTTGTGGATCCCAAAATGAAGGATGAGCCTCTTTATTTATAGATGATATTGAAGGATGAATGTCCAAAATAGAGCAATGTGGGACTAACATTCATCCAATGGCAAGATGCCACTTGTGAATCTATGAAAGGATGAAGGATGTGCAAGTTTTGAGGATTGTGTCAATAAATGCCTATTTTTGAATTTCAAATTTGTTGAAATGGCATGCAAGAGGGAAGGGAAAATGCAATAAATGCCACTTGGCTCAAGACAAAGGACATGTAAGATGAAGTTAATGCCTTGTTGGATGTGCATGTCAAGTTGGATTTTTGAATTCAAACTTGGAGGAATATTCCAAAAGATGCCTTGTGAGCAAAATAGAGATTTAATAAATGAATTAAATCTATTTTCATGTGCAAGTGGGAAAAGCTAGAGGATGGGACATGATAAGAGATTAAATTAATCAAGGTTTATTAATTTAATGAGAGGGGTTAGATGAAGTGACCTATTTGACTTAAATTTATGGATTTATTTAAATCAAATAATGAGAAGAATGTGATAAGAGATTAATCAAATAAAGATTTTAATTTATTTAATTAAAATAGATGATGGTTAGATTAAATTTAAAAGGGTTTTAATTTATTATTAGATAGACTTTAGAGATTTAATTAAATAGGGATAATTAGATCAGACAGGTTGATTTAAATATCGAGAGAGGATGACTTAATTAGATAACTAGTTTATTTAATTAAGAGAGGAATATTCATGAATTTAATTAGATAAGGGGATTTGATTAAATGGTTAGACCGAAGGAATATTCAGGACGAAAGGATGTTAGTAGTCAGGATCAGATGCACAATGTCAATCGATACATTTTACGTGTCTACATTTTTCCCCTCTTTGAAGCAATGCACTTGTTGCATTGGTTCAAAGAATAAACGATCTCAATCAAAGCCAAAATTTTCTATTATTTAAAATCTTGCGCCATTGCTACCCGGTGAGAGAAAACATGCCAATATATTGCCCCCTTGAGAGATTGGATGAAAATTTCCAATTTTTGGGTGACCTCGCCAAAAAAGAGGACAAGGTGCCCGACAGGTCCAAAAAGGCTCCAGGTGGCAAAAAATGTGTCTAAACACAATAAAATGATGTAAAACATGCCTCAAATGGTAAAAAATAGGTTTGAGGGTCTAAAACCCTTACAAAATAGCCAATTAGGGTGAAAAAACCCTAATTTTCAAGCTTAAAAGGGGCCAGAGGGGTCACTTTGAAGTCATTTTCACACACATCCATCTAACAACCTTGAGATTTGAGCTCTGACCTCCTGATGATATGGAAAAGTGACAACTCTCGATGCACATTTCTAATTGAGTGTAGATGTACCAGCGGCCACTCGACATTGGGGCACTGGTAAGTGATCCTTACTTGACCTTTATTTCTCACTTTTAGTGCATAATTAATGCTTTCAAATTCAGTCCATCTACAACAGTGCTATATAGCACCGCTCAGGAATCAAACCACGTTGCTCAGTGTCAAATTGTGTCATGGTGGTGTAGTTTGGAGTTTGAAAATAAACTCCAAACTCTGACACTGAGCTCGTGGCTGGCGGGGTGATTTGCAAAGTGCAATGCGGTGTTCCTATATTCTTTCAAAGTGTGTCACTAGGGAGGAAAGTGCACCACGATGGTGTTGTTTCGCTATTTTCTGCCCTAGCATTAGAGTTTGATTAAAAATCAAACTATGATGCCTTTATATATTTTGACGTTGGAGTGGTTTCTTTGATGGAAGGTGAAGAATTTTCAAAATTTTGAACATGGTGACCTTCCTTGATGTAGGACACGGGGAGGGAGCTCTACTCCCAAGAGCACAGGTCGTGGGATCTATTCGGTTACTTGCGGGACCTGAGTGACAGAGATCAGGATCAACTTCATGACATAGGGCCATGGTTCATCGCCTACACAATGCCCATTCACACTCACCTAGGGATGATGTCAGCTCTTGCTGAGAGATGGCATAGCGAGATATCCTCCTTTCCACCTTCCTATCAGTGAGACCACTGTCACCTTGGAGGACGTTTGGCATATCCTACGATTGTTGATTCATGGTCGGCATGTCATTTTTGATATGGATGAGGGGTGTAATTCCTGCCACACGGTCCTCACCATAGAGGACATCGTTATTTGTGAGGGGCAGATCAAGCTGGAGCGACATAGGTCCCTAGCACCTCCCTTCCACTTGGTAGTTGTAGCAATTATCTTGAGTCTTGTTGCCCCAGATAGACGAGGCTGGTACTTCAGTCCTAGTTGAGGACTGTGCTGGGAGTGGATGGTTCACGACAGACTAGTCCATTTTGCTTGGGGGCCAGTTCTTCTTGCCTCTTTGTACATAGATCTCCATGAGTATGTCTACATGGATGGCAGAGCACTCAGAGCAGGCATGAAACTCCTCCATGTATGGGCATCGGAGCACATTGCCATCCTTCGGCCGTGGGTTGTTCCAGTTCTGATGATGCCAAACGATCCCCTCGTATGGTGCTACAGAGGTGGTGTTTCCTTCACACACACATGTGAGCACGAGATTCCCTATTGGAGGAGAGTCCTAGAAGAGATGCAGGTGTTCACATGGTGACCATACTTTGGTCGGCCTGGATGGGCCAGCAATAAAAATTAGCTCTTCTTTGCCCACTAGGACCGCTTCATGTAGGGGCAAAAGCATACGATGATTGAAAGATATTTGCCCGGGCGCATGCAACATCAATTTGATGATCCCCATGATTGGCCTTACGATGATTATGTGGCCATCTTCACCCATACCATGTAACAAGTTTCATGGGGGTGATACATTCCTACCTTGGAGGACGTGGACAATTTCAAGCAGTTCGTACGTCGGCCATGGGCTTATGATCAGGGGCCTGTGGATCCAGGTATGACACAGACATACATGGATTGGTTCTAGCCTCCCCTAAAATTGACTATTCTAGGTGCAATCCCTGATCAATGGAGGGTGAGAGGCAGAGGGGGAGGATGAGGATGGAGGGGTGATGCATGACAGGACTAGCCGGTCAGGCTCCCAATGCAGCCAGATCAGCTAGTTCAGCCTAACGTGCAGATGCAGGATTAGGAGCAGGTGCCAGCAGGTCCCCCACCATGGGCTAGGGGTGAGGATCAGCCTCAAGTATAGCCTCCATGTGAATAGCTAGCAGTGTAGCTAGTAGGGTAGGTGGATCCCTGAGATGCATTGATTGTGCAGTTGCAGGCCCAAGTCCAGACCATGACAACTAAGAGGGATCAGTCTAGGACTAAGAGAGATTAGATGAGGCCTGAGAGGGATCAAGTCATATAGTAGAGATGGGATATAGAGTTACAGGTGGCCACAGAGCTAGGCCGGAGACAGTAGTTAGAGAGAATGGCGGCCTCCTCTCAGGGTACAGTGTCAATTCGGTCATACAAGGAGGCCGTCAGAGAGACTGAGTATTATCATATGCATTGACATGAGGCCGTACCTAGAGCAACACGGGTCCCAGAGTACTCACAATGGACTAGCTTCAGACTAGTAGAGTGCCACGGTGATAGGGGCGAGGGCAGTATACAGGAGGGTAGACCTTGATCGAGATGATACTTTTTGTGCCTTATAGGCTTCTTTTTGATAGTCGGATGAGACTTTTTGTACTGATTGACACACAAGTATAGTGATCTGATTATTTTGTACTATGACAGTTATCCAATGATGATATATGTATGAGATGATTTTGATGCGGTGTGATGTGTACCATTTATTTATGCATGATTCTATTTATATATGTTGTGCAATGATGTTTATATGATGCGTTTATGGATGCATTTACTTTTGATGATGTATGCATTATGTAATGATTATGACTAACAGATCTATATTATGTTTATGCAAATGTATTTATGTGAATGGATGATATATGATCATTTATATGATGACCTATTTATGCAAATGATGATATGTGATAGGCAATATGCAAAATGATATGGAAATGATGTGAATCATGCTTATATATGAAATGATTATGGATGGATGTATGCTTTGCATGTGATGGATTTTTGTGTTCCTATTTATGTTTATAATGATGTGGAATAATTTATGCAATGAAATGCCAAAATGATTGTGATTCTATTTATGAGATGGTATGGATGATACAATGCCATGTGAGTGCAATGGTCATGTTTTATATGATATGTAATGATGATGCAAATGAGATGGTTTCCTAAGATGCTTAGAATAAAATTTTTTATCCTAAACATGTTAAATGTATGTAATGTATGTGATGTACTTACTGTGATGTGATATGATATACAAAATGATATGCTAATGTAAAGTGGTATGATGATGCTTAATGAACATAATGTATGAGATGACCTTATAATGTTATGTGAGTATGTATGCAATGGATTATCTATGATGCTTATGTACCTATTATGTATGATTATGCAATAGGTGGTAATGTTTGTGTAAATGTTTATGCAAATGAATATTATGCAATAATTTATGTGACGAATGCAATGTGATGAAAAAAATGGATGCAATGCAATGAGAAAGGGATATACTAATTTATGAAGAATGCTTATAATAACATATGGTTATATGATGATGAAAATGTAATGCATATGTTTCCTATATGATATGTTTATGCAATATGCTAATGATTTGTGGATGCAGGATCAATGAAGATGATGATGATAATGATGATCAACTATCATAGTACTTTTTTAGTGTGAACAACAAGAAGGAATGAAAGAGAAGAAGTCTTTTCAACAAGACACAAGATGACAAAAATGCAAATGATGATGATTACTTGCCGAGGAATTGGGATTTTCAAAGGGACAATTTTCTTATGTTTGATAACACATGTGGTACAATGCATCAAGGTATAAAGAACCAAGATGGCATTGGACCTAGTGCGATGGACTTTGACTTGACAGACAGATAGGAGTATCCTTTTTCATACCTAACATAAGGAAACATTGCTAGGATGCACTTTAGAAGTTTCAAACACCTCGAACCAAAACACAAAAAAGGTACAACCTATCAATGCAATAGTCAACAAGTTTCCCAAAACCTCCTCCACATATACCTAACAAAGCAAGTATTCGCCAGAGTTATATTACAAGAATGACCAACAAACACATCAAACAAAAGATATTGATTGTTGCCCCATTCCTATTTCTCTAAATCCTCTGTTTGGATATCATCAAGAAGTCCTTGGAATGAGCGCAATAAGATAAGTCAAAATACAAAGATAAAGTAAACAAACAAGCGGATGTTCTTCAATACCGCTAACCAAAAGAGAATGTGTTTTTAAGGATAAGAACCGAAACCATTGCCAAAAGATAATGCCCATTGTAGGAAGGATACATCCTAGGTCATGTTAGTGGATGGTGGGATGTCATTTCGTTTATCCTAAATGTTCTAAATGATGATTGATATGGGACCAAATGGATGATGGGTTATCGACACAAATAGTTGACCAGCTTGCTTACATACTAACTTAAACTTGAGACTTGACGTTTTGAGTTTTCACTTTTAACCTACTAGAGTTGTTTCTGATTGCATTACCAAAGATTGAGGATGATGATCGTTTATTATAAGTGATTTTTATTGCGAGTGCAAGCGAGATGAGATGGATGGATTTTTTCAAATATTTGGATGTTTTTGACATTTTTTGATGTTTTGAGGCTGTTTTTGGTATTTTTGAGATTTTCAAATGTTTTGACTTTTTGATTTTTTGATGTTTTGGGGTTTTCTAAGATTTTGACCAAGAGACTAACCTAAAAACCTATCCTAGGGGTCTCGGGGGCTGATCAAAAGATTAGCCTTGCCTATGTTATACACACAGAGACCATGTAGTTCAACAAGACGACTTTGTTTTCTTGACTTTTTTTGAATTTTTGACATGTTTTGGGATTTTGATATGTTTTGATTGTTTTTTATTTTCTGATGTTTTGATGTTTTTGGATTTTTTGATTTTAAGATTTCAAGAATATACACGAATCTGATCCGATGAGAACGTGCCCCCAACATGATGCAATAGATTACTCCCATAAAGTCAGGAAAAAAATAACCTTGAGGATGGGCTGAGTGGTATTAGGAGGGATCATGATATGAAAACAGGACCAAGCTATGATGTGGATGCGGGTGGATGAGTGATGGATGGAGATCTGAATGCGATGGATGATGGAAACATGGTGGATGCATTGATGCAGAAAAAGACATAAAGATCTTGGTGGATGGAACATGCTTATTTATACAAGGTGCCTATTTTCCAGGTTTTCACCAAGGTACTTGTCCAAAGTGCCACCGAAGTGGTTTTCACTCGAGGATGATTTTTTTATCTTTACTATTTTTGATCCTTTTTTTGATTTTTTTTGATTTTTTTGCTGTCACCAAGACACCTATTTGCTAGGTTTTTGCCAAGGTAATCATTTTTTCAGGAAATTTTCTATTTTTTTGGATTTTTTGGTTCTATACCTTGAAAGATTTAGGCATAAAACTTTTTGAGGTGAAAGCTATTCATAGGCTCCTGCAGAGGTTCCCCTTCAGGTGTTGATAACTGACATGCCCTTGATTTGTAGCTTGTTATGATGATGAATGGTCCCAACCAATTGGTTTCAAACTTTCCTTTGCTGCTTGGGTTTGGGATATTCTTTTGATTCTCCTTTACTACCAGTTCTTTGACTTGGAAAGTCCTGCTTCTAATTTTCTTATTGTAACTCCTTTTGAGTCTATTCTGATAGACTTGCAAATGATTCAAAGCATCCATACGTTGCTCATCTAGTAGCTCTATCTTGTTTAATCTTGATACCTAGTACTCTTCATCCGTGATGAGGTTTTGCAATGATATCCTGAGGGATGGGAACTCAATCTCAATGGGGAGTATCTCTTTTGATCCGTAGACCAGGGAGAAGGGGGGTGGCACTGGTGGGTGTGCAGATGTTGGTTTGATAGGCCTAGAGGGCGGGATTAAGCTATAAATTTGAGTCACAACTTGCGTCATTGACTATTTTCTTGAGGATTTTCATAATGGTCTTGTTTGTAGCTTCTGCTTAGCCATTGCCTTGGGGATAGTACGGGGTGGAGAAGCGATGTTGGATTTTGAATTTCTCACATAAGTTGCAAACATCCTGATTCTTGAATGGTGTCCCATTATCTGAGATAATGTCTTGTGGGACACTGTAACGAGAAATGAGATAGTTCAGGATGAACTTTGAGATTTGCTTCCCAGTTATGTATGTCATGGGTATGGCTTCCACCCACTTAGTGAAGTACTCCGTGGCGGTTATGATGAACATATGGCCATTAGATGAGGTGGGTGTGTTTTTCCCAATGAGATTGAGTCCCCACTGTGAAAAGGGCCATGGTGTGATGATAGGATGAAGCTCTTGAGCTAGAGCATGGATGAGGTCCCCATGCTACTGACATTGTAGACACTTTTTGGCATAGTCATGTGCTTATTTTTCCATAGTGGGCCAATAATACCCCATCCTTAGTAGTTTCTTGGCTATGGTCATCCCACTTGAGTGTGAACCACAGATACCATTATGTACTTTAGTTAGAGTAGTTAATGCCTCCTCAACATTTAAGCAGCTCATAGTAGGGTTCCTTCTATGCTCCTACAATATAGGGTATCTCCTAGGATGATGAATCTGGATGCCTTTTTTACAAAGGTTCATTTTAGGTTTGAGGGTAAATTGGCAGGTATGAATCCTATTCAATGGTATGTATAAATGTTGTGGTACCAAGGATCACTAGAACCAATGATTTCACACACAAATTCTGATTCTGGTACCTCAAATGCGGGCACAAGAAGATTCTCTTTTAGGAATTCATATTTTGGAACATTGTGGTGGATATCCAGTAAGGATCCAATTGTTGCCATGGCGTCTGCTACTCTGTTGTTAGCCCTAGGAATATGCTCAAATGTAATTTTGATGAAGGATTCTTTTAGAGTCTCCACCAATTTCTTGTATGGAGTGAGCTTGTTGTCCTTGGTATGCTATTCATTGTTCACTTTATTTATTATCAATTGGGAATCTCCGTATACTTTGAGAGCTATAATGTTCCACTGCACTACTATTCTGAGACCTATGGTTAAGGCCTCGTATTCTGCAATGTTATTGGTGCAGGGAAATTACAGTTTGTAGGACCTTGGTATACAATCCCCTTGCGGGGTGATAAAGAAGATGCCAACTCCTGATCCATGCTATGTGTATGAGCCATCAAAGTACAATTTCCAGTGGTTAGCTATGTTGAGATTGAAAATAGATTCATCTAGAAACTCTGAGATGAGAGGGTTCTCTGAATAGATCGGTGCTTCTGCAAGATGATCTGCGATGACTTGACCTTTGATTGCTTTCTGATCCACATATTCAATGTCATATTCTGATAGTATCATCACCCATTAGGCAATTCTTCCTGTGAGCATTGCTTTTGATAATAAATATTTGAGGGGGTCAATTTTGGAAATGAGTTTTATCTTGTGTGCCAACATGTAATGTTTGAATTTTTGTGATGCAAACACTACCACTAGGCATGCTTTCTCTATGAATGAATAATTTATCTCATGCCCAACCATTGTTCTATTGATGTAGTAGATAGCCCTTTCTGTTTGATTTTCGTCATGCTAAGCTAGGAGAGCTCCAAGGGCTGTTGCTGATTTGTAGAGAATCAATGGTTTTCTTGGGATTGGTGGTAATAGGACTGGCGATGTCAGTAGATATTCTTTGATTTTATTGAATGCCTCTTCACACTTGGTATCCCATTTTTACATTACTCCCTTGTGGAGTAGGTGAGAATATGGGTTTTGTTTTTCCACCAACTGTGCTATGAATCTATGAATGGATTGGAGTGTGCCTTGGAGACCTCTCAATATCTTTAATGTTTTTAGTGCCTCCATCTCAAGGATTGCTTTCACCTTTGCTGCGATACCCCTCATTGATACTATATATCCTAGCAATTTACCTGATTGTACATTGAAGATGCACTTCTTTGGGTTTAATCTGACCTTGTACTCTTCCAGCCTATCAAAAATGGCACTTAGGGTTGCTATGTGATCTTTTTTCTTTCTAGATTTGGCTACAATATCATCAACATAATCTTCGACTGTCTTATGAATCATGTCATGGAATATCAATGTCATGGCCCTCTAGTATGTTGCTCTTGCGTTCTTTAAGCCGAATGGCATCATGTTCTAGCAGTAAGTCCCCCATGGACAAGTGAAAGTTGTCTTATGTTGGTCCTCTTTAGCTATAATGATCTAATTGTAGCCTGAGAATCCATCCATTAGTGACAACATTTCATGTCCGGTTGTCATATCTACTATCATGTCAATGTTTGGAAGTGGGAAATCATCTTTCAGACATGCATTATTCAAGTCTCTGAAGTCTATGTAGATTCTGATGCCTCCATTAGGTTTTGAAATAGGTACCAAGTTTGACACCCATTCTGGATAATCTATCAGTCGGATGAATCCTACATCTAATATCTTTTTTTAGCTCTATTTTGACCAATAAGAAGATCTAAGGGTGCATTTTTTGAAGCTTTTGTTTAACAGGCTTTGCTTCTAGATATATTGCTAAGTGGTGGACCATGATTTATGGATCAAGCCCTCGAATGTCGGCATAGCTCCATGCAAACTTTATATGTCTTTCTCTTAGGAAGGCTACTAAGAGCTCTTGTTCCTATATTAGTAATGATTCTACATAGAATGTGATATGTGGGGTTTCCTCTGTTCCCAGATTGACCGGGTTGCACCTTTCTACCAGGACTGCTGATTTTTCTTGATGAATAGCTCTAGAAGGAAGATTGAATCCCCCATCCTCGGGTGCCTCAAAGAGGTTTTCACTATTGGATGCGTCCTTTATTTTTACTTTTTTCTAGTCAGAGAGTGACACAGTGTGGTTTTCACTCAAGGACTTAGATATTATTCTTAATTTTTCACTTTTGTGACTGAGGAATTCAATCATTTCCCCATAATAGGCATGCGTATCTAGCTCAATTATGAACCCTACTTTGTGATCCCCACATGGAATGTTATCCCTTAGTCCCATGAATTCTGAGAGTGCCTCATCATTTTTGAATGTATCAAGAATTGGTGCTCCTCGTTGGTCATAGTTGATGAGTTGGGGATATACTAAGTGGATTTCATGATTTTGGTGGTCTGATTCAAAAGATAGGGTGCTAATCATGCAAAGAGTGGTGTCCTCAAAAAGCCTAGGTAGATTGGATGTGGGATCCTCATCATCACTACTACTACAAACATCGGTTATACCAAATGTAAAGTTATCTATGACTCTACCTATGGATACTGGTAATCATAGTTCTACTGTAGTTGGCTAAGGAGGATTATTAACCATTCTAATTAGAGGACTTCGGCCGCGTATGGTTATACTCAGAGGGGTACATCCAAGGCCAAGATTTGTTATTGCTCATGTCTCCAAAATGATAGGTGTTATAAGCCCATTGTCATTTCTCCCAAGTCTTTGATTTCTGTCATAGCCCATTACGAGCATCATTTGTAGACCCTTGCTTCTATCATCCATTGGTAAATAAGATACTGGTCTCTCATCTTGATACAACATATGTGATGGATCTACCCCAATAACCTCTTGGCCAAGGTCTCCTTACCTTGTGAATTTGGGATAGTCTTTAGGAGACATTTGAGATGTGGAGGCTTCATTTTCTTGTGGACGTCCCCATGATCTAGGAGATTGTGGTAACTCTCCGATCACAAAATCATTGTTAGGGAGCTTATTGTTTCCACAAATTTTCTCTTGGATGATGAGCTTAATGTTAGAAATGGTGGGAATGGCGGGAGTGACGGGTGTCTCTATCGCAGAAGTGGATGCAAGAGTGGCAGGATCAATGTATGGTGTTTATGGACACTCATCATTTTTTGGTACTTGGGGGATTTTATAGTACTTTGCTTCAAGGATTTTGCAATAAGATAAGGGTTCAGGATATCCGTGGATGGTAACTTCTTGTCCCTCATGTGTGAATTTCACACATTGATGAAAATTTGATGCTACTACCTTCATTGCATGAATCCATGGATGTCCCAGAAGGATGTTATACGACAAGTCAGGGTCTAAGACCTGACAAGTGGTTTCCATGATAGCAGGCCCTACTTGAATAGGGAGTTTGATCATGCCATGGGACACTCTTTCTTGATCATCATATGCTCTTATTGTGATACCCTTTCCTTTGTTATAGAATCCTCTAATATTTTCAATTGTTTGATGAGGTTGAGAGAACATATATTCAAACCCGCACCTCCATCCACCAAGACCCTTTTGACTTTGCTCTTATGTACTATGGCTTCTAAGTGAAGTGCATGGTTCTGAGATGGTTGAGTGGGGAAATCTTGGTTAGAGAATGTGAGGAGATTTGGTGTAATGATATTTCTGACCATAGCTTGGAATTGTTCCACATCAAGATCTGCAGTGACAGTGTATGAAGCCAACACTTCCTCAAGGATTTTCTTATGGGAAGATGATATTTTTAGAAATTCCATGATGGAGATTTGCACTGGTGTTATTTTGAGTTGATCTAGGACATTGTACCCATTAGGGATAGATCTAGATGCAAGGATTCTATTTGGCTGGGATGAGCCTGTGATGGTGACTTTGCCGCCTCTTGTGGTGACTCCACGATTGATATGGGCACCTTTGATGGTGATGACTGTGCAGTATTCATCTAGGGAGGCGATGACAGTTTCGTACACATGATTCACATTTGTGTGAGTGCCTTTCCCCTTATCATTGTTGTTATTATTCCCTTTATTGCCATGGTTAGGCATCAGATTCATGTATATCTTAAAATCTTGGTTTCCTGTTGGTTATTCCACATTTATAATCCTTTGATCAATAACCTGGTCTTGAACTATGTTTTTTAATCTCATGCAACTATTCGTGGTATGACCTTTGATTTTATGGAATTCAAAGAGTTGATTCTCATTATACCAAGGAGGTTTTACATCCGGTTCTTGGTAATTCTCAAAGGTAGGAGGCTTGATGAGTTTTTCATTTATCAACTTTTTCATTATGACTTCAAGTGGTTCCCCCAAAGCAGTGTATTTTTTTTGGTATAACTCTTCTTCCATTGGGGTGGTCCCCTTTGATCATTGAGATGGTTGATTGTTGGATTTTGGTTTGGTTGGTGTGTTGTTTGATGGTTGTTTTGGTGTTGGATTTGGATTTTTGGTGTGGGTGTGTTTTGGCAAGGGGAACTGATGACAACTTTTGCATCGATGACACCATCATTGGTAACATTTTTATTCCTTGCCCATGTGTGAGGTTTATCGTTGTAATTGGTGGGTGGGCGATTGTTTTGTTGTTCGGGGTATGAAGTTGATCTTGTTGGTTGTGTCATAAGGGCTTGTTCGATGCTGAGTGCCTTGGAGATCAATTGATCATATGTGGTAATCTCTTAGACCTTGAGATGAAATGCCAAGAGGTCATCAAGGTTGGTTATGATGGTGCAAACTTGTTGTTCCTCGGGCATGGTCCACTTGCTCTAATTGGCCTTGGATCGCCATCATTGTAAGAATGAAGTGAATGATTCATTCTTTCCTTGTTTTAGAGCTAAGAATTCTTATAGACTAACATCCATGGAAATGTTGTACGCATAATTTTTAATGAATGCGTATATGATTTCTTGGAATTTTCTGATGCCTATTGGTAGGCGAGAGAACCATTCCATTGCGTGTCCATCCAAACTCCTAGGAAATAGTCGCATCAAATAAGTATCATCGTATGCGACTTCCATGCAATGAACCTGGAATTCCTTGATGGGATCTTCATGGTTTCCCATCCCTTGATATTTTTCAAACTTGGGGATCTCAAATCCCTTGGGGAATGGTTTCATCACAAGGCTCCTATCAAATGGATAGGGACACAAGTTGCTTGGTTTTTTTGTGGTTCGCCCTAATTGAAGATTGAGCACTTGTTGTGAGAGCAACCTAATTTGTGTCGTTACATCATTTTTTGGATCAAGGGGTGGGATGAAAGTATTTTGGGGTGTTTTGATTGTGGGTTGGATGGTTGGTTTGCTTGGTGTGTTGTTTGATGGTATTTACACATTTTGTTGAGCTAGGTATGCTTGCACTTGCTGCTATATGAACAATGCTTGTTGTTGATCTTGTTGTTGTTGCGCTAGGATTTCTTGTTGTTGTGCTTGTTGTTGTTGCACTAGGATTGCTTGTTGTTGTGCTTGTTGTTATTCCAACAACACTTTTTGTTCCCACAAGGCTTGTTGTTGGGTTGCCAATTGGGCTTCTTCTTGCTATTCTTGATATTGTTGTATTGCTTGCATTTGTGCTGCTTGTTTTTGTGCAAGAAGTTATGCTTGTGCTTATGCTTGATATTGGGTGTTTTCCTAAGCTTGAGCTTGTGCTACTTGTGCTTGGGCTTGTGGTTGATATTGGGCATTTTCCTGAGCTTGAGCTGCTTGTGCTTGGGATTGTGCTTGTGCCACTTGTTGTTGCAATAGAATTTGGGCTTGAGCATCCTTTTGTGCTTGTAATGCGGCTTGGGCTGCTTGACTAGCTTGTGCAACTTGAGTGGCTTGTTCTTGTTGTTGCAATAATGCTTGGGATTGTGCAACTTGTTGTGCTTGTAATGCGGCTTGGGTTGCTTGGCCAACTTGCACAACTTGAGCGGCTTGCTGAACAACTAGTTGTGCAGCTCTTTGCTTTTGCACTTGTTGAAATCCCCCTTGAAAAGTAGCTTGCTAAGCTTCTTGCAATGCTATGTGGTTTTGGCTTGATATGCTAGAAGTTGGTGGTGGTGGATTCAGAATGGCATTTTTGGTGGTAGTGAGTGGTGATGTCATGTTGGTGTTTTGAGCGGTGAATGGTGCTATCGTGTTAGTGGTTTGAGTGGCGGATGGTGTTTTTGATGTGGTGGTTGGTCCTTGAGAGACCATACTTTGAGATGTTAGGGGGTGGTTGATGATGTCGCGATTGCTTTTGTAGTTGTCATATATTGTTGCGATATTGATGACAAGTTCTGCGTGATGTTTTGATTGATATTCGAGATGTTACTTTGATTTTAATTGATATTTGGTAAAGGTGGGAGTCCCAAGCCAAGTAGAGGTGTGGATGATAATGGAAATGGTGGAAGTGGTGGAAATGTGAGGGGTGTGGTATCAAAAATTCCCCCTGGTCGGAACATGTCACCTTCCTCTTGCGAATTTGTGAGGAGAGAAGTTTGAGGTGTTGCGTGGAAGAATGATGATGATGGATCATTATGGAAAGTGAGAGGGAAATTCTTATGTAATGTATTTTTTGGCATGTTTTGTTCCAAGATGGTATTTTCATCCAAGTCTTGATAATTAACAAGGGGGTGTGTTTGAATAGCATTAAGAAAGTGCATTTCCCTTATTGGCATTAGGTTGAGTTGGATCAAAAGATGTTCTAATTTGTGAAATGTTTTAAGTGATGTTTTGGGATAGGGGTGCAGATGAGATGGGAATGGTGGATGAGATTGGGGGAAAAGATGTCTCCACTATAGTTCTCACATTGAAATCAGAAGGTAATTTGGCCCCTTGTTTTGCTAGTTCAAGCATGTATAGTGAAGGGTTAAGCCTCATCATGATGTTGGTGATCTTATGATTTTCCAGATTTTGGAGCATTTAAGTTATTTATCCATGCAACATCCCAAAGGTAGGATCTTCTCCTTGAGTTTCCTCTTGTGGGTTTTGTGATGATGAGATAGTCAAAGGATTGCTTGATTTGACAGGATTCATTTCAACGTTTGTTTGGCTTAGATCACTTGAAGTAGGTGTTTCTTTGTCGGCTTCCATGTTCTTCTTGTATTGAGATCTAGTTTGAACCATAAAACAAGGATCTATTTTCAAGAATATGGGAGATGAATCTCTAATTCTTTGGATTTATCTTTACTTTATGCACAATTTAGGTGATCCCACAAAATTGGTTTACAATTTCTGGGAGGAACTAATTTTTGCTAAAATCACATATTTTTAGAAAATATATTGATTTAAGCCTTAAAAGGTTCCATTTAAAGAATTCCAATTGAAAAGGGTTTGATCAAACTACCTTAAATCAAACCCCCTTAGATAGAAAATAACGGAGTCTCCTTTACACCTATCAAAATGCTAATAAAAAATCACTTTTGATTTACCTTTTGGGGGATCAAATGAATTCATTTAATTTTTGTTCTTTTTAAGTATGTATTCCTTATTATAAGCTTCCCAAAAAGTATAATTTTAAATAAATTTAATTTTATTATTATATTTATTTTTATTTCTCGTGAATGTAGGATTTTCACCGAAAATCAAGCTCTTTGTTCTACACATGTGGAAAAATAGCAGATTATTAAAAAAAAATAAAAATATTATTGCACCAGATATTGAAGTCCTTGATCCATCAAAGAAAAAAAATTTGAATTTAGATACATACAAAAAAATTTACGCGTTATACGGTCGTGCTATGTCTGAATTATAATTGGTTTGAATTCAAAACATGATTAAAGGAAAAATATTCAATAAAAAGCTATCTAACCAAGTGGAAGCACTAGATATCAGAGCTATAAATCTAAATTTGAAAGAATTATAATTTTATCCTTCATGGAAAAAAAGTTATGCATTATATGGTGAGCATCACTTTTTAAAAATGTTGTTTTCTGAAAAAAACTAGTTTTCGAGGGAGATGGAAAAAGAAGTGCAATAAGATTTCAAAAAATTTGAAAAAAATATATTTAGAATCTATAGAAAAAATTTCACGAAACTCTAGTTTACATCATCTTCAAATTCCTCATGATTTAGCCACTATAGGTGCCTGAAAGTGAAGATTTAGTTAAAAAAATTATTTTAGTGTCCAGTTTGGCCAAAAATTGTAAACCAATTTTTTAGGATATATTAAGGATCAAAAGGAGATGTGATGATGATGCAAGAGATGGATGATGTGGATGTTTTGATCTTTTGATGAATCTTGAGGGGAATGCTAGACTTTTGGGACTTTTGGATATGTTTTCAGATTTTGATTTTTGATTTTGGGATTGTCCTTGACTTGATTGATTTTGGTTTGCTTTGATTTGAAAAAATAGATCCTAATATTTTGGATGATTATCGGAAGGAGTAGATTTTATCAAAGGATGTTAGTTTGAATATGTGTAGGAAGAAGGATGCATCTACCCATGTACCTATTCAAACAAGATGATAATTTAACCAAGCATATGAAGAAGGATGCATCTACATATACCTAGCTAAACAAGATGGTTTGATAATTTTGACTAAGCATATGCAAAAGGATGCATCTACACATACATAGCCAAAGATGATTTCATAAAGATTTCAAGGATTTTGTCTCAAAGATTTGATGATTTTGATTTTTTCCAAAAATCCTAGCATGCAGGATAATTTCAAGATTTTCTCAAAAGGTGATAGTGAAATGATTTTTGTTTTGATGTTTGAAGGATGGATGAAGAAATATTTTTATTTCTTTTGATCCTAAGATGTACCTAAAAATACACTTTGTTTGCCTAGACCTAGGTATTGAAGAACATGTAATGCTTCTAAGGACCTCTCTAACCAAAAAGTGGTTCAAATTGAGCATACATTTTAGGATTGTTCAAAGGAATGAGCCTATAGAACCTTGTGAAATTTTTGCTTATCTTGATGTATTGCTTTTGATTTCACTTTCTTTTGTATTTCTTGATGATCTTTTGAGTGTGATTTCTAAATTTTGAACTTTGACTCAAGGACTTTGGTTTTGGGATTTTGACCTTCTTGGAAATCATGAGGTTTCAACACATGTGAGAGTCAATTTTGTTCTCTTTGCTTAGTGACTTTATTTTACTAAAAACACTTTCTTTGATTAGTTTTCAAACTAGATGTCCAATGTCTTAATTTCTTCAAATCCCACAAAATATGTTATGTGGAACTTTGATGAAGTCAAGGAAAGGGTTACCTATTGTTTAACTTTAGTAGACAAATTGAGATGCAATCCAAGTATTTAGAAACCTCTAAGGATAAATCCCAAGGGCAAGCAATAACACATGAATTGAGTCAATTATATTTGTCTCCTAAAGGGTTTGAAATTTTGATGATGATGTTTAAGTGTTTGTTTCTAAGATGTTTTCAAATAAGAAATGCATTTTGTAACCAAGAATAAGTACAACCCTATGGATATGGAAGACAATATTTGTTGAATCCCCACTTGGAAAAGTCTAGCTACACTTACCTTTAGCGAATGGTTAGATGCTTAACCCCACTAGCTCCCCTCCATGAAACTCACTTATATGGGGCAGCCAAGCATCAACACCCATGAAACTCCCATGGCATGCTTTCCATTTCTACTAAAGACTGTAAAAGTGTGGGGTGGCTTCAAAATGACCGTTCTTGCACCAACAAATAGATCAAGGATTTTGGCAATTCTAAAACATGGGTTTTAATTAGGACTTTCCATTCGTGGAGATTGACCCATATGGCGAGAGTCCCTTTTCAGATCCATCTCATTGGAGCCAACCGCATGATATTGGTGTTTAATCCAATACCCACATTTATATCCCAACTAGAAATACTCTTGGTTTTAGAGTGTTACTGGTTGAGTCATTCCCTTGGGTGAGTACTTTTTCCCCAAGGCAGGCCCTCTAAGATTAAAAAAAGCAAATAAAATTATTCATAGTTCGATCGACCCTTGTTTAGAAACAAAGGGAGATCACATGCCATAAGCTCATTCACACTCACACAAGATTTTGTTTAATTTTTAAACCCAAAACGAAGTGTGGAGGTGATTGCTTTATCTTAACATAAAACCACGTAAAAGGCCTTTTGATTCTCAAAATCACTATAAAGCGTGAGAGAAGTGCATACTTCCTTTTCCAATGAAGTTAGTTCAAGTAAGCTACCACAAAAAAAAATAGCACATGTTCATTTTAAAACCCTCAAAGCAATAATGACTTCTTTTTAAAGCACCAAAGGACAAATGAGAGTTGTTTTGTTCAATTGTTAACCAATAAAAAAAATCTAGTAAGTTGTATTCCTAATGTTCATTTTAAGCCTTTGCAAAAATTTAAAGGATTCTTTTTAAAGCCCAAACGAAATTAGTGTCCTAAGCAAAAAGGAATAATAGATTCCTAAGAGTGTTAAGCAAATACTAAAGTGTTTAAAAACACTTTGATTTTGTAAAATATCATCATCATGCTTCTCCTTCTTTCGTCTTCAATTGATCCAACCTACAAGAACAAAAACTAGTCAAATTTTGCAAAACATAGAGTTTAAAAAGCAGAAAAGAGAAGATAAATTTATCATTTGACTAAAAGCACGTGCTAAAATAAAATTTTAACTTTTTACTCCCTGCCAGTGGTGTAACCCATGAATGCGTCAGAGTTTGATTTCTCAACAGTGCTATACAACGCTGCTTACCAATCAGCGATGCTCTGTGTCTGGACCAGTGAGCTGAACTGCATCGCAGTTTTGTTCAACGTCACTATTTGATTTTTGGAAAATTCTCGTGGGTCAGATTGGTCAAGCGTCGCAGTTTGAAATTCAAAATCTTGGGTGGGAAGACTTCAGCGTCGTAGTTTGAGTCTCCAATAGTGCTATATGGCAACGTTGGAGAACCAGTGGTTTTGTATGGGGACGTTGAGCTTCCAGCGTTGGAATTTTCTGTGCACAAATAGAAACGTGGAATTTTAGAAAAATGTGATTGAAAACTAGATTTTTCCCTCCTTCTAGTGCCAAATGTGCGAACCCTAGTCCTAGTACCTGCAAAACAATAAAAACAAACACATTAGATTAGAGAATGAAAGAAAGAACAAGGATTCCCCATGAAATCCATTCACCAAGT
Source organism: Sequoia sempervirens (assembly GCA_007258455.2). Lineage (NCBI taxonomy): Eukaryota > Viridiplantae > Streptophyta > Pinopsida > Cupressales > Cupressaceae > Sequoia > Sequoia sempervirens. The sequence goes on from VDFB02000008.1 coordinate 157,186,519, forward strand.
TCAAATTAGGAAAGGAAACAATGAAGAACATAATGAAAACAACAAAATAAAGATTGAATCCTAATTAAACTAGCAAACTCATGATCCCATGGGGGAATTGGTACCAATTTGATGTGAAAATTGGCCCTTTCCCAATTCCTATGATGCAAGCTTGATGTGTTGATGATAATTGATCCACTTTGATGATGTTGAAGAGTGCTTCAATCTAAAAACCTGCATAGCCTAGCTAAGATTCAATGATGATGGATGGAATTTGATAGATATTTGAGCATGGTAACTTTGCATAATTTTTGGATCCTCAAATGAAGGATGAACCTCTTTATTTATAGATGAGATTGAAGGATGAATGTCCAAAATATAGCAATGTGGGACTAGCATTCATCCAATGGAAAGATGCCACTTGTGAATCTATGAAAGGATGGAGGATGTGCAAGTTTTGAGGATTGTGTCAATAAATGCCTATTTTTGAATTTCAAATTTGTTGAAATGACATGCAAGAGGGAAGGGAAAATGCAATAAATTCCACTTGGCTCAAGACAAAGGACATGTAAGATGAAGTTAATGCCTTGTTGGATGTGCATGTCAAGTTGGATTTTTGAATTCAAACTTGGAGGAATATTCCAAAAGATGCCTTGTGAGCAAAATAGAGATTTAATAAATGAATTAAATCTATTTTCATGTGCAAGTGGGAAAAGCTAGAGGATGGGACATGATAAGAGATTAAATTAATCAAGGTTCATTAATTTAATGAGAGGGGTTAGATGATGTGACCTACTTGACTTAAATTTATGGATTTATTTAAATCAAATAATGAGAAGAATGTGATAAGATATTAATCAAATAAAGATTTTGATTTATTTAATTAAAAGAGATGATGGTTAGGTTAAATTAAACAAGGTTTTAATTTATTATTAGATAGACTTTAGAGATTTAATTAAATAAAATTAATTATTCAATTAAATAGGGATAATTAGATCAGACAGGTTGATTTAAATATCGAGAGAGGATGACTTAATTAGTTAACTGGTTTATTTAATTAAGAGAGGAATATTGATGACTTTAATTAGATAAGGGGATTTGATTAAATGGTTAGACCGAAGGATGATTTAGGATGAAATGATGTTAGTAGTCAGGAACAGATGCACAATGTCAATCAATACGTTTTATGTGTCTACAATTGTAATGTTTTAATTTTAGGAATTATTGGATAATTAAGTATAAATACAAGTTTTTTTCAGTGATTTTAGCCCCAAGCATTCAGGCATTCATCCTTACAGCAAGTTTGAGTTTACAAGTGCATTCAAGTGTTTAGAAGAGAATTCAAGAGGATTCAAGGGTAGATTATCAAGCATTTTAGAGTAGCATTAAAGCATCAATCATCATGTCAAGGAGTTCATGCATCATTTTTTTTTGAGCTAACAATTGTGATGTAGGGTTTCATGATTCAAGCTAGCATTTCATTCAAGATCTATCACCTTCAAGAAAGAGTCAAGATCTACATCCATTGGAGCCATCTCACACATGTTTGCAACACTTCATTGATAGGGTTTGGTGAGTTTAAAAATCATATTTTGTTCATTGATCATCCTCCATTACTATTTCATTCTATTTCAAGGTTTGATTACCAAAACCGTGTTTGATCAAGGAAACCTCTATCCACTAACCCAAGAACATTTTTCCCTCTCCTTTGTGTGTGATTTGCAAGTCTAGGTTGTAGATTTCCTGAGGAGAAAGATTGGAGAAATTTTTTCAAATCATTCAAAGTTGTCATCAAGCCTCAAAGAACATAGGAGAACACCTATAGGTTACAAATCACGTTTTCAAATCTAAAAATCAACCAAGAAGGACAAAGTAGATAGAGAAGAGCAAGATTGGACTTTGAAGCTTTAGAAAACCCTAGTTGGACTAATTTGCCACTTTTGGTGAATGAGGCCGAGTTTCAGTCAAAATTTAGATTTTTGTAGATTTGGATACCCATTTGGAAGATTCCTACAACCACGTAGAAATCCATATTCTGGAATGATTCACCTAGCTTGGCGAATGATTCCCACTTAGTATTAAAGTGATAAATTCTAGTGTTTTAGACCTCCCTCCAGCCATCTCCAGATTTCTAGGTGCACACACCCCTTGCTATAGCTTTTTGTTTTGTTTCTCTTACATTTTTAGTTTATTTAGTGTTACTTTGCATTAAATTAGGGTTTTGAATTTCAACTTGCATTTAATTTTTCTTTCCAAGTCTTAACTTGGCGGTGAACCCCTTATTAGCTTACAATCATCCCCTAGGACAACCCTATTGCAATATCTCTAAGCCTTTTCATTGAGATATCTAGGGTTATCCTTGAATGAAATTGGAAAGTGGGTGTGCTCTATGTCCTAAAACCATATATGATAGCACCAACCCATTTTTTCATCATTTCAGCGCCATAGGAATTTTTGGTTTCATAACTATCCTTCAATATTCTCTAAGGGGTTGTGAGTCCCTATGTTCAAAAATATTGAATGGTTGGTGAATGAATGATGAAAACACATTTTCTCTCCTACTCTTCAAGATTTTTAAAACCTATGTGAGTGACTCAAGAAATTAAATTTATACAATTCTCATGAATTCATTTCAATGAAAATGATATGAGAATTCAAATAAAATGGTAAGGATTTATAGGTTTATGTGGATCAAGTAATATATTCCTTGTGATTTTAATGTCTTGTGAATTTAATATAAGATTATAGAAAAAACTTATTATCTAATATATTTATCATTTTAGTATATCAATTTGGTTCAAAAGGACTCTATGAAGAGTGGTTGGTGAATTTCTAAGGAATCATAGAGTCAATTATTAAATATCAACACTTAATCCTAATCAAGACATCCTTTATGGTATTAACATGAAACATTTCATCACAATGTTGAAACCTTTAAAAAAATGGTTCAAACAAACTGGGTGGACTACTTAATATTATTTTGTAATATTTTTATTGCTAATTATTTATTGTGAAAGACTTATATAAGTCCTTGATAAATACCTAACACAAGAAAATAATTGAACATGAATTTTTTTTGTGAAGAGACTTAGAATCCTTATCTATTAGCCTCAAAAGCTTACAAGCATACAACATGAGACAATGCTAAATTGAAAACATTCATTTATATCATTCAAGCAAAGGTAAATATAAGAAAATATTAATAGAGAGTAATTTTATTTGTATTTCTTCAAATATAGTTTATATGTATTAAAAATATTTTCCCTCACTTTTCCAACCTCTTTACATTACAAATATCCAAATATTGTAAAGGATTTACATATAAAATGCTCACAAATGAGTGACATTTGTAACTTTAAAATAGATTAATAAACTAATTAAAAAAAACTTGAATAAATGATACATAAACAATTAGTTGTAATATTTAATTAGAACTAGACAATGCTCTAACATCTCATGTTGATGAAGATCCTACATGTGGGTTGACATGGCAATATGAAAAAGAGGAGATCTATAGTTAGCTTGCACTATTTATACAATATATGTGTAAGAAGAATTTGGATGTGGAGGGGTTGTTGTTACCATCCATAACTCAAAAACTAAAGTGGGCAATGTAGAGTTGGTGAGTGTGTAACCCTTCACAATCAGACCAAGCTAGTCCACTATAAATGCAAGAATAATGACTAAAGGGTGAGATAGCACCATTCTATTATGAGTCCCTATAGTTGGTCAAGTGTAACATATATTCTTTACCATCATGGTTGAAGAAGCACATGGTTTATGTAAATCTCAACAAACATCGTAACGTATGGACAAATTTATGGTTTTTTTTTATTATTTGAATTAAAATATGTGGGCTCCTATTGTAATTGAAAGGTGTTGCTAATTATCCTCCTAAATTTATCTTACTCCACTTTGCCAGAAATCAATATGTCTCATCATATCTATAATATTTCTATCCATCAAGTTACAAAAATATTTTAATAAATTTATCAAATTTGTAATTTGTTTGGCACCTTTTACCTTTTCCTCAAGCTAGACATCTTGGCTTGTCTCCAAATTATCTTTCAAATCTTTTATTATTAACATTAGCACATCTCTATATTACTAAGACATTTTATTTTAAGGAAAAGGGAATTTATCAATTTAAAGATGACGAGCTTTGACTATGCCACAATATATTTTATTTTATTATATTAATGCAAGATCTAATTGTGCTTACTCTACAACTTATGTAGGTTGACCTACAATTTTCTCATCACAACTTCACTAATAAGAGAAGTGCTTACTACTAGGGATGAAACCTAGGATTTAGATGTATCTTTTAATATATTAACAATTATATTTTTATTTAACTAATTTATGTCTTAGGTGACTTGGGGCATATTATAATTTGGAGCTATAGGTCATATAGTCAATGTTTCATGCTTTATGCTAAATATAAATCTAAAGTATATAAATTTGGTTTTATCCTCACTCCCCAAGACATACTCAACAATATCATACCTTCTAATAGTATCCAATGAAATTACATAAGGGTGTATCTCATCCTATTAATAAAAAAATCCACTTTATCTAACAAATATCGTCCCTTCCTTTGTGGTCATGTTACCAAATTAAACTCATTTTTTTTAGAGCCTTTGAGTAGTGTCTTTATCAATATTTCCTACCATTTTCTATTCCTTTTCCTTAAAATTCTCCATGTCTACATTTATTTTTATTTTCACTAGAATCATCATCAATTAATCTAACTCAATAAAGTATTCATCTAAAAGGACTTTTCATAATCCAAGGTTCTAACATCTTGTATCACTTTATCCCCTTCATAAAAAATGAGAATGTTCTTTCAAAATCGACACTAGAAACATTAGGCCTTCTAGGTGAACAATTTTCTTAATATCTTTGTCCTCAACAACACTCGCAAAAATATCTTCAGTAATATCATAGTCAACTAGAGGATAGACCCTTTCTATTGATGTATTTTTTTGTGTGCTCGCTACTAATAACTAACACAACATATAACCTTAGACAAGGAAAAAGATTTGTGCAATTTCCTGTGCATTATGATTCTATACTTCCACAATGCCATCCACTAGAACAAGTCTTGTAGTAGTTAGTGGGGGTATTAAATATTTCAAAATTATTGACATTTTCCAATATTATTTCCATATTGGAAATGAGATTCTTGACATCATTGAATGCACCTTGATTATTTGTGTCAAGGGCTTTTATTCTTTTCTCACCCTCAAGAGTACATGCCTAATTTATCCTTTTGGTCAAGAAAATCCTAATCAAATCCTTTGATATAAAATAAATGCTCATATATTGACATTTCCACTTCCTTTCTAATTTTATCAATAAAATAATTGATTTCATACCTTCTTGCTCACTTAGATTGCATCTTATATTTCATCAATTTTGATTCTAAGGTTTAAAGATCCTATTTTTGAGCTATATAGAATAAATAATTCAATGTAGAGAGGAAAAATATCCTTTCATATATCTTGCTTCAAATGGTTTTTTTTAGCTTCATTGAGCTATTATATTGTTTTAACCTTTTCAAACACCCAAGAAATCAAAACATATGGCTTCACCTTAGCTTTTTATACTTTAATAATTTTTCCTATCTCCATGATAGAACTAATCACCCTAATTATACTTATAATCTACATTGGGATAAAACTACTTAGGTATCATGGACTTGAAAATCTATCAGATAGCCATTAAATGTAGCACATAGCATATTCAAAATTTTGTGCATAAAACCTGATAAAAAACATAGTAATATGAATTTTAGCAATGCATATATCCAACACATACATTCTTCCTTGATGGAAATTAAAGTTATTTCTAATGAAACTCATGTAACCCTAAGGGAAGGGTTTCATGTGTCTCTCCCAAGATATAGTAGTACATAACATATAATATAGAGTACATCATCTAAAAGATAGGATTATCTTGTCAATGTTAAGGGGTAATAGCTCCTTGTGAATTACCTCCGCTATAAAGATGCAAAAGAGTATAGCGTATTCACAACTTTATGTTGAAAATTAGTTGTAATTATAAGAGCATGTAGTGGTTTCTACACTTTGTAGTCTATTCCTAAAACTTAACATAGTATGTAAGTCATCCTGACCTATTCCTCAAAGGTATCAACATTGAAGAGACCAATTTTATCTAATATAATTTCAATTGACCTTCTCCCCTATATGATCTTCAATCTATAGTTAGGTAACCACTTGACTATGCAGATAATTATATCCCTTTTATACTCACATCATAGCTCATCAATATTTATATTGTAGTTGGCTTGAGGATTAAAGTTAAAAACCCTCCTAGAATCTATTATTTAATCAAATTGATAATTACCTCTCCATTCCTTCCCTTTAATTTCCTATATTTAGGATTGTACTAGCTACAATAGAATATACAAGGTTATATTTTAAAAAAATTCATATGAGAATACAAAATTTCCTAGGTCTAACTACCATATGTTAGATATATGGGTAGGTCTCCTAGCACAATAATTATGTAATATTTAAATAATTCTCACCTAATAATTGGGATGATAACATCTCTAACCAAATCAACCTTGTCCTACAATCTTTTTGAAAGTATACCAATATCCTAGGTGTGTTTGGATTTCTTTGTACATCAAATAAATTTAATATAAATCATGGTATAGGCTTAATTTAATCCCACTAGTTTGGGATATACTAGTTGTTATTAAAATTTAAAGTATATAAGCATGTAAACCCCAAATTATAAATTGGAAGGTACTCTATTTTTCCAAAATAACTAACTCATTATCAACTATTTCTAATAGCTTGTGAATTCTTTCCAAATCATATTTGAATGCTAAGAAAATTGAAAATATATTATTTATTGTAATATTGAATGATTTTATCTTTTCTTGTTTGAAATAAAATCTGAATGAGGTTGAATAATAAAAATAAAAAAATTCACTTGAATCATCACCCTTTTTATTAAATTCATGTATAATTTTAGGAAGTCAATGACACAATTAGCAAGTCTTGTAATTGTGTTTTCAATTTTAGCTATTGATTATTTTAGGTGAGATATATTAATGGTTATTATGCATTTTCATTTAAATACCATGTTGAGTTATATTTGATAGGAAAAAGAATTACATTTATGCCATGGAACCTTGGAATGCTTGAGGACATGCTATACATCTGGTAGAGTGATAGTTACATGGGCCAATGAAATGCCTTATTTTGACAACTAAGTTGATAAAATGTATTGGATTGTTGCCTTAATGCATCTATCACACATCAAAAATATGAAAATGGACCCCTCAAGAGAAAATAGGATGCAATAATAGTTGGATCACTATTTCTAAACTCAACATACTTTTTTGAATTTGTGAAGACAATTACCCATCATGTCAAAAAAATAAATTATTTCATAGAAACTAGGATACAAACAAGTTGGGTGATGCAATTATGGCCTACCACATAATCACAACCAACAACATATCTCCTATTCAAACCTTATGAAAATAACCACTATGCATCACACTAACAAGAGTTGATCCCACAAATAAAACCCTAATGCAAAGAGATTCTATGACAAAATAGGAAAGTATCACCTATAATATATGATAAGAATCTCCATTTTCCTTATTTGAAACATACAAACAAGTATTTAGTACATAATTATGGCATCACATTTTAAGGATAATAATGTATCAATAATAACCAATAATTGGCAACCCACACTTAATGAAACATGTCACCATAGCACTAGCTTGTGTTCTTGATAGTAAGTATTAAAAGAAAAAGAACAATGAAAAGGTCCTTTGTGATGCAATAAAAAATTGACATGTGAAAAATCAATTGGGGCCCAATACCAAAGAAAAATTAGACCAAAAAACCCTAACTAATAGAAGGAAATTGGTAGTTGTAAACAAATATTTTGACAAACCTAATGGTTTTTGCTCCTTCTAGGGTTTTTCACCTAAAAGGAGGAAAGATTTGGGCCAAAATGCAATGAAAACACTCAAAGTTAATGCAAGGATGGATGAAATATGCCTATATGAGATGATTTAAATGTAAACGACTGAGAAAATAGATTTATTTTGTATGCAAGACTAAGAAATGCAAGATGTTTGAAAACACATTGTGATATGCAAGAACACCTAGAAAGATGAATAGAAATGCAAGTAAAACAAAACAAAAAGCTGTAAAACTTAATGTGTGCACTTGGAGGCTGAAAAAGGATGGCATGAGGGTCTGGAATGCTAATAAAATTAATGCAAAAGTCAACTAGGACACTTGTACCAATCTAGGCGACTTAGTCCTAGATTTGGAAAAAACTAGTCTAGAGCCTGTTTCAACCAAATGGGAATCCAAATCTATAGGAACCTCCAAAAAATAGGTTCAGTGGGATTAAGTCACCACTATTGGTGACTTAGTCCACTTCTCAATTTTTGAAAATTCGAAATTGGAAACGGAAGTCCTCAATCTGTACTTCGGTTCCTGATAGGTGTCCACTTTGAAAACTTTGATTTTCAGGCCTAAAAGTGAATTTTTGTTGATATTTTAAATCTGCAAGAAAGTAGAGGTCTTGAAAAAGTCTTCAACCTAATATTAATGATCTTGAAACCATCAAAGTATCTAAATTTGTAAACACATAAGGAGAGGAGGAGGAAATATTGATTGTTAGGGCATGGGGGTTTAGCTTGGTCAAACCCCTTTTTAGGTAATTAAACTAAAATGGAGAAATGATGTAATGAAACAATGGAGTTAATACCTTACCATGATGATTGATCTTGATTTTTCTACAACAATAGTTGAAAAATCTACCCTTGAATGTCTTTAAAAGCTATCTTGTGACTTAGATTGTAAAAGCCCTAGCTTGCTTGACTTGAGAACATGATGAGTGATGAATGAATGATGATGAGTTATGAATTAGGGTTTTTGAGGAATATATTTATAGGAAATTCACCTTATTTGTCTGTTAATTGGATCCCTGAGGCCGACATGAAGGAGAAATAAACTTAAAATCCAAAATTTCCTACTCAAACCTCAAAAATAGGCCAAATTGGACTAAGTCACCATGTTGAGTGACTTAGTTCCACCTGGTAGGGACTCTTTCACCTAGATGGGTGACTTAGTCCCATAGGGGCCCTTTTGATAGCTAGAATGTTGGGGAATGAGGAATTCCAATTCTTATGTTGATTTCATTAGGTATTTGATCAAATTATGCCTTGAGATACATAATATGGGGAAATAGGGGCCTATTAATGATGATGTAAAGGTAAATTATGTCTTGGGACACAAAATTCAATGTGAAAGTGTGATTAAATACACTTTACAACACTAAAATAAGGTCCATATAACCTAGAAAGGCACAACATCCAATGTGAATGTGTAAGACACATTACAACACTAGATTAAAGTTAAGTTTAATTCACAAGCCTTCTAGATTGATGTGTGAATGACACTAAATACATTTTATATCATTGAATTAGGGAAAGATAGGTCCATTAAGTCTAGAGAGGCATTAAAGTCTTTTACAACACCTTTACATGACATTGTTAAATTCATTTTATTTAGTTTGCAAGGGTCCAAGACTTAGTGTGGATGTGTAAAACACCTCACAATCACCAAATCAAGGCCTCATGAAGTCTAATTTATCATCAATTATTCCCAAATAAAGCAAGCAAAGAGGGATACTTTTTTCGTGTCCACAGTTAGCCTCCACTTTAGTGAGAGGATGAACTTGTTTCAAACTCACACTCAAGTAGACATTCAAGAAGAGTCTAATCATACCAATGTGGATGGTCTAGGAAACAAAGATGAAGGAAGTGATCAAGCCCCCAAGATCGAAGATCCAAAATCAAACCAACATGAGTGAAAAAGGACACACACAAGGTAAATGATTTGCAGCAAAACAAGATATGCGATCATGCAATGACAAGGAATAGAAATAAGAGAAAATTGAAAATTAAAAGTGTTGGTGTGAATAAGTTTTGTACCTAGTTTATTCCTTTACTAGGGACTTAGGGGACTTAATTCACATGTTAATTTTACTTAGAATATTAGTTGTCTTATCTAGATTAGCATTAGTTGTCTCATCTAGAAGTTACACTTTTCTAGGTAGTTATGAGTTAGTTGTCTCATGTGATAGGATTAAGACACTTGTCATCATCTTGTCTTATCCTATCTCTCATCCTTTCCTTTATAAGCGAGGAATCTATAGCATATTTTGCATTGCATAGCATTGTATAGTATTGCATTGATCATATTGTATCATATTGCAGTCTTTGTTTGGTGGAATAGCATCTTCCATTGTTGCTTCTCTCTATCTCTTGTGGAGGTTGTTTGGTGTTGTAGATTGAATATCTTGGGTTGATCACTTCAACATGGTATCAGAGCTTTGAATTTGGAAATCCTCTTCCATTTCTTTATTAGAGAGTTTCCATCAATTTCTATTGTGATTTGAGTTTCTTGTATCCTATATTGCATGCATGCATTTTGGTGAGATTCGGTGATTGTAGTGCTTTTGGCTATAGTGGCAATATTTTAGGCTATCCCATTGCATCCAGGAGGCTCAAGAAAGTCAGATTTCACTTTTGTTTCACTCAATTTCATCACCATTTGCAACTTTGGTAAAGAAGGGTTTGGAGCTCAAATTTGGTAAACAACTTTTTACAAGAGCATTTTAGGCAAAAATTAAGCTTTCCATTGCGTCTGGGTGGCCATTTCCAGTTTTTTTGATATATAATTTTCCCATTCTTGGTAAAAGTTGTTTCTGGGGCAAATTTTTTTTACCCAAAAGGCCGTACAACCTTCTAGATTGAAGGTACGCATCATTAGCATAAAAAAATTTAAATTCCTACACATTTTTTTTTCTATGGGGTGGCCTTTTATTTTTTAATTTTTGATCAAAAATTAAAAAAATTAAAAAAATATTTTTAAAGCACATAGCGCTTTGTATTAAGCACTTATAGTTGTGTACATTCGGCGGGCCCCATTGCAGACTTAAGTCTGCGAAATTTTGGTAGACCACGGGCTGTGCCACCCACGGCTTTACAAACCGTCGCTAGCGGTTCCTTTTTACCGCCAGCTTCCTTAACCGCTAGGTGGGTGGTGGAAGCACTAAACCGCCAACATCAACGTCAACTACCAGGAGGGCGGTGAACTCCAAACCGCACAAGTATAAATTGCTAACCACTAGGAACAGTGATTGCCAGGGAGGAGACCGCCACATGTGATCACCACAGCCTTTGACCACTAGCAGTTTGTGTAGCCATCCGAGTTTTGCATCAACCATAGATGCAGTCATGTGGGTGACCAGGACCCAATGCTAAGGGCTTAACTTTTGTGCCTGAATAGTGTTAAATTTTGCTCCTGATTAGTGTTCGAGGTGCCTTTTATAGGCCTTTTCTTCAATTTGGCATAACTTTTCACCACAGAGTCAGATTTTCGCAATGAGATATTGTTAGAAAGTTGGTTCGACGAACTTCACAGTGGTGTAGGTGATTTTTCTAGATTTTGACATTTTATGCCATTTTTTTAGCTTGAAGGTACAAGTGCATTTATTGCTTGTTCTTGGCATAACTTTTGCAAATGAAGTCAAAATTTGACAATTTTTTTTTAAATTGCTCAGAAAATCACAAGGAATCTGTTTGTAACCTCTATTTTCAGTTTTGACAAGCTCTTTTTTGAAAATTGTAAAAATCACCGTGTGTTATAAACGGTTGATTTGAGCTTGTGACTTTAAAAATTATAAAATTTGTTCATTGTAATTTGCTGGGGGGCTGCAAAATTAGTTTTAATACATTCTGGGGGGGTGAAAGGCACAATTTAAGTGCCACATTGTCTTCTTTCTTTTGGTGTTCATGGCAGATCTAAGACAAATTGAACCACTCACTCCACACAATTATCATACATGGAAGCTAAAAATGACTCAATTATTACAATCTAAGGGTCTATGGCCAATGTTAGATGCATAAAAACCTAAATTTACAAGGGATTATGAAAAAAATGTCCATAGATGTAAAATGGATGAAGCAAAAGGGCTCATTAGCTTACATGTATATGATAATTTGTTGTTTCATATTTCAGAGTGTAAAACACCTAAGAATGTTTGGGATAAACTTGAAGAATTGTATGGAAAATCAAATCAATTCCGAGTCTTGCAACTTCAAGCAGATGTACAATCACTCTCTCCATATTACAATTCTACTTTATCAAGTGTTTTATTCTACTTTCTATTCAACTATGGATGCAATGGGGAAAGATTACAAAATTCCTACATTTGAGTTGTTTTGTGAGAATCTTACTAGGGAAGAGGCCAAGTTGATTCAATTGGATGCACTACCTAGTTCTAAGAATCATGCTCTAATGGATCAATCATCCAAGGGTAAAGGAAAGAACAAGAAGAAGCCCAAAGTAGAATCATCTTCAAGTAGTGAGAATCCCTCCAAAATGAAGCCAAAGAACAATCAGAAGTCCACTCCATCTCCTTATCCTTCTACCTCTGGAGATTCTTCTTCCAAGTCCAAGAAAAAGAAAGGAGATCCTTTTTCATTTTGTGGAAAAACTGGGCATGATGCATCTCGTTGCTTTAAGAGATTTGAAGCCTTGAAGGAAGCTATGAAAAAGCACAACATTTCATTGGATAAGCCTTCTTCCATGGGAAAAGGGAAAGATCTTTCAGTACAAGCCATTCATTCATCTTCAGACAATTGGATTCTTGATTTAGGTGCTTCACATCACATGACCAATTCATGTGATCTTCTTGATTCCATTGTTCATACTTCTAATTCTCAGATTGTAGTTGGGAACTCTTCACAAATTCTAGTTTTGGGGATAGGCTCCATTCAGATGCTAGATGGGTGCATTGAGGATGTTCTTCTTGTTCCTAATATTTTAACGAATCTACTTTCCATATATCAAATTTGTCATTTTGGAGATGGGAAGATAGTTGAGTTTACTCCACAGAATGTGACTATTAAACAATTTCAGGATCCTAAGAAGGTTGTTGCTACAGGGATAGTTGATCATGAGAACCATTTGTATTGATTTAATGGATTTGAGTCTTCATCGAGTTCATGTTTTGTTGCTCATGTTGATTCAATGAGCAAGCTTTGGCATGAGAGATTTGGGCACTTGAACTACAAATATCTTCAGCAGATGCAAGCACATAACTTAGTGGTTGGTCTTCCAAAGATCACTTGCACAAATGGTGATTGTCAAGGTTGTGTTCTTGGAAAGCAACATCAAGATCTTTTTCCTAAGGATCAAGCTACTCATGCAACCACACCCCTTGAGTTGGTCCATAGTGATCTCATATCATTCCCAAATCCTTCATTTTCAGGGGCTAAGTATGTGCTCACATTCATTGATGATTTTTCCAGCAGGACATGGGTCTATTTTCTGAAGCTCAAGAGTGAAGTCCTCACCAACTTCAAGACCTTCAAAACATTTGTGGATAAGCAGTTAGGTTTTTCTCTTTGACAGATATGCACAGATAATGGGGGGGAGTATTTCAATCAAGCATTTCAAGATTTTTGTAGTGAGCATGGTATTCTTCATCAGCACACAGTTCCTTACACTCCTCAATAGAATGGTGTGGCGAAGAGAAAGAATAGGACTCTCAGGGAAATGGCCAATTGTATGATTCAGTCTAGGTCCATGGCACTTGCATTTTGGGTCGAGGCTGTCAATTGTGCCAACTATATTCAGAACCATATACCCCACAAGGTAGTGCGAAATATGACCCCTAAGGAGGCTTGGTCTCATTGCAAGCCTAATGTATCCTTCTCCAGAGTATTTGGTAGTGAGGCTTGGGCATTCATTTCAAATGGTCAGTGTAAATCCATGGAGAAGAAGAGTTAGTGGTACATCTTTGTTGGCTATTGTGAGGATGTGAAGGCATACAAATTATTTGATCCTAACACATGAGAGGTTCATTTCTGACATGATGTTCAATTTGTTGAGACCTTCACCCAATCAGATCATCCTTTGACTTCTTCTTCATCACAACCTACTCAGTCTTCTTCAATTGATGATACTTTGCTACTTCAAGAAGATTTTGATGATGATCTTGATGCACCTCCTCAGTTAGCCACTAGGCCATGATGGGCTCAAGTTACTCTTGAGGAGGCTGGTCCTCTTGTTGGTGATCCCATAGACACTCACTGCACTCATTCTTAGACTTCAGGAATCAGCCTTTTGAGTCATGTTGTTTTAGATGATCCTAAATTTTTTTCAGATGCCTCAAGTATTCTACAGTGGGATAGTGCTATGGCTGATGAGTATTCTTCTTTGATGAAGAATCATACTTGGGATCTCGTGCCTCTTCCTAAGGGAAGAAAGTTAGTTTGGTGCAAGTGGGTGTATTGTACCAAGTATGCAATAGATGGTTCCATTTACAAGTACAAGGCTCGTCTTGTTGCAAAGGGGTTTTCTCAGGTTGAAGGGATTGATTATTCTAAGACCTTTGCTCCTATTGCCAAGATGGATTCTATTTTCCTTGTCCTTGCTATAGATGCATCTCAAGGATGGTCAATATATCAGATGGATGTGAAGAGTGCTTTCTTGCATGGGGATCTTCATGAGGAGATCTATATGGAGCAACCACCAGGTTTTGTGCAGGAATCTTCACTTGTTTGCAAGCTTCAAGACTTTCATTGTATGGTCTCAAACAGGCCCCTCAGGCTTGGTATGAGAAGATGGATAGTTTCTTGCTTGCTTTCAGCTACACTCACTGCCATTTCAATCCCATATTTTATACTCAGAGACATGGAGAGGATCTACTCATACTTGTGCTCTACGTGGATGACTTGATTCTCACAGGGAGTTCTACTTCCATGATTCCGAGTACACAATGAGCATTGATGGAGCGATTTGATATGACTGACCTTGGTCTTTTGCATTACTTCCTTGGTCTTCAAGTTTATCAGACTTCTGAGGGGATCTTCATTTTCTAGTAGAAGTATGCTCTTGATTTTCTTTAGAGATTTGGCATGGCTAATTGTAATCCTGCCCCTACTCCATTCTAGCCAGGTGTTGTACTATCTACTAGTTGTACTACTCCTATAGTTGATCCTACCTTGTATCAACAGTTGGTTGGCAGTCTTTTATACTTGACACATAGTCGTCCTGATATTTCCTTTGCAGTTGGACATGTCTCTTGCTTCTCATAGGAGCCTCATGAGAGTCACTGGAAGGCTTCCAAGCCTATCTTGAGATACATTTAGGGCACTACTCATTTTGGAATTCACTACACTTTAGGTGCATCTCAGATTGTGGGCTTCACTGACTCAGATTGGGCTGGTGATGTCAATGATCAGAAGTCTACTTCTGGATTTTTTTTTCTACCTTGGTTTTGGTCCGATTGCATGGTCATGCAAGAAGTAGACTGCTATTGCATTATCATTGACAGAGGCTGAGTATCGAGGTGCAGTGTTGCCTAGTCAGGAGGTTTTGTGGCTTCGTTAGTTGATGATTGAGTTTGGATTCCTTTCCACTCAACCCACTACTCTTTGGTGTGATAATCAGAGTGCCATTCATATCTCTCACAACACAGTGGAGCATCAACGTACTAAGCATATTGAGATCCACATGCACTTCATTAGGTAGCTCATCTAGGATGGTGTTCTTAGCTTTGAGTATTTGCCTATATATCAACAAGTTACAGACATCTTCACTAAACCTTTGGCATCGCCTTGTTATCTTCAATTTCGATCAATGCTTAGGGTGAAGGAAGTTGTCCTTGGGGGGTCTTGAAGAGTCCTCCTTCCTTCATTAGTTTTTATCTTTCTTTCTAGATTTTTCTCTATTTTGGAGAGGAGTTTTCTCCCACAGGGTTTTTCTCCTTTTCTCCACTTATGAGAGTTTTTTGTTTTGTACATGGGTACCTCATCAGGCCTACTTGCCAAGGCCCATCTTTTGCATTCTGCATTGGTTTCTTCCTCTCTAATTTTCACTTAATGGGGGGTGTTGATGTGAATAAGTCTTGTACCTAGTTTATTCCTTTACTAGGGACTTAGGGGACTTAATTCACATGTTAAGTTTACTTAGGATATTAGTTGTCTTATCTAGATAAGCATTAGTTGTCTCATCTAGAAGTTACACTTTCCTAGGTAGTTATGAGTTAGTTGTCTCATGTGATAGGATTAAGACACTTTTCATCATCTTGTCTTATCCTATCTCTCATCCTTGCCATTATAAGCAAGGAATCTCTAGCATATTTTCCATTGCATAGCATTGTATAGTATTGCATTGATCATATTGTATCATATTGCAATCCTTGTTTGGTTGAATAGCATCTTCCATTGTTTCTTCTCTCTATCTCTTGTGGAGGTTCTTTGGTGTTGCAGATTGAAGATCTTTGGTTGATCACTTCAACA
The DNA here is from genome assembly GCA_007258455.2 of Sequoia sempervirens. NCBI lineage: Eukaryota > Viridiplantae > Streptophyta > Pinopsida > Cupressales > Cupressaceae > Sequoia > Sequoia sempervirens. The sequence continues at coordinate 157,202,885 of VDFB02000008.1, forward strand.
AAAAGGTGGATGAAGCTTCGATCGTTTGTACAACACGTTCTAGATTAGATCTAGACTATTTGTTTGGAAGGATAATGTATACTCACTTTAGGGTGATAGAACTCATGCCTACCCATTGGGTGAGAAGGAAAAAGTATACTCACTCTAGGGCTATAGAACTTCTGGTTGTCCGCGGGGTGAGAAATCCACATAGTGGCTATGGGGAAAAGTCATTCCTCAAAATGTGCTTCCTACTCAACCATACCAAAGTTATAACTCCTGATAACTTTAATAAGGTGCCATAATGAAAATGAACTCTGAGCTCCATGAGGTAAGAAAAATTTCAAATGCTTGAAACTCATAGACATTGTAAATGCAAGGTAGTGTAAGGAATGTTCAAAGGTATTTTTCTTAGTTCATGCAAGGTCTTATCTTAGGGAACATCTTGCTTAATGTTTCCAAGAGAGGATGCATCAAAGGAGTATCACACTCTTGGAGGGAATTAAGCCCAATGACTCCACCAAGAAAAAGATGCGTCACAAGAAGAAAAAAATCACACAATGAAATGTGAGTGTTGATGTATTCCCCCACTTTAAAGTTTTTGCTAACACCATTACTATGAGAAATATCTTTAAAGTAGAAGAAGAGGAAGACATGAGAGCTTACTCAGAAAGCCCTATGCTTAGCCATATGTTTCTGATAAGCTACATCATGAAAAGGCTAGTATGTCACATGCGAGCCAACTTAAGGCATGTTGTCCACATCCCAAAATTTCTCTTATATGTTCATGAAAGGTTAATAGAAAGCCAAAAGAGGCAACAAAAAGTGACATATGAGGACAAGGCTATCTAACCCCTTGCCCCCACTGAGTGCGGGATAAGGGTGAGCCAAAATGAAATGCATGATAGAGTGAAAATCGATATCAAATAGAGGAATTAGGTGCCCCCACATGAGGAAGAATATCAAACTCCTAAAAATGTTGGATTTTACTACTCAAAGCTCTACATTCATTAGTGTAATGACCATGTACTCTATGATATGCATAAAATGAAGTCTTGTAATAGAATATCTTGTGAGTTCTTTGTGGAAGGGTGATCAAGTGATCTTGGAAAAGTCTTGATAAGATACCCTCTTGATCAATGATAGAAGGTGGCCTTTTAGTTTGTTACAAAGATGTTTCTTGCTTAGTATTAATTTTCATACCTTCACAAGACTCTGCAGATTGTAGGATTTTGTTCTCTCCTTGGCAAGAGGGTGTAAAATCTAATGAATTCAATTCATGAGTGTTCTGCGAGCTGAAATTGACATTAAGTGAAGAGTGCGTTATTTTTTTCATGTTTTGTAAAGGATGATTTTCAAGACCACTATTTTCAACGAGTTCAAGATGTACAACTGTTAAGGCTGATTTAAGAGAATTTTGTGTGAGAGTATTGATGTTGAGTGAAGGCTTGGTGATCTCTATCAAAGGAAAATAACCAAGACCATAAGTTGTTTGTTGTGTAGTAGGATCTATAGGGTTGTAGATACCTTGTTCATTAGCACTACATCCTTTTCCACTATAGCCAAGTTGTTTCATAAGTTCATAACCTTTTCCATAAATGTTTTTTCATAGCTTTTGAATTAGGTGGTTTTTTATCATTATGTTTGAATTTTTTTTTCATGTAATCTATTTCCTTGTCTAAAGTGGTTGAGGTGGATGCTTTTGAAGGGTCTTTCGATTTGTGGGTTAACATGACTATTTTTTTGTTTCCCTTGTTAGAGTCTTTTGGTGTGAGCTCACATTTGTCCATGAGTGGTGGTGTGAAGTTTAAGGAACCCCAATCATCATCTAAGAGCTTCATGATTCCCTCAACTTGTGTTTTATTGTTGCATGTGGGTTTGACTTGTGTAGATGGTGTGAATGTGTTTAAATGATTGTTTTGTTGTTCTCAATGTTTAAGAAACTATTTTGATTGGGGTCAACTTCAAGTATGTGCACTTTGTTGTTGTAGATGTATTTTATTTTTTGATGAAGAGTGGAAGGCACGCCATTCATTGCATGAATCTACGATAGGCCTAAAATGAGATTATAGGAAAGATTGTTAGGAATAACATGGATTTGTGTATTCAATGTGGCCACTCCAGCTATAATAGGTAAAGTGATCACACCAAGCAGTTTCTTTTCTTCATTGTCAAATCCCTTAATAGATAAGGAATCGGGTTGAAATTTTGATTTATCCACATGAAGCCTATCCAAGAGGTTTACACTACACACATTATGGGCTGAGCCATTGTCAACAAGGGCTTGATTTATCCCTATTGTTTTTTATTGAGATAGGATTATGAAAGGATCATTTTTTTTATGCACGGCCAAAAAGGGGAGTTCACTTTGGTGGAAAACAATGTCATTGTTTATTCCTTGGATTATGGCTGCTATGTCAATTGGTTGTGCATTAGAAGGGATAGGAACTTGTTGTAAGGCCATTTGAAGCATAGTGTGATAGGTAGGTGAAGTCTGAAGGAGGTCCCATATGGATATCTTTTCGGGAGTGCTCTTAAGTTGTTCAAGAAGATCATACTCCCTTAATTGATGAGCAAGAGGTAGTATAGAATTTGGAAAAGGTAAGGAGGTTGGGGTTGGTTGATGTGGTTGCGTGTTTTTTCTAGTGTTATATGTATGAGAAATGGTATGAGGAATCAATTTTTGTGACACATTATTTTGAGGTGGGTAAAGGGTAAATTCGGGTGTAGGTGGAGGTTTATGTGACAATGGGTAAAGGATAAGTTTGGGTTTTTTTTATAGTTTTTTGTTTGTGTGAAGGGGGGTAAAAAATGAGTTGGGGTTGAATAATATTAACATCCCTTCCCGATTGAGAGTCTAGCATGTGCTCATCATTTTCTTCTAAGGGCATAATATCATTATTGCTAATTTTATCCTTGTCTGGTATTATGATATTCTCCCTAGAAGGAAAGTGTTTAGGAGAACAACAAGCCACATGTTCTTGACAAGTAAGGCTTGGTTCTTCAAAAATAACTTCATTGCAAATAAGGGAGTTATTAATAGTTGAGTTTGTTTGATTATTGATAGTGGAGAGATTAGAAGACTCTATTTGATTGTCCATTGTCTCTATGGTCTCATTCTCTTGTTCCATATTATCTACCCTAATAGGATAGCTTGTAATATCCAAGTTTTTAGCTTCATCAAAAGTGGGGGAGGCATCAAGAGAAGGACCACAATGATTTTCAAATAGGTTGTCCCAAATGGTAGGAGCATTAGGGATATGAGGATCAAGGTTCTCATGACTCTTAATACGTATATCTTCTAATACCAATCTATCTTTGTGGCAGTGAGGAGAGATATTAGGAGAAGGATAATGTTGATGGTCATGGTTATGGAGACTAGGTAAGGTGATGTTTGGAAATGTTTATATGATATCATGTTCTTGTTTTCTAATGTCTTACAAAGGTGGAAGAGGAGAGGGACATTCAAAACTCTCAATGCTTGTATCTTCTTTCACCAAGATACCTCTGTCACTAATAGGAGAGGTATTGGGAGAAGAACAAGTATGATTGTTATGATTATCTACACTTGGATCCTCTTGTGTTATGATATTCTTACAAATCCGATAGGTACTAGGAGGGTATGCAACATGCTTATCAAAAGTTTTACTTTTCTGTCCTAAACTATGTTCACAAAAAAAATAGAAGCATACAAGCCACTTGATATATTCTAGAAACATGAAATATCTGAATAGAACACATGCTAACATGAGAAAGTAAATATAGTGCAATGCAATGGTTTAAAATGAAATGTTCAAATGCAATTTCTAGATGTGAAACAAGTAATTTTCTTATTACATTATTCAACAACCTAAAAGATGAAATGTTTGAAATGCAAATTTGAAAATAAAAAATGCATGAAATGAGCTAATTTAAGCTAGATTGAATGAAATGCATATTATAGAAACTCAACCAACTAATACAGTTAAGTAATGGCACCAAATAGAAGCTTAAAAATAGGGTTTTCAACTCTATAGAAGGCAGTTTCACGGGTGAATAGGGACTAAGTCGCCTAGGGTAGCGAATTAGTCCCAGTAGGGGTTTTTTGAGATTTTTAAGATTTTTTTGATGGATTTTTATGGTCTTTGTACTATATAATGCAATCCTTAGATGAAAATGTAAAATTTTAGAGATTTTCAATGATTTAAGATGCAAAAATGAAACCTATATGTACTTTCACTAATGCAAAATTTGAAACACTAGAATGCAACTTAACTAATGAACATGAAATGCAAGCTAATTCTAGGATGATGAAGGACTCCAAAATCAGAAAAGAAAGGATTCAAAAGTTGGGTTCACCAAAATGTAAACAAAGATTTTGGCTTCCAAGGTATTTCTAGAACCTCTAGGGTTTTTCACCTAAAAGGGGAAAGATGGGCCAAAATGCAATGTAAAAATTCAAGATTGATGTATGTATGGATGTAATATGTCTAAAACTAATGTTATTAATGCAATAAACTGAAAAAGAAATGATTTATTGATGCTAAACTAGAGAAAGGAAAAGCACTGGAAAACATAGTGTTGTATGCAAACATGTGATAAATGACTTAGAAATGTAAGAAAAACTGAAGAGAAGGCTATGAAATAGAATGTGTGCACCTAGAGGCTGAAAAAGGATGGCATGAGGGTCTAGAATCCTGATAAAATTGATGTAGAAGTCAACGGAGACACTTGTGCCAATCTGGGTGACTTAGTCCTAGATCTGGAAAAACTTGTCCAAAGCCCGTTTTGGCCAAATGGGCATCCAAATCTATAGAAACCTCTAAAACATAGGTTCAATGGGACTAATTCACCACTATTGGTGACTTAGTCAACTTTTGAATTTCTAAAAATTTGAAAGTGGAAATGAAAGTCCTTGATCTATACTTTGATTCCTGACAGGTGTCTGCTTCTAAAACTCTGATTTTCAAGCTTGAAAGTGACTTTTTGTTGATATTTTGACTTTGCAAGCAAGGAGAGGTCTTCAACAAGTCTTCAACTTAATCTTTAATGATCTTCAAACCCTCCAAGTACCTAAATCTGCACACATGAAGAGAAGGAGAAAATATTGATTGTTAGGGCATGGGGGTTTTCCTTGGTCAAACCCATTTTTAGGTAATTAAACTAAAATGGAGGGGTATGTGCAAGATCATGATGGGCCAAAAAGTGGCAATATGATGGGTACTTGTAGGGTATGTGGTTGACGACTTTTTTTTTACCCAAAATTAATGAAACAAAAAGGGTTTTTAAAGGATATTCTCAACTTTCCACCAATATAAATTATGCTTTACTTTGATTTTAATAAATAATTATTATTCATTTTTTATTTGAATTACAACTAAAGTTCTTATTGATAAGCTGATTGAAAAAAATCTATAGCTTTCAAATGATCACATTTTTTGAATCCGAAACATGTGTCACATTCTATGCTTCATATACTATAGGATTAAAAAAAAATATATTGAATTTCATGAAGTTTTGACCAAGTTAAGGTGGTTAAACGCAAAAGTTTTTATATTTTTTAAAAGTTGTAATAAAAAAATCATAATTAATTATTTATAGTTTAGAAAAAATTACAAAAAAATATGCATCACATCGGGACATGAGTCCTCTACTTATTTCTAAAATATCATAAAAAATATTATTATTTTATTGTGGTTAGGGTGGTCACAGACACCTACTTATTTTTTGAAATTTAAGTACCCTGCATTGAAATTTCAAATTTTCAAATAGATTTTGTTTTAAGAAAAATAAACCTAGTAGTTTAGAAACTACATTCAATTTTCTACAAATTCTATTCTTACATATTTTTTAAATAATATAGATAACTTATTCAAATTTTTATGTCAAGTTGCCTAACTCTGATTTTTCTGAATTTTTTGCCACTTAAGGGCCTGTTTTTTCCATGATCCTACACATACCTGGATAAGTGATGTAATGAAACAATGGAGTTAATATCTTGCCATGATGATTGATCTTGATTTTTCTGTAGCAATACTTGAAGAATCTTCCCTTGAATGTCTTTAAAAGCTATCTTGATGACTTAGATTGTAAAAACCCTAGCTTTCTTGACTTGAGAACATGATGAGTGATGAATGAATGATGATGAGTTATGAATTAGGGTTTTTGAGGAATATATTTATAGGAAATTCACCTTATTTGTCTATTAATTAGATCCCTAAGGCCAACATGAAGGAGAAATAAACTTAAAATCCAAAATTTCTTGCTCAAACCTCAAAAATAGGCCAATTTGGACTAAGTTGCCATGTTGGGTGACTTAGTCCCACCTAGCAGGGACTCTTTCACCCAGATGGGTGACTTAATCACATAGGGGCCTTTTTTACAACTAGAATGTTGGGGAATGAGGAATTTCAATTCTTATGTTGATTTCATTGGGTATTTGTTCAAATTATGCCTTGCGATACATAATATGGGGCAATAGGGGCCTATTAATGATGATGTAAAGGTCAGTTAGGGCTTGGGGCACAAAATTCAATGTGAAAGTGTGATTAAATACACTTTACAACACTAAAATAAGGTCCACATAGCCTAGAAAGGCACAACATCCAATGCGAATGTGTAAGACACATTACAACACTAGATTAAAGTTAAGTGTAATTCACAAGCCTTCTAGATTGATGTGAGAATGCCACTAAATATATTTTATATCATTGAATTAGGGAAAAATAGGTCCATTAAGTCTAGAGAGGCGTGAAAGTCTTTTACAAAACTTTACAACACCTTTACAAGACATTGTTAAATGCATTTTATTTAGTTTTCAAGGTTCCAAGACCTAGTGTGGATGTGTAAAACACCTCACAATCACCAAATCAAGGCCTCATTAAGTCCAATTTATCATCAATTATTCCCAAATCAAGCAAGCAAAAAGGGATACTTTTTTCGTGTCCACAGTAGCATTGGGAAAATGGGAGGCATGAGTAGTAAATAAAGGGATTCCAAGGGAATAAAAGTGACAACTTAAATGAATTAACCTACACATAAAATCTCCTTAAAAATAGAACTTTTTTTTGCAGAAAATCTCATAAAAATTCCACAAAGACTAAAGTTTTAGTCATAGACATAGAAAGTAAACCCTAATAAGAAAATAAACCAAAAAACCTAAGGATCAATAGAAAAAATGGAACACTCTAATAGGATAAATAAATTTTAACAATACTCCCTAATGATGAAACTCATTAGATTATAATGCATTTTATAGGGCAGTCAAATTATATATTGTTCACTAACTATTTTTTTGGGGTTGTGTTGATATTTAACTAAATATCCATTTAAAATCCCAATTACATGAATTTCATAAAGTCCATGGAGAACAAATTACCATATGATTTTAAAAAGTGTAACCTTGATTCATTCATGAACTCTATATTCTTTGCATTATTTGATGCACACAAATTTAATAAGAAATTATGTGTATTCAAATTATTTAAATTTCACCAAGGACATTCCAAGATATACCTAACATAGTTCTTTCATATTTATATTAGTTTGAGGATTTTTTAAATAGTTATTAAAATAGTTACCATGTTTTCAATAGACATGAAAGTTTTCTAATATTCTATCCTTATCTTCAAGAATGTATAATAAATTTGTAATAGGTTCCATATATCATATGATATATAGTTATAAAAAGAGATTGTCTCTTGAGTATTATGATAACCTGCACATACTAGGAATATACTAGATTACTTCATTAGATACCTAATTAGTCTTTTTATTTTTATGAGTTTCAATTTTCTTCATATCTATTTTCTCATAATGAGCTTGGTCTTTCACTTCATTTGGAAATGTACTCTTTGTATTAAGAATTTCAACATAGTTCACAACTATATATATTATTCTAGATTTATGTATAGATTTATTTGAACCCATATACTTTTACATAGGATATCTTCTTTTCTCTTGTACATTCAATGTTCAACTTAAATTCAACTTAACCACTATATAATTGATATAATATTTTATTATTTAATACTAGGATTGTCATTACTAGGTTTGTCTATAGAACTAAAATTAACATGAGTTTCCACCTATTTTCTTCTCAAATTATAATAAAATTAAAATTGGATAATCATACCATATGTTCACTCTATGATATCTTAGGTTTTGAAGTTTTTCCAATTTTGTATATTTATTGCATCAAATTTTTAAGATGAGAGAAATATTACACTTGCATCTCATAATGCTTTAATTTAGTATTCTAGTGATAATTTTACAAATCCATATTAGAGTAATCAAAATTATGGATCCATTATACCAACATACTCAAAGGCGTAGACCTTCTCGTCATCTTATTTACAGTCATAATATTGTTTATAGGCCTCCTATTTATTATATTCTTCTTTATTTTCTAAAGATTTAGTAGACATTACATACCTAGTAGGACCATGTCGCATGTAGCATCAATAAGACCAAGGAATTTCTCCTCTTGTATTTCAAATCCATCTCTTCTTGATGGGTTTTGGGTTTATTTTCCATGTGATAATTATTCTTTGTGCCTTCAAGTTCATGTTTATATTTGAATTGTAGGTCCTTTTATCTAGGTATGGCCTCTTATAATTATGTTATCTATCTCTAGGATGTGGAAATTCTTTCCCACTCCTTGCTACTCTATAGGATAAATTTTTAATTTCACCCATACTTTTCTCTTTCTTTCCATTACTTAATGATGTATTTTTAAGATTTTTCTCTTTAGGTGAAGATATCTTCACATCTAACCTCTTATTGCACTTAAAAAAATCACTTGTCTTTCCCTTAATACTTATGGATAGAGTGTAAGACTCTCTTATGGTTTGGGGGTCTACATCTATAAGGAATAATTATATTTAATAATCAAAATCCCCACAATACAAAACTAAAAACTTGGATTAATTTTTCCTTAGATGAGAAGAAATTTTTCTCATTACACGATGGTAAATATTTTAACAAATTTATCCACAAATTCATTTCTCTTTTTTACAAAATTTAATTTATGCAGTAGAATTTTAGGATAAATTATATTTCTATATTGCATTATAATAAATCTCATGAATTTATCCATGCATTAGAGAAAGGAAGGAGATATTATAGGGAATCCTTGCACCCTAGACCAACAAGATCCAAATAAAATTTACAAGACATGTGCATACATGTGTCTACCTGCCTCATTTCTAGAACTAAAATTTGTTTGTCTACATTCAATTTTTTAAAAGTCATAATAGCCCGTTTCATTTGCATAATTTTCTTAGTTAGATCATGTATTTATAAATTATTCATTTAAATTCACATCTATAGACGATGATATTTTCTACCCTCAAGTCATAGGGAAAGTAGAGTCTATAAGGAACAAATGGTCCTCAACTACCTCAAGGAATAATTATCAAGTGATGGGATAAAATTGTGAGAGTTCTAGAAATAGAAAGAGTAGGTGACAGAGGCCTTCTAGACAAATTGTTGAGTTCTTAGCCACAGACAATAGTGCAACCAAGGATGATAGCATGACACAAAGGAATCCAAATGGCATGTTGGCACCTTGTATGGACCAAAATCCAAGAATATCTTAGAAAACACCTAAGTAACTACTAACAATTTTGATTACTAGAAAATTTGAGAATGCAAGGAAATGAAAAAAGCAAAGAAAAAAAAAATGAAATGTAGAGTAAATAAAATGTAAATTATAAAATGAGGGAAGAGAAAGAAAGCACTCACAATAAACCAAGTGATGAATCCTTAACAAAAAAATGTATTTAACACCTACAAACATAAGACCAAGAGAAAATGTTGAGGTTGTTTAGTGGCTTGCCTCAATCAAACCCCTATTTCGGTGTTTCCACCTCCATGAACAACCAAATAGAAAATATATAGAAAGATAAATATAAAAGAAGATAAATGAATAGTCAAGAGATGTGATAAATCCCAATATGCTCAAAGACAATAATAGAGAAAGTTATGTAAGCTTGAGAGGATAGAAAAGAGAGATTTTCTAAGAGAGAAAGACCAAGAGAGAAATATAATGAACTTAGATAAATTTTAAAGTGAGAAGAGGGGGGAAATTAAGGCTCCCAAGCCATTACAAGGGAACCTTGAGTTGTTTCCACTGACCAAGGTTGGTGACAAGTGGTAAGATGCTCGAAAATGGTTGGTTGAACATTAAAATGTTGCAGGATGCTAGCGCGGTGCACAAACGTCCACGCAACACACTAGTTTCTAGACAAATCACACTAAAAAATGTTGGGAATGAGGAAAACACAAGGTTTAGTGTAAGGATGACATAAGAAGGTAGTTGTTGAAAAGGGGTCTTGAGCATGTTTGGGGGAAAAAGGTTGATAGAAGGGATTTAATATGAGCTAAACAAATACTAAGGAAGTGGACACTAAAGTGGATACAAAAATGTAGATGAAACTACAAAGGTATGCAATTTTTGACACTACAACATCCACCACTCACACACCCCACATCCTAAACAATTGGATTAAAGCTTTGATCTACATTTCAGCTCTCCTCAATAGATTTGTAGCCAAGTGGCTCTTGAGTTCATCTTTAATCCAAATAATTAGGGAAGAGGCTCTTCATCCTTTTGCCTACCAAACAATTTGATTGTTAATGAGATTAAGGTTGCTTATTTCATTCTTTTTAAAATAAGCCATGACCTTCTTCATATCTATGGCATCATATTGAGGAGAAACAAGTATTCTAAAAAATACTGCAATCATGTTTGAATTGATATCCAACAGTACCTTTGTAAATACTCCTATGATTCTCCTATACTTTTGGCCATAGTACTAAGCACAGGTCAATACAAGATCAGATGATTGAACTATGACTAGGAAGGCAACTACTTCTACCAACCCTGACTAATCCAAAGAAGCATTACATGAACTTTTTTCCTCATCATTAATTCTTCAAAATTCATTTAGGTCTATGTTTCTGAGGTTAGTGTGCCCAATTTATGCATATGGAGAGAACATCTTTGAAGGAGGGTGATGAACTTTTTGTTAATACTTCATCTCTACTCCTTTTTTTGAAATATTTCCTGGATATGAAAACACCATATATTAGAATTCTTATGAGGAAAAGTGGAAATATAAGAAGAAGAATCCCCAAATAGGCTATGAAGATAGCTTTTTTCATTTTTATTGTAATGAAAATATCCATTAAGAACACACTTAAGAAAAATCTTGATGTATCAAGGATTGGGACTCAAGAATAAGTCATATTGCTTGCCAAAGAACTAGGAAATAAAAAATGAACTATGGATATTGATTTAAACAATAGAAATGCATATTCCTATGATCTTTCAAGTTTCAATGGTCAAGCTTATAGCTTACTCCTTACCATTTCTTAAGCATAGTTGCTAAAAGAAAGACCCACTGGCCAATCCCAATAATTTCCTTTTACAAATGTAATATTGTTGGGGGCCAGGGTTTGAGAATGATGTATATCTCTTATTCTTAAAGATTTTAAATGTTAAGGGGTACACTTGATATCTGATGATACTCAACAATATTCAATGAATATTAGGGATCAGGGATTAGGAATAATATTTGAACTTTACCTTTTGTTAAACTATTTGATAGAGTAAAATACTAACAAATTGATATCCATAAATCATAATATTTTATTTTAATGTTTTCTTCAAGAATTAGGATTCAAATGTGATACTTAAGTTTTTTCCTCAAAATTAAGAAATGAAAAATACAATATTCAATGTCCAATTTCTGAAACATTGAGATGTTTTGCTCAATATTTCTTCTTTTAAGTATTAGACATTGAGCATTAGGGTTTTCTTGCCTAACTTTGGTTTTATAAGAAAAATAGGAGGTAAGAGATATTCTCAAACTTTAATAATTGAAACTTTAGGACTTTGTTTTTTGCTAAGGCTTTTAATAATCAAAATTTGAGGTTCAAGCATGAAATTTAATTATTTTCACTGTATTGAATAACACATACTTATCATGACCAAAACTCAATACCTCAAAAACATGAATTCATAAAATTTCTAAGGCATGAGCATTTCCAAAAAAGGGAAAATTATTACCTCCATAAATATAACAAGGGGGAAACTTGTGGTTCAATATGATGATGTCACAAAAATCCTCAATCCAAGTACCAAGGAAAAAATCAATTTGACAAAGAAAAAAAAAAAAAACCAAATGAAACTAGAAACAAAGAAAATGAAGAACAAAACAAAAAAGACAAGCATGTCAAATTGAACCAAAAAACATGAAAAAAATGTAGACAACCAAAACACCCATGAATTGAAATGAAGTTTAAAATATTATGGAATACCTAGTTATCAATGTGGAAAGAAGGGAAAAGATGGGAAAGCAATAGCATGAAACAAGGAGATAAAACACACCAATGCCATGAACTAGCAAGCCAGCTTGAAAGTCATGGATAGAGAAGGGTTACAAAGATTGTTTTGGGTTTCAAATGAGTTACAGATCTTGGTTTCTATTTATCAAATGCATCATTAATTAAAAATAACCCCATAATTTTCTTCTTAATCTAACTTGGTACATACCATTAATTCCACATTAAATTTTATACAACTAAATTAAATATTCTAACAAGCACAGTGGTTAAGGTGACAAGACACAACCGCCATTAACCTTTCAAAATAAAGGATATCCAAAGTGAGTATCCTGATACACAAAAAACAAGGTGACGAAGGAAAAATGAAAGTGACAAGTATGCGTTGGAGGTTGGGCCTGACAAGGATTTCATACCAACCCTAAAAATATTGAAACCTCGAGAAGCGACAAAACACCTAGGGAAAAGAAAAAATAAAGGAAGAGAAGGAAAATAAAAAAGAAAGGAAAAAGAGGAAAAACATAAGGAATAAGGAAAACATAAGAAAATAAAAGAGAAGGAGAAGAGGAAAAAAGGGGGGTCCCCATTTTTTCAAAGACAAAGTGGGGTATGAGTGCAAGGCACAATAGTCTTGAAATATCAAAGCACCCTCACTAACTAGTTTTCTTTTTAACTCAACATATGGAACATAAAGATGGCCATGTGGGAAAATAGAAAAAGGATTAGGGGTAGGTGAATCCAGAGGACAATTATATCATCTTCAAGAATTGGAATCACATTACTAAATTTGGTAGACTATGGATTGAGCACCTAGATAATAAAACAAGATTATATTTCATAGAAGATAGCATCAAAAGGGATAGGGATGAAAACAATGTAAAATATTATCCATCTTGGAGTAGGAGATTAAGGAAAATCATAGAGTTATAGAGGTTAGTAAATTCACTATCAAGATTAGTGCTATGATGATAAAATATTGAGTGAAATTTTGAAAAAGAGAATGGGGACCCTACTTCTCCTTTATATGTTATCAAAAATGAAAAGGTTAGACCTAGTGCTAGGACCAGGAGAAGAAAATTAGAGAAGGATAAAATAAAGAGAAGCATTTGTTGGACCCCATCAAGCTACATGAAATTTTCTATAAAGTGGAGTTGAAGGATGGTGAAGCCTTATGGAAGCTATAACTTGACCTTATGCTTGAAATTCATTTATATTTTTATTATTTTGTTTAAAATTTGATGTTTATTATGTGTTTGTTTGATTATGGATATCTATTCCTTTGATAAATTTTTTTTATAATTGTGTTTCAGGATCCCTTAAAAACTATTACCCTTTACTTAAATTTTTTAAAACATCTCTACCAAAATATATAATTGTAATAATTATGCAATGATATAAATTCAACATCATCAATGCTAGAAGTATCTCAAGAATAGCATTTCTTCTCATTAACAAGATTGAAAATAAATTATTCACTAATAATAATTGATAATGAATATTTAACAATAAATATCAAAATATTATAATAATAGACCTTAAATATTATTTCACAACAATAATATAAGAATATAAATCATAAAATTATGTCACCAGAGTAATCCCAACAGATGAAAGAACATGGAATCCAAATCCAAATGATGTGTGCCTTTAAAAACTTCTCAAGTGTCGACATGTCGGAATGAGATATTATGCTTCAAAATGCAAAGAAGAAAGGTAAGAATTTTCACCTAAAAATAATTAAAATAACACATAGAATAGATTGTCAAGAATACCAATAAGATAAAAATTTAATAATCTCAAATTAATAACAAAATAACCACAAAGAATGTCACATGGATACTATAGAGATATAGGAAGTCATACTAATATAATTTTTCCAAGAAAAATTATCACAAATTTTTTTATCATCCAACAACTACATGGAGCAAGGTGTACATATAAGATCTTGCACCCCATAAATATTATGTAAAACTCATTTTTTTCTAGCCACTCTTAGTTTTATCATTTACTCATGCATTCATGTGTGATCTTGGAAAAAATCATAATTCTTCAATACTCATACAAAGTATAAGTGTCTAAAACATATGAGAAGACTCAATAAATTTTTTTATCTAGAGACACAATAAGATAACACATGAGACAAGTCTTAAAACATAATATAACATCGAGCCTTGCATAAACTTTTACAAAATTAATATAAATTAATTTAGACAACATGCAAAATTTAGAATAAAGTTTAGTAGAAAAATAATAGAAGAATAAATCCTAGTAACCTAAGTAGGATTAAGGTAGCAAAGAACACATTATTGTTACAGTTGACACTATGACATTCATCTAAATATGAAGTAAAGATACATGGAAAATAACCCAAGTCAAAACATCTAGGTCGGTTATTTGAAAGTGAACATCATATTTTTCATCATTATATAACACTTTTATGCATAAGGAAATAATTTGTTATCAAACATCATCCTTTACATAACACAACATTCTATTGGATATTCCCATGGGTTGTGTATTTTTTAGAATAATTTATTTATCACATTTGGATAAATCCATATTCTCTTTAGATTTTTCTTTTGTTACATGTTATATACTATTTTTAGGCTATTTTAATGCTTCTTTTAATGCTTTTCACTTAATCTTGTCACTTAGTAAACACAGCATGTGATTTTTTGTGAGTTTTAAGTCTACATTCTCCCATATTGGAGAAAAAATAGTGGGTCATCTTTTTAACGTACTCTCCAGCAAATAGATAAGTAGACTTTAGATATGCATCTTATACTTAACCCTACACATCATTATTCATTTTCATATTTTTCCAAATTATAAAATTCAAGTTATATGATTACACTATATTTTTAGTTATTATTTTCTCTCTTCATTACTTATGTGCATTCCTTCATTGTATTTAAATCTTGTTAGGGGTAATATTATTTAGTGATTTTTTTTTAATTTTATTTTAGTCTTAGAGTGACATAAGTTTGCTTCAATGAATTATACTCTATTGATCTAGTAAATTGATATCATTAAAATTCATTATAGCTTACATTTCTTTTTTATTGTTACATTGACATTTATGCACACTTAATTTTTAATACTCACCAAAGAAGGGCCAAAATGTAGAGTGAAAAAATATATACCCTAACACTTTTCCTATTTCATTTTACATCACTTCACATACATATTGATGTTCTTATGGTATCACTTCTATAATTAACCAATTTACATGCAAAGTACATTATTAATATATCTAGGGAATGCATATAAAGGAACCATTCTTAGGTCATTTTGCACATTAATAAACCACATTCACACACTCAATGCAATGATATTTTCATCTACAACTCTGTGTTCAATGTTAATTCTACTATGGCATCAACAATGTGACTTGTCTAAGGTACATGTAAGTCCTTAACTTCACCCCTTAAATGGAAATCCACAAAATGCTCCTTAGCACCACCATCTTCTTATGTACTTTTGATACTATTAGGAAAATAACTATTGTAGATATTGCAAGTTAGTTTTTTCTCACAATAGAATCAGATATATCATAATAGAATAATACCCTTAGATAGGACTACTATTATGGTTCTATGCAACTCTCTTTTTAAATTTCAACTATTTCTACTACTCAATTAATTCAATTCTAAGTTTCAATATACAACCTTCTTCGTAACACCATCCTAATAAAGAATTATAGTTTAAATAAAATAAAATTAACTATCAGATTTCTCTTTCATTAGATGTTCAAATATTATTTAAGTTCTCTTTAATTAAATCACATTACATACCCCACTCATAGTTCTAAGATATCATTTAAATTTAATTTATTTTATCCTCTTAAATTTTAGATATATTTGAAAGGTTAGGTTATTTGCTTTGACAAGATTATAAGGAATAAATGCTCTTCAAAAACATTTTTTTTAATAAAAATTGCAGGAGAGAAAACTATTTGGCATGTGCATACATTCCCCACTCTTTAAACGACACTCTTCATCCTCCTCGCCCCGATAAAACGAAAGCATTGCAGACTTTCGACCCTTATGTTTAAAATATTGAAACTCAGTTAGAAATTTGCAATACATGTCATTGGAGTGATCGTATCATTCATTTCAGTTACTTGGGGAAGCTCATCCGCTTTGGCTTCGAAATTAAAACCATTTGTACAAATGTGCTGCTCTGAATGATCGGCAAGAGAGATAATTGGGTGCATTACTTCAAGACTATGCAGATCATGGCATGGGTTTTCTTCAGTTGCGTTCAAATTGTCATGAATATTGTTCCAGCCAAATATGGAGTTCATGCTCAGAATAACATCGCCAAAGTCAGTGGTAACAGAATCTTCAAAAATTGTAGACAGGAACGCATCATACGAAACTAACTGAGGGGGGTCTTGCATCTCTGTACAGCCCAAATCATTGTGATCCAATATTTCATCATAACAACCTTGATGATCACTACCCGAATCATTGTGATCCCATATTTCATCATAACTACCATGATGATCATTGCTACCATCAATATACAGTGATGAGGATGAATAGTACTTTGGCTGCGTGGCTGCCATTGAATAGAACACGCGCTCATTTCTCTCATAAAGATGGCCTGGTGGTGTTGGTTGCTGCAGTGAAGTTTCTGTAGCAAGGCCCACATCATGGTTGGCAGATAAATATTGACTACAGTAATTCCTTCCATTGCAGTCTGCGCTCTGGCATTCAGAAAATCTTGTGCTGCTGTCTTCTACTGCAGTACGAAGAGGACGCTGAAATGCACAAGCCATATAACTTGTTCGATCATTTTGGCCGTCTGTAATGTGGCTAATATTGAAATAGACAACATCTTCATTAATATCTCAGAGTCGAATATTTATTTGGATTCAGGGTGGTCAGCTTTCCATGAATTCAGTCTGATGAAAAGAGCTCCCTTTTTGTCGGAAGATTCTGTACCAGATGATTCTAAGCCAAGTGATGGGAAGAAATTAATTGGATTGCTTATGATTCCAAGTCAATATAGTTTTTGAAACATTTATAAGATGCACCGTCAAGGGTCTGACACTGAGATATTAATGAAGCGCTCTGTTTGTATCGACTCTTCCAAACTAGTGATACGTCATACTAAGAAGAGCTATAAGCAACCAAAAGCCCGCCATAGCTGCTCCAGTTGCAGCAGAGTACATCAACATGTCTAGCAGTCCATGTGCTACACGTGTAGGAAGACTTGTAGGGCACCTTCACTCTACTGAACGAACTTTTTTCAAATCCATGAGTTTGGTGACCTCCCCAACTTAGCCGCATAAAACTGCCTCAAATCATAGAATATAATTTATTTTGAATTTCATATATTATTGAGCCAAATCATTGTGTCGACATATTTGGGCGGTTGGGTGAATGCTAAGCGTTTACAGCTTTGCGAGTAAAACCACTAAACTATTTGTTTATTTGTCCTCTCAATTCGTGGCACCTAAGAATCTCTTGTTTGCACCTACCCAAGTGGATGTTGAGTCCCTCTCTAGTATCTTGTCTCAATTTTGGTCAACTTTAGACTATTTGACCATGCTAACAATGAATGCACTCTTGCAAAATCCATCATGTGAGAATAGTGTGAGTATCAAATAGACATTTTTCTTCTACATCTCATGGGATCAAATTCACTTCAAAAACAAATCAAGGTGGGTGGGTGAATGCTATTGAAGACCACTCAATTCTAGTGATAATTCTAGGCTACATTACATTGAGGTAGTCACTTAAGAGCACAAAGAGGAAAAAGTTGCCAAAATTTTCTTTGCATGTTCTCTTAATCCATGGCACTTAGTCTTACGAAATGATGCATCAAGGCCCAATTTATTTAATCCATTTCTTACATAACCCCATGAGAGAAGAGCATGCATACAAGCTTATATAATAACTATAATGCATAAATCAAAATAGACAAACCACAAGATAACACAAGATATACCCTGAGAAAATCTTCAAGAGGGAAAAACCCAACCTCCAAAAGCATCTATACTTTATCTATTATTCGACAAATAAACAATACATGTATTTACATGGTTACAATAAATACTTGTGAATCATCAAGCCTCTCCAATGCACCCTCCATGTGTCCAAGCATGAATCCACGCATCCCATGTCATGCTTCACATATGCATTGTTCATAAAGATTCAATAATGATAGCTCACTAACCCATCCAACCTTAACCACTAAACATGTGTTTGTTTTTATAGATATAATCTCACACAAATACAACCGAGTGGTAAGATAAAACTATGTGCCACAAAACCATGTTAACACAAAACCATTGACCCCTCATTTAATAGTGGGTGGTAAGTTTCCACTTTATTAAATGCTTTCCCCAAATATTAAATTATTATCTTTATCTTCCACACATAAATTAATAAACCAATATTACAATACAAGATTACAAGTGGTCCCCAAATAATTATCTAATGTGGTTAAAGACACCTCCTAGATGTACCACAACTAAATAATTATTTAATTACAACACTCTAATATAAGAATTTATACAATGGTGTACAACATAAAATCCTAACATTCTCCCACTTATTGTATACATTGTATATGGGTCAATTAATGAAATACATCATCATAGCCATACATGAAACCACATGAATATCCAACATGCTCTCGCACTCCATCAAGGTACGTAAAATAAAATTAAAGTGACCACCATTTCAAGCAAAAAATCCTCTCATCCTTGAATGTACTACTTATGGAATAAAATGATAACAAAGGCTCCAAGCTATTGTCAAAGGTAAATACCAACATGATCAAAAATAGCATCCACAACACATGCTAATACATCCAACCATCCATACCTCCTAGGTATCAACAACATCAATAAACTCATGCCAACATATATCCAAGCCATCAAACTTGTCAATGAAAAACATACATATCAAGGAACTCCCACTATGTGGGTAATGCAAAATTTGAAAATGACCAAGGGGTCAATGCAGGATCATGGGTGTCCAAACTAGGCCCTTAAGTAGCAATAAAAAATTAGAAAAGAAAAGTTAGACAATTAGATATAAAAATTTGAATACGCTATTAACATAATTTGAAAAATATGTAACAAAATTTGTAGCAAATTAAATGTAGTTTTTAAGATACTATTCCTCTTTTGAACAAAAGTAAATCTATTTGGTGAAATTTTGAAATTTCAATACAGTAGTATTAAATTTTTAAGAAAAAAAATAAAAAGCAGGTGTATGTCTAACCAACTTAAGCACAAGAAAAAATAATATATTATCTTGAAACTTTCAATAGAAGTAGAGGAGACATGCTTGGATGTGTCAAATTTTTTTTATATTTTTTTTGCAAGTAAATAATTAGTTATGAATTTTATATTAGAAACTTTAAAAAAATACTAAAACTTGTTTGTCTCACCACCGTAACTTGGTCAAAAATTTATGAAAATAACTTTTCTTTCTTTTATCCTATAGTATGGGAAGCATAGAATGTGCTGCATGTTTTGGATTAAAAAAACTAAAATCATTTTAAAATTATGGTTTTTTTCAATTCGCCTATCAATCAGGATTTTAGTCAGAACGCATGCAAAAAATCAATAATAATAATCTATTTAATTCTAAATAAGTCATATCTTATATTGGTGGAATGTTGACAATTTTGTCAATAAACACTTTTTATTTCATCAAATTTGAATAATTTTTTTTTGTCAACCACTTTTGGGTCATATCACCACTTTTTGGACCTCCATGATCCTACACTCACCCCAAGGCATATCAAATATATAAAAAAAAATATATACCAAAGGTTTGATAAATGACCAAAACATGATGTACAAAGAACAATCACAATGATCCACACATGCGATAATAAGTAGATATGTACTCTTTCACAACATGTCATCATAATGCTCTCATATCATAAGAACATGAAATCCCACGAAGGAACCATATAATGAAGAGAGAACACCTATAAATCATAATATGTCCTACCAACACCTCAAAGTGCTATGTTGTGTCAAGTATGATCTCCTTACAACCCCAAATAAAAACCTTCAACAAAACCCAAAATGTTTGATCTCTTAGATCAAACAAACATATGAATCATGTATAATACAAACATGGATGAAAGCCTCTCTAACAAGGAAGATCAAACTCAAAGTATTTATCACAAAATCAGGAAATTAAAACCCAATAACCATTTCCTAAAGTTCTCATCAATGAATGATAGTATAAACTCATATGCACAAGGAGATAATAGTACTAAACATCCCTCAAAATGAATCCTCTAGAACCAACTACCAATAGCTCAAAATCCATATCTATGAAAGATATAAAAGTAAAAATCATGCTAAAAAATCCTTAAATGAGTCTCCTAAAATAAATTACCATAGCTTAAGACCCATTCCCATGAGAATATAAAGCATGAAACATAACACATTTGAATCAAGAATGGAAAAATACCTTTGAGATGATAAACTACTAATCATTTACCATGAGTGGAATGAGAATACTCCTCTAGGATAACGAAGCCATCATGACTCACTCCAAGAATAATCTCCTCTATAGGTCCATAATGAACTCATGTCAACATCCAAGTGAAGGCTCCTCTATCTTCTTGAACCAACAATTTTTGTGGTGCTATGTGCTTCTCTTGCACTCTTAGGGTTTTTCATCTAAAAGGAGAGAGATAGACCCAAAAATTGAGGTGGTTCACTTAAACTAAGGTATGTATGATGAAATTATGACTAAATGCAATGATCTAGATGTAGAAAAGTGATGAAATCAATTGATTATGAGTGTAGAACCAATGAAATATGAAATGTTTGAAAACATAGTGATGTTTGCAAAATGACTAAAAAGGTGGACAAAAATGCAAATAGAACTAAACAAAAAGTTGTAACTTAGAATGTGTGCACCTATAAGACTAATGAAGATTGGAAATCACTTTGAAAATTTAGAAAAGTTGACTTTTTAACTGACTGGGATTCATTCGCCACCTTGGGTGAATTCATCCCAGGTCAGGGTTTTTTGCCTAGGAACTGATTTCTACTAAACGAGTACTAGAATCTGCATCTAACTCTAATAGACACCTCCAGTGGGACTCATTTTCCATTGATGGTGAATAAGTCCTTTTTCAATTTTTTGCAAATTCAAATCTTAGATCTGTACCTTGTCACCTACACAGTACTTCTTGATGAGAACCCATATCAGAATCTTAAAAAATACCTACAAAATAGCTTAAAATTTGTTGTCTAATGGGGGGTTTTCCTTGGTAAAACCCCTAATTGGGTAATTAAACCTTGAATGGATAAAAATTTGCATAAAAACCCTAGCCTTAAGTGTGTCAAAGACTAGGAAAATCTAAAGTATGACAACCCTAATCTAATGTGCTAGAATAAGATGAACAAATGTGATTTGAATGATTCAAGACTTCAATCTGAGAAACCCTACAACATCTCAAATGAATGTAAATGAAATGCAAATGTAATGAAAACCTTAAATTTGAAGATAGAGAGAAAATGGAAGATGGAATTACTTCGAAATCAAATCTTTAGGTGTGATTTGATGGCTAGTTGCATCTCCTAAACCTATATTTCTCCATGATTCACCATAGGCATCCATCATCAACTCTTTGCAATGTTGAATCTTGAACAAAAGGTGAGCTTGAAGACCTACAAAAACCCTAGTTTTCTACCCTAAAGCTTCAACTTTGCTGTAGAAAATGCTAATGAAACTTATTGTGGAAGACTCTTGATACTTGAATTTTGATTTCACTTTGTAAAAATGGCTAAGAGATGTGAAAAATGACCTAAAATGTGTATTTGCTGGCATAAACACCTAATTTTCCCATTATTTAGACCTAAGAGGCCAACATCCATCGAAAAATTGAATTAAATTTATTAAATTCCTACTGAAAATTGAATTTTTCTCCCAAAAGGGACTCATTCACCACCCTTGGTGAATGGGTCCCACCAGAGGGGACTCATTCACCCAAGGTGGCGAATGGGTCCCACTAGTGATTTTTAGAGGTGGGTTTTTGAGATATGAGTGAATTAAGTGTTGTTTGTCAGGATTTAGATGATTTTTAAGTGAAACGAGCCTCTAGATAAAAAATAATTGGTCTTAGGGGCCTATAAATGCTATTTTGAAGAATGAATAATGCAAAGGTACTCAAAATTAGGTCCAAATTAAGTGTGAAATTATCTCTTTTCTCAAGAGTGTCCAATTTTCTATGCCACGCTTCCTACTAAAACCTCCAACGAGTAATTGTCTCAAGAAAATGTATCTAATCCCAAGATACATCCAAACTCACCTAAGTCTCCAAGTATCCATGAGTACCTAAAACTAATAAATCCATGCTAAAATCCAAGTGTAAAATAACACTCTCATGAAGCTCCCAAGAAAATGACCAATGCACTCAATACAAAGAGAACCAACAAGACCGATGTCAACAATCCAATTGAAGAATCAAGAACCTATCATGACATCATGATCTAACCATCTCCTCCACGGAGATCACATGAAATAATACATGCATTATTGTCTCAAGAGAAACTGTATCATACCAAAACTCTAATCTAGAACCAATAATACATCATGACATAATACTAGACACAATCTAAACAAAGAATCAACATCTCTAATCACATGAAGATAACCATCTCCTAACAATGAATCTATAGATGTGAAAGAACTCTTTTGCAGCAATAGGATCTAAGAGCTCCTCTAATACTTCCAAAAACACTAAATATGATCATCCACCACCAATGATGAATCCATATCACTACCAACAACTCCCAATGAACTGTGATACTGAGATACACATGACATCCTGACAACCATCTCCTAAATGAAGATCACCATGGTTCACCCACACTCAACTGTTATCCCAATAGGTCCATAAAAGAAGTAGAACCCACATCTTTAAGACAAGAAGATACAATCACCATAAAAACAAGAAGAATTAATTCTAAACCACCAAATCATCACTATCAGAAGATCCCATTGAAGTTTATAACCAATGAAATGGAACCAAGCTATCATGACATTGTGATAAACCACATGCTACAAGTACCAAACATTTACAATCATGGCAATGTAATCATCCATCCTCTCATTTTAAAGCAACATACCTATGCAAAAATGACCACAAACAAGGAAAACTAATGGATTTTGCATCAATACTAAATCATTCTCATGGATATAGATGGTCCACGTTGAGTCATCCCACTACAAGTAAATGGGTGATCAACCCATATAGCTACATAACTTGTAGATCCTAAACATTGAAACATGTAAAATCATCATCACATAAGTAACCTAGAAACCAAGATACCAAAGAAGATAATATTGTAGACAACAAGACTCAAACACTAAATCAACTATAGATCCAATTTTCCAAACATGTCCATAAATAAGTTATCATAGTCAAGGAACCAATAAAGCATCTAATAGATGAGAACAACCTCCTAACACCAAACCATATCACCATGAAACAACCACATATAAATGATCTTTTCATGCCAATTCTCAAATATACCTACATATCCATGACACCCTAATCATCACCAATGTCATACACTCAACTATCACCCTCACTATAATGCCCACTTTTCATAACCTTCAAATTCCCATATGAGATCACTATTAACAAGTGATTGTGCTTACCCTCACTTTTGGGGACTTTCAAAAGAAATCCCAATCTTTGGGGGTTGTGTAAGACCCTGTCTCATGTGGCCTTCTTAATCATGTTAGTCATTTGTGGTTTATGTCTTATATTTTATGTTCTTTTATGTTACACTTGATTGATGGTTGTTCTTATACAATGAAGATGTTTGTATTTTTTATTACTTTATCTAACTAATAGTTATTGTGATTTCTTATGATAACTAGATGAATTCCTTGTCTACATATGTATGCAATGATCAAGATGTCTAGTTATTGGTAATAACATTGTGAATATTAAGTGGAATACATTATGTTAGATGATTATACATATTGTGGGTGTGAGTAGGTGTGAATATAAAGGTAATATTCAATATTTACATGTAGTAGTATTTTTTAAATAGATTATTGATATAAGTTGTGATGTTTTGATAATAAATAATATGACGAATTATTGCTTGACTCTAAAAGGTATTATGCAACTAGGGAAAGTTAAATTATATGTTTTTGACTATATTAGTAGGGAAAAGGCCCTTGATCCCACCAGTTACAAAAAGAGCTAAAAAATAGAAAACAACAAAACCAAACTAATTACTGTTTAGCATTCACATGAGGGCACATAGGCTAGAAAAATAATAACCTAGGTCTAGAAGGCCAAATAACCATACATAGTATAATAAAAAATACTAGAGGCAAACTTAAGACTATCTTATCTAGGTGCGTGTAGGCCATAATTCAAATTAACCATAAGCTCTCAAGCCACATAACCATTCATATAGACAAAAAAATAGTAGTTCAAGATGAACATAAAAAAACACTAGAGGGTGATCCCACAATAGTGGTTTACAATTTTTGGCCAAAGTAGATATTGAACTAATTTTTTCTAAGTAAATCCTCACTTTCGGGCACCTATAGCGGCTAAACCATGAGGAATTTGAAGATGATGCAAACTAGAGTTTCATGAAATTTTGTCTGTAGATTTTAAATATATTTTTTTCAAAACTTTTGGAATCAGATTGCACTTGGGTATGTGTAGGATCATGATGAGCCAACAAGTGGCAATATGATGGGTATGTAGTTGGTGACTTTTTTTTACCCAAAATTGATGAAATGAAAAGGGTTTTCAAAGGAAATTATTAGCTTTCAACCAATATAAATTATGTTTTATTTTGAATTTAACAAGTAATTATTATTCATTTTCTATTCAAATTACAACTAAAGTCTTGATTGATAGGCTGATTGAAAAACATCTATAACTTTCAAACGATATCACATTCTATGCTTCACATACTATAGGATTAAAGAAAGGAAAATTGAATTTCATGAAGTTTTGATCAAGTTAAGGTGGTCATACATACGAGTTTTTTATATTTTTTAAAAGTTGTAAAAAAAAAAATCATAATTAATTATTTTCTTGGAAAAAATTGCAAAAAAATATGCATCACATTAGGACATGAGTCCTCTACTTATATCTAAAATATTATAAAAAAATATTATCATTTTATTGTGGTTAGGGTGGTCAAACAGACACTTACCTTTTATTTTTTCCCTAAAATTTAACTCTTGCATTGAAATTTCAAATTTTCACCAAATAGATTTTCTTTTTTAAACAAACCTAGTAGTTTAGAAACTACATTCAATTTCTACAGATTCTATTCTTACATATTTTTGAAATAATATAGATAACTTATTTAAATTTTTATGTTAAGTTGCCTAACTCGATTTTTCTGAATTTTTGCCACTTAAGGGCCTATTTTTTTCATGATGATCCTGCACATACCCACTTCTTTTTCCATCTCCCTCGAAAACTAGTTTTTTTTAGAAAATAACATTTAAAAAAAATGATGCTCACCATATAACGCATAACCTTTTTTCCATGAAGGATAAAATTCTAATTATTTTGAATTTAGATTTGTAACTCCAATATATAATGCTTCCACTTGGTTAGATAGTTTTTTATTAAATATTTTTTCTTTATTCATGTTTCAAAGTTAAATCAATTACAATTTAGACATAGTGCAACTGTATAACGTATAACTTTTTTTGTATGTATCGAAATTCAATTTTTTTTTTGTTGGATCAAGGATTTCAATATCTAGTGCACTCATATTTTTCAAAATTTTTTTGATAATCTATTATTTTTCCACATGCAGAATAGAGAGCTTGAATTTCGGTGAAAAACCTACATTCACAAGAAATAAAAAATAAATATAATAATAAAATTAAATTTATTTAAAATTATACTTTTTGGGAAGCTTATAATAAGGAATACATACAAAAAATAAAATTTAAATGAATTCATTTGATCCCCCAAAAGGTAAATCAAAAGTGTTTTTTTATCAGCATTTTGATAGGTGTGAATGAGACTCCGTTATAGGATGGTTTAAAACTAGTGGGGTTCTATCCAAGGGGGTTTGATCTAAGGTAGTTTGATCAAACCATATTAAATTGGAATGCTTTAAATGGAAATTTTTAAGGCTTAAATCATTATATTTTCTAAAAATATGTGATTTCAACAAAAATAAGAATCTCCTAAAAATTGTAAACCAGCTTTGTGGGATCACCCTAGAGTTTAAAGATAGACATAAAACTAAAGCACCAAAAATACATAATAGAAAAAAACCAAAACCACAAGATAGGGAGACATTATTTGGAATTGGAAATTAGCTCCCAATCGTCTGCAATCTTGGAGACAAAATATCTCCAGTTAGGAACACCTTCAATAGATAAGTCATTTGTCTCTTCTTACTTTCCCACCTTCTTGAGTTGTTTCCTTATTTTGGTTTGGCTAGAAACTGCACCAACCATTTCTCTGCACATAATCCCATTAGTAACCTTCATGAGAGTCATAATGGCTTTCTCCATATCTTACCTAGATCTACACCTACAAATAAGTAATTTTTCTTTTCAAAACATCAATATTAGTATCTTCTATAGAAGGAACACCAGGGGCCTTATCTTTATCCTCTAGGGTGTCCATCCCAATAGCCTCGATAGCCTCCTCCCCTCCCATGTCCTCCTCCTTTTTATCCTCCTCTTCCTCCAAATCATCTTCCTCCACCTCATTTTCAATGTCATCACTTTTTGTTCTCTCACTATCCACATCAAACTTAGGTTTAAATTCCTCAATTATTAGCAAATCCTCTTCCTCTTCCACTATAGAAATCCCTTTTCCTTTTTTCATTTTTGTTAGTGGAGGCCACCTTTTCTTGTCTAGCTGATCTTCTACCACCTCTTAAATGTTTTCCAAGCCCCTCTTTGTTCTCCTCCTTCTGAATCTTCAAAAATGTAAGGAAAGTAGAGGTGCAGAAACACCTTCCTAATACAAAATCCTCAAGAAAGAAGTGTAGAAAAAAATTTCATTTAACAAGTTATATTTATTGAAATGTGCATTCACAGAACAAAAGGATAAAAAAATTCATCACACATAGAGATAACACCATATTTATGTGGGAAAAACCTTATGAGAGAAAAACCCACACACTATGTAAATTCACTTTGTATTATAATAAATAAATTACATATAGAGTTACAGACTTCACTCTCAGATGTTAACTCATAGCAACAATACAATCCCTTGGTTGACCTCACTTTCTAATTATAGTTCCTCTCACACTTTTACAATGCTCATAAAAGCATATAATCTTCAGCCATATAACCACAATTAGGTTTTCATTAATTTCACTATTTTCACTGACAAAGCTTCCTTCATCTTAGGCCACATGCACCACCATCTAGCATTCATCAAGCCACCCAACAATTAATTCAATTAGAGAAAATGTTACCATATTTGCTCTATATCAACCCTCGAGTCTGATAATGCATAATTTAATACAAATATATCACTATCAGGAAATACAACTTTCAGTCCAATGATTGTTGATACACAACAACGATGTAGAATCAATGAATGAATTTGTGCCATGTGCCAGCACATCACTCATCCACTGCTTTTGATTATCATACCGTTCGGGTCTCTACCTCCATTGGAATTCTTCCAAGACTTTGGGAGATCTCTCCCTGAAACCTCATGTCACATCAATAAGCTATGAATGGGATATCACCGAATGTTTAAGAGATATCAGAGGATCTCACACTAACACCACCTTGTCACATCAACATCGCTACCATTGTGCACTGTTAATGAGATATGCCAAGTCAAAGAGACTTAGGAGTATCTATCACTAAAACCATAAGGTCACCTCGATGCAATGGTCCACCAGGCTCATAGTCCTTGGAATGTTGAACAAACACGAAATGTCAAAGAGACATTTATGAATGTCCTGCTAACAAGAATGACTCACGCCAACATGTCCCCACCACACTCCATAGGAATGTCGAAGAGACATCAGTATAACTCCCACTGACACTTCTTTGTCTTGTCGACAACAAAAGGGATCACCAAGTCAGGAGAAACCCAAACTTTAGAGCCTTTAGTTGGAGGTTAGGAAATTCCTGAAACCCACAACAATAAGGAGATTTCCATGACACAAGGTTATGAAACTCACAAACCCCATGGCATCATTTTTGTAGTTCAAAAATACAACAATCTCGTGACACGCTCAATGTCACCAAGTTATAAACCTTTAGAACCCCGCGACTTAGGTTTCAAGGTTCTAGATTTCGGTGATAGTCCGATAATGAAGGTGAACAAAGGGAAAAATGCCAAGTCTTTAAGAGAGGTTCAAGCCAGCAAGTTGAGGCATATTTTCCAACAAGCTCCCACTTGATGAAGACTTATAGGCTTCCTCTAAACTTGAAGTTATTGTAAGTCATAGGCCCCAATGCCCATTGAATTGGCACACCACCTATACTTGTCTATGCTCACGAGCTTTGTCAATGCATAAGTGACATTCTCTAGAGTGTCAAATTTTTCTAGATTAACCTTTCCATTCTCCACCATATCACGAACAAAATGATACTGAACATCAATGTGCTTTGTCTTGGCATGGAATGTGTGACTTTTTGCCAAACAGATAGCACTCTGACTATCAGAACAAATCCTAATATGCCTTGCAATAAACCCAACATTAGAACATATATGTCTAAGCCAAACAACTTCTTTGTAGGCATGTATTGCTGCCATATAATCTGCCTTAGTGGTAGATAAAGTGACTATCTTGCCACTCCCTCATCCAACTCACTACACCACCAAATAACATGAAGATGTATCCACTAGTGAATCTTCTACTGTCAATGTCCCTTGCCAAATTAGAATCCATATGCCCATGAATGCTAAGAGATCTCTTTGATCCAACCGATTTTCCATGATAACACAAAGCATACTCCAAAGTACCCTTCAAATATTTGAAAACTCTCTTCGCAACATCCCAATGTGGTCTTCCTAGATTAGCCATAAAACAACTAAGTACTCCCACTACTTAGGAAATGTCTAGCCAAGTATAAATGATTGCGTACATTAAAGTACCAACTGCACTTGCATAAGGCACCCTAGTCATGTCCTCCATCATGGTAGGATATTTTGAACAATCTTCAATAGATAGCTTCATTTTGGGCTACAACATTGGAACAACTAGCTAAGCTTGCAATCCATCATACCAAATCTCTCAAGGATAGTACTAATATACTTGCTTTGGGTATGTGCAGGATCATGATGGGCCAAAAAGTGGCGATATGATGGGTATGTGTATGGTATGTGGCTGATGACTTTTTTTTACCCAAAATTGATGAAACTAAAAGGGTTTTTAAAGGAGATTATCAGCTTTCCACCAGTATAAATTATGATTTACTTTGAATTTAATAAATAATTATTATTCATTTTCTATTTGAATTATGACTAAAGTCCTAATTGATAGGCTAATTGAAAAAAATCTATAGCTTTCAAATGGTATCACATTTTTTGAATCTGAAACATGTGTCACTTTCTATGTTTGCATACTGTACGATTAAAAAAAGAAAAATTGAATTTTGTGATTTTTTTATCAAGTTAAGGTGGTTAGACATACGAGTTTTATATTTTTTAAAAGTTGTAATAGAAAATTCATAATTAATTATTTACTTGGAGAAAAATTACAAAAAATTATGCATCACATCAGGACATGAGTCCTCTACTTATATCTAAAATCTTATAAAAAAATATTATCATTTTATTGTGGTTAGGGTGGGCAGACAAACACCTACTTATTTTTTCCTTAAAATTGAAGTACTACTGCATTGAAATTTCAAATTTTCACCAAATAGATATTTAAAAAAAATAAACCTAGTAGCTTAGAAACTACATTCAATTTGCTACAGATTCTATTCTTACATATTTTTGAAATAATATAGATAACTTATTCGAATTTTTACGTCAAGTTGCCTAACTCTGACTTTTCTAAATTTTTCGCCACTTAAGGGCCTATTTTTTCCATGATGATCCTGCACATACCCCTCTAGATGAGCCAAAGCTTTCAACTTCCCCTATCCATCCCAATTTACATTCCTAGAATATACCTTGGTGCACCTAAATCTTTCATTTCAAACTGTACTGACAACTGAGATTTTAGATTAGAAATCATAGTCTTACTATTTCCTATGAACAACACCTCATCAACATATAGGGCAATAATAATAAATCGATAAATTTTAGTTTTGTAATAAACACAATGATCTGATTTTGATCTCATGAATCCTAATGACAACACAAAGGTGTCAAATTGTTGGTACCACATTCTAGGCGATTGCTTCAAACCATACAAAGATTTCTTTAACTTGCAAACCAAATTTTATTTACCCTTTTCAACAAAGTGCTCAGGATGGGACATATAAATTTCTTCTTCCAACTCTCAATGAAGAAATTTTGTCTTCACATCAATCTGCTTGATCTCTATGTCATAAATTACTGTAAGTGACAAAAAAAATCTAATAGATGTCAACTTAGCTATAGGAGAAAAAGTTTCTCCATAATAAATTCCCTGCTCCTGGGAATAACCTTTTGTGACCAACTGAGCTTTATACTTCTCCACACTACCATCTAGACCAATTTTCTTTTTGAATGCCCATTTACAGACAACAACCTTTCGACCTTCAAGTAAGGGTACCAAATCTTAGGTTTCATTCTTTTTCAAAGATTCCATTTCCTCATTCATGGCTTCCAACTAGGAATTTGAATCAGACATATTAATTGCCTCTTTCATAGTCCAAGACTCATTAGTGCTATTAATCAAAGCATAGGAATAGTTTGAATCCAACATATAAAATACATACCTATCAGGTTGACGCTTTTCATGTGTAGACCTCACAGGTTGAGGCTGAGGTTGTGGTTCTTCTTCTTCAGAACTCTCAGAGCTACTAGAAATCTCTTTAGTTTTAGGTACACTTTGTAATTCCTCTTTATCTAGAGTTTGAGGAATTTCAACTACATCATTCTTCTTTTCTCTTTCTTCTTTGACTACAAATCATCTACTAAAGGCTTCAATTGATGGAAGATTACACTTTTGTTGTACAAAAAATTCTTAGTAATAGGATTCCAAAGCTTGTATCCTTTCACACCAATACCATGGCCAATGAAGATACATTTGACAACCTTCTCCAACTTTGATCTTTTCTCATTCGGCACATATTCATATGCCTCATAGCCAAAGATGTGAATATGTCTCAAAGAGGGCTTCTTACCAGACCACGCTTCCAAAGGGGTTTTTTCCACAAGGGATGAACAAGGTGAATGATTAATCACGTAACATGTTTTAGCAATAGCCTTAGCCTAGAACTTATGCTCTAGACCAACACTACTCAATATACTTCTTGTTCTTTCCTTTAGCATCCCATTCAACCTTTCAACAACTCCATTCTGTTGTGGTGTATAAGGCGTAGTTTTATGCCTTTTAATCCCATGGTCTTTGTAGTACCTTTCAAAATCTGCAAAAGAAAACTCACTGCCATTGTTTGTCCTCAAGCATTTAATTTTCCTTCCAGTCTAATTTTCCACCAAGTTTTTAAAATCTTTAAACTGACTGAACACTTTTGATTTACTCTTTACAAAATACACAAATTCCCTTCTCAAATAATCATCAATAAAAGAAAAATAATATCTAAAATTTGATAACAAAGGAACATTCACTTGACCAAATACATCATAATGAACCTAATCTAGTATGCCAGAAGATTTATGAGGACTCAAATAAATTGAAACACAGTGTTGCTTTCCATAAATACAATGTTCACAAAAATCAAACTCAAGGTTACAATCAACAAGCCCTTCAACTAGATTTTAATTTTTCAAGTCTTTTAAGCCTTTCTCTCCTATGTGACCGATTCTATGATGCCACAACATGGTTGTCTCTATTGGGAGTTTCACCTCCAAGGAATTTGCACCTAGAGGAGCTTTATTCTCCTCTACACAATCAACTTTGCTTGACTTTACAGAGACATTGTTACATTGAATAGGAAATGCATCCAGCTTGTATAGAGTGCCCATGTATGCACCCTTAGCCAACACCATTCAACCTCTAGTTATCTTACAACCTCCACTCGAGAAAGAAACTTGCACGCCAAGATCATTTAACTTACTAAAAAAAAGAAGATTATGATCCAAACTTGGTATGTGTAGTACACTATGAATTCCTTTGATTCTTCCGTGAGGGAATTGGATTCTGACTCTTCCACAGAAAACAATTTCTAGAGTTGGATCACTTGCCAGGAACACCTTTCCACCATCATACTTTTCATACCTAGTGAACCAATCTTTGTGAGATGTCTTGTGAAAAGATGCACCTGAAGCAATCAACCAAACATCTTATGATGCCTAAGTTGCCAAGGAAACAATGAAGGAATCTACATCACTCTGAGAAGTGTCATTGTCCGAAGAGTTGTTGTTGTTCTTCTTCATCTTTTTCTCCTCCTTACAATCCTTTCAGATATGACCATACTACCCAACGTTCCAGCATTTCACCTTGGACTTCTTACTGGGATATTTTTATCTCCCTTCAAATTTGGATTTAGAAGTCTTATCTTTCTTCTTACCTCCCTCCTTTGATCTACCCTAAATAGCAAGCACCTCCTTGGCCATTTCAGAAGATTTCCTTTGCATTTCTTCTGACAGTAGTAAAGCAACCACATCTTCCATCTTGAAAGTAATTGTTGTACTTCCAATAGCCATTACTAGATGATCCCAAGTGTCAGGTAAGGAACATAACAAAAGCATACAATAATCCTCCTTCTCTATCTTCACACCCACAAATGCCAACTAAGCAACAATCATATTAAATGAATTTACATGGTCTGCTATAGATTCTCCTTCTTCCATATTCAAGGAGTATAAATTTTTCCTCAGGAATGACTTATTCACATGGAATTTCCCTAATAAATGTCACCAAATTTCTTCCTTAATGAATGTCTAGTCTTCTCCTCATGGACATTTAGGAGTATAGAATCAACTAGAAAAATTCTTATCACCCCTCTAGCTTTTCTATCCACGAGGTTCCAATCTTCTTGCTCTATACCTTGTGGCATAGTTTCAGATACAACAATCCAAGGTCTCTATCCACCAACAAGTCTTCCATTCCGAGTTTCCACAACTCAAAATTCCACCATTGAACTTTTCAATTTCTACTCTTCCTGATGTGCTTTCAATCTCAATCTATAAACAATACAATTATTTCTTCTCTTGCAAGACTCCCACTAAATAAGATTAGCACAAAAAACCATCCCTACTGATAAGGATAACACAACTAGCTAGGCTCTAATACCACTTGTAAGGAAAGTAGAGGTGTAGAGTCTCCACCTTCCTAATGCAAAATCCTCAAGAAATAAGTGCAAAAAGAACTTTCATTTAAAAAGTTACATTCATTGAGGTGCACATTCATAGAAAAAAAGGATAGAAAAAGTCATCACACACAGAGATAACACCTAATTTACTTGGGAAAACCATTATGGGAGAAAAAAACACACACCAAGTAAAGTCACTTTGTATTACAATAAATAGATTGCATAAAAAGTTACAAAATTCACTCTTAGATGTTAACTCACAACAACAATATAATCCCTTGGTCGACCTCACTTTCTAATTACAATTTCTCTCACACTGTTACAATGCTCATAAAAGCATACAATCTAGAACCATATAACCACCGTTAGGTTTTCATTAATTTCACTATCTTTACTGACAAGCTTCCTTCATCTCGGGCCACACACATTTCCATCCAGCATGCATCAAGCTACCCAACAATTAATTTGGTTACAGAGAATGTTACCATATTTTCTCTGTGTCTACCCGTGAGTATGGTCATGCATTTAATACAAATATATCACTATCAAGAAATACAAATTTTGGTCCAATGATTGTTGATTCACAACAGTGATGTAGAATCAACTAATGAATTTGTGCCACGTGTCAACACATCACTTATCCACCGCGCTTTTGACTATCATACCATTTAGGTCTCTACCTCCATTGGAATGTCACCAATACTTTTGGAGATCTCTCCATGAAAACCCCATGTCACATTGATAAGATTTGAATGGGATATCACATAATTTCTAAGAGACATTAGAGGATCTCACACCGATACCACCCTATCACATTGACATTGCTACCACCACACCATTGATGAGACATGACTAGTTGAAGAGAATTAGGAGTATCTCTCACCGACAGCATAAGGTCACCTCAACGCAATGGTCACTAGGCTCACAATCCTTGGAATGTCGAATAGACATTTATGAATGTCTTTCTGACAAGCACGATTCATGCTGACATGTCTCCACTGCATTACATTCAAACGTCGAAGAGACATCGATAGAACTCCCACTGACACCACTTTGTCTCATAAAAAACAAAAAGGGATCACCAAGTAGGAAGAAACCCAAACTTTAGAACCTTTACTTGGAGGTTAGGAAATTCCTAAAACCTGTGTTAAGGAGATCACCATGTCGAGAGGTTATGAAACTCACGAACCCCATGACATCTATTTGAAAGGTCTGAAATCTAGTGATCTCATGACACGCTGAATGTTGCCAAGTTATAAACTTTTAGAATCCCGTGACTTAGGTTTCCAGGTTCTAAATTTTGGCGATAGTTTGACAATATGAAGGTGAAAAAATGGAAAAATTCCAAGTCTTTAAGAGAGGTTCAAGCTAGCAAGTTGAGGCATATTTTCCAACAAGAAATACTAATGATGTTTCCATGCTTATAAATATTGTTTAACTTTTTAGCTTTAGGGGGTTCTAGTAAAAGAGGAGAGTTCTTTCTTTTTTATGGTGTGGCTTTTAGCAGCTCCATCACACGAGTTCTCTTCAAGAATAAGGTTAGGCTTAGAGGTAGATTTTTTGACACAAAAAATTAGTGTTTTTAGTAGCGGTCAAGGGGATACCTTCTACTGGCTCAATCCTAGGAGCATGGAGCCTAGGGTTAATCTTAGGAATATGCTGAACATTTTTTACATGAATAGCATTATTTTCATCATAATTTTTGGGAGGGTCTTCATATCTAATGATTAAGGGGTTTCCATGTAGGTTATTAGCCATGAAAAACTTTTAAAGGGCCATTCTAAGCCCCTAGTGCAGGGGAGGTGAAGCACCCTTTTGAATATTCTATTGCAGTGAAGAAAGAAAATAAAAAGGAAAATTTTGTCATTGTTCCTAATGTGGTTCAAGATGGGGAAGTGGTAGGCATGTACAGTCATATACCTTCCTTCTAAAGTAAAATAGTGCATTCATGACAAAAAAAAAAACCATGGTGAAAGATGGAGGGAGATCAAGTCAAGCTTTTTCGTTCTGGAATCTTATCAATACCTCCCCATCATGTAAGGATTTCTCAAGAAAACCTTGATATTCCCCACTATTTTTTTCACCATCCTCCTACCTTCATTTTCCAAGACAGTGGCCTCAGTAATAAGTTGGGTCGTCAGTTCAAACTTCACAACTCCTATGGACACATGGCAAGTAATAGAACTCTTACAAGAAACTGTAATTACTTTCTTCTCAATTTGATAGGTATGCATCTCAAAAGGATGATAAAAGAAATTAACAAGCAATTAAAGGGAAAAGGAAAGATTGAGATTTGGCTTTTAGTTAGATTGTGTTTAATCTACAAACAATGCTTTATATTTTTTTACTTTTCCTTTCATTTGCATAATTAGAAACTTAATATATATGGATATCTAGTCAATATCAAAATAAAGCCATCTGGAGATTAAACCATGAACATCGCCAATTTAGAAATCCTTTAGCAATTCCTTTCAAATTTTAGATCAATAAAGTTTCCCATTTTGTAACTTAAGATAAAATGTTACTTAGCCTTTGATTTATAATTATGTCTTTCTCTACGTGGTACGTAAGATTGTGAATTTTTTGCTATCAAGAATGTTGAAGATGTTTTCCCTAGGTAAAGTAGGAGAAATCATGAATTATGATGCATAGAAGGGGATCTTCTCACCTAGAAGTTGTGATTTCTCTTTCTATTTATGGTGTGCACCAAATGGAACTTATATATCTTTACTAATTCAAATTGGAATTATAGAAAGTCTAAACTATTGATATTGATATTGTTAGAAGATCTAAGCTATGAGTTTAATCCATAAAGGTTAATCCATTTATTAAATTAATTGTTGCATTAATATGTGACACTCTTTTGTTATTGAAATAATTTAATTTAATGGTGTCGACACTTGGAGAGAGTAATTTAATATTTTAGTTGTCTTAATTCCTTCACTCAACATATGAAATCAATTGTTAATACTATAATAATCTTGTGATAGAATTGAGTTGGAAATTAAAACTTCTTCTTCATGAAATTATCCAAGAACATATTTCATTTATTAATGCTATTTTATTTGAAATGTTTTTTCTAGGAGTAGAAGTCGTTAGTTTAGTTATCTCTATTCCTCCTTCACTCTTTTGTGTAAATGTATGCGTTAGAACTGTCAAATTTCATGTCATTGTGAATGTCGAGAACATATTACTAAGTTTTACCTTCGGTTGATTAATAAAAAAATTGGTGGTAATGTTGTGTTCTTCTTGTTTATTATGTTTAGGGTTATTAATATTATTCCCACCAAGGTAATTGTAATTCTAATATGTGTGTTGATTTGTGTTTGATAAAAAAAATTGTTGTTGTGCATGGTTTAGTTGTGTAAAATTTTGAGGCATGCATTTGGTATCAAAGAAGGGTTCCAACACTAGGAACTATGGGATTGTTAACTTATTTTTCTTAGGTTCCCACTGTGTGCAATTTCTTAATTATTAAGTAAATTTTTGAGTTGTTGATATTTTTGGCTGAAGTTGAAGATAGGATCAATTAAGTGACTCTATCCTTAGTCTTGCAATAAAAAGGTTAAAAGTAGTATATTAATTATAGCTTGATAAAGCTATATTATCTTATCTTTGAATTCAAATTCCTTCAATTATTAACAATTTTGTTGTGATTATTATCGCCTTGTCCATGTTAGGAGCAAGTTTCTTTTCTTTAAGAAGGAAAGTTCTTTTGAATAACTTAAGTTTATGAAATTTTTATTTTATAGGAATTATTTGAAGAATCTTTGATGTTAACTCTAAGTGTTCTCTTTATTTGGATTCTTGGTTTAATATATTTGTTCTTGAATTCATAATATGAACTTGATATTTGGCTTAAAGAATGTTAGTCTTGTTTGTGGGAAAATTGGCTCTTGAACTGGTTAACTAAATCATAATTTTCTTAAAATAAGTAAGTTACCTATGTTCATAAAAATTGAATTCCTTGCATCATAATGAAGATAAATTCTCATTAAAATATAGATGAAGGCTCACAAAGTCATTTCCTTGTGCAATCATAAAAATATTATTGTGGTAAAGAGGGTTATGCAATTTACATGTTCCCTTGGTTGTGCATTACAATTTAATACAATCTATTAAATCCACCATAACACATGAGCTAATTATTAAGGATATTGCATTATCTAGATATTTGATAGTATTTTATATTGTTGCAATTTAATTATGAAAACTATCTAGTTGAGTTGTTCATGTTAGACTAGTATGACCTATTGTTATGAATTGAACGCAATGTTATTCACATGATTGATGGAATACTTCAAGATTTGAAATATTAATGTTGATTTTTGTAAAATGAAAAGTTCAGTTGTGGATGAAACTCTTGTTTTCTTTGCTTGATGATATTAACTTGAAGTTGTCTAGTTCAAAAGATTTGATGTTGTAGCATTGCTAAATAAAATGCAAAATTTATTATCATAATTATTCAAGTAGAAAATTAAATGCAATAGCTACACATGAAGAAATTTAGACTCAGTTATTAGTAATTATCCTTTTTTCTAATAGTGATGCTTAAATTTGGTACAATGAAACTATAAATTGAATCATGTTTATAAAAAAGAGTTTATCCTTAGTGGTATATTACATTTTGATCTATGTTGAAATCATTTATTATTTTTATCCAAAAAAAATGTTTTGAGTGCCATGTTGGGGATTGGGACTTATGTGGTCACTTGTGTTATATTTCATTTCTTATGTTCCTTCTAAGGGATTTGACCCCCCTCTTGTGAAGAGGGGATTTTGGGTTCTCTATGTGCAAGGGTTTTGAGTGGGCACGACCGGACCACAATAGTGGAATCTTTACTTTCTAGGTAATCTGAGTACCCATGCTTATTTAGGGATAAGAGTGTCCCATATCTTGTGCATATTAGCTTGGTTGGAGGGACAAGGGTGTTGGATGGTAACTATATGAAGTGAAAATCATTTGTGCACTATGGGTGTTAAGTGGTCTTGTTGTGATCCGTGGTGGCCAAGTGTTTTTCAATAAAATTAGGATTGTTGTCTTTTTGATAAGTATTATCGAAGGCTAAGAAATTACATTAGAATATGTGTTGTGAGAAACTAGTAAATGTTATGTTCATTACTCAAGTTTGAGATACTAGGTATCCAACTTGGGATAAGGGTGTGATGGACATCTAGGATGATCTACTTGTGTATTCCCTTGTTTTAATTTATGTGTGATTGTGTGTTGGAATTCCCCTAGTGACGACCACTCCATTTGGAGAAGAGTTCCACTAGTGTATTAGGGGTTGAGGAAGTCCCCCGTTCATTGGAAAATTGTGATTCTTGATGCATCCTTGTGCTATCCAATGGGCATATGTAAAATATTATGTCCCCCCTTGGAACATTAAGCTATATCTTCTCCCCATTTTAGGATCACATTTGTTTGTCCATTCTGAAAAACCTTTTTTTCCTTGAGTTGTATCCCATGGGTTGAGGATGGATCTTGTGTGAAAAAATTTGGATGAGCTTTCACTTGGGCTACAAATTATATAAATATTGGATATTCAAAGATATAGGTGTTAGATGTAGTGTTCTTGTGATATCATCATTAATCTATTCACTTACATGTAATGGATCAGCTAGTCATGGTTCATGAGAATTTTTTGAAGTAGAGGGAGAAGAATGCAATTGTTATTACCTAGTATTTGTTGAAAGAATATAAGGTACAAAATTCAAGGCTTGGTATAGTGGAATATTACAATATTCCTTGGGCTAAATAATTACATGGATGATGATAGAGATATGTGTTGGTGAATGATGTTCTCTTGGGCAATATTTAGTGTAGACATAACTTCTTTTACTATATATATGACTATTTGGTTGGCATGTACAAGGTTGTGTGGGACTATGCTTGGTTACTATATGGATATTTTATGGCTTGAGACCATTATGTTTTGCTAGCTATGTGGTTTGAGAACAACCATTCCCCTCCACTCCTTTAGTGGCTTGAAGAAGGTAGATAGTGCATGTAATGTGCCAATATTTGTGAAATGTGTATTATTTTGAAGATTATTTTGTTGTTTTTGTCAGTAGTATTATTGAACCATAGATTTTTGGGTTTCCTATGCACTTCTCTAGCTCTTCTAGGGTTTTTCACCTAAAAGGAGAGAGATAGGGTCCAAAAATGCTAAGGGTTCATTCAAATTATGTTATGTATGATATTATTTAGGCTAAATGAGATGAAATAAATATAGTTATATGAACTAATTTATTGATTATGAATGCAAAATCTAAAAATTATGCTACGTTGGAAAACACATTGTGTAATACAAAATCACCTACAAGTGAATGTAAAATTGCAATAGAAGTGAATCAGACTATAAGTGTGCACTTGGAACCTTGATGTAGAATGGAAATTACACTTGAAATGCTACTATTTCTATTTTTTAGGCCTCAAGGGACTCATTCACCATTCTGCGTGAATCAATCCTAGTTGTGACAAACTGTACCAGAACTCGTTTATGACAAAATGGTACTAAAAAATGCAGAAAACTCAAAATTGACTCTGGAGTGGGACTCATTCACCACTCATGGTGAATGAGTCCACTTTTTAATTTCTATACTTTCAAAGGTGGTTCTGAAGCTACCAATCTGCACTTTGATGCCTTATAGGTGCCAGCTTCTGAAAATCTAATTTATGGGTCTGAAAATTGATTTTTGTTGATATTTTGACTTGATGAATGAGGAGAAGACTTTAGAAACCTTGAAAATTTATCTTCAATGATTTCCAAGCTTCCAAGAGACCTAAATCTACAAACACACAAGACAAGAGACAGAGATGTTGAATGTTAGGGCATGGGGTTTTCCTTGGTCAAACCCCTTTTAGGTAATTAAACCAAAATGATGAAAGAATATAATGAAACATGTAATAATGGAATAGATTACATTTCCATGATTTTGATCTTGGATTTTTGCAGCAATGGAGGAAGATTCATACCTCCAATGTCCTTAGAAGCTTTCTTAATGACTTGCAATGACAAAACCCTAAGTTGCTTGACTTGAGATGGAAGATTGGAAGATGAATATGTGAATTAAGTTAATGGATGTAAAAATGAGTTAGGAGAGGTTATTTTATAGAAAATTCACCTTATTAGCCCATTAATTGGATCCCTAAAGCTATCATGGAGAAAAATTAAACTTAAAACCTAATTTTTCCTACTCAAAACCCCAAAAATGGCTCAAATGGGACTCATTTGCCACTAATGGTGAATGGGTCCCACTTAGATGGGACTAATTCACCACTAATGGTGAATGGGTCCCACAAGGGCCATATTTGTTGGCTAGAATGTTGAGAAGTAAAATAATTGGGCTTATATGATGACTATGTCAGTTATTTGATCAAATTATGCCTCGAGATCCATAATAAGGGTTAATAGGGGCCTATTAGTGATGATGTAAATGTAAAATAGGGCCTGGGACACAAAATTCAATGTGAAAGTGTGATTAAGTACACTTTACAACACTAAAATGAGATCCACATGGCCTAAGAAGGCACAACAACCAATGTAAAGATGCAAGACACATTACAACACTAGTTTAGCATTAAGTTTAATTCAAAATCCTTTTAAATTGATGTGATAATGTTATTAAACATATTTTATAATGTTGAATTAGGAATAAATAGGTTAATTAAGTCTAGAAAATCTTGAAAGTATCTTACAACACTTTACAACACCTTTACAAGACATCGTTAAAAGCATGTTATTCAATTTTTAAGGGTCCAAGACCTAGTGTGGATGTATAAAAAGCCTCAAAATACTAGATTAAGACCTTATTAAGTTCCATTTTATCATGAATTAATCTCATGTCAAGCAAAGCTTCCTTTTTTCTATGGCACATTTAGCCCCCACTTTAGTGAGAGGATGAACTTGCTTCAAACTCACACTAAAGTAGACATTCAAGAGATCCTCATACATAGATGTAGATCAAAAAGAATGATAAATATAAAAGGAGGTGTCCAATCCCCCAGGATTGAGGATCCTAAGTTAGGCTATCAAGATACAAAATCATGCAATGACAAGATATAGAAATTTGAAAAGGATAGATCAAGCTTCGATCATTAGTCCAACTAGTTGTGGATTAGATCTAGGCTGATTGTTTGAAAAAGAGAATGCGTAATCACTCTAGGGCCATGGAAATTTAGGCTATCCAGGGGGTGAGAAGGCCCAAATGTACTCACTCTGGGGCCACAAAACTTTTGACTATCCATGGGGTGAGAAATACCAAAAGTTAAGATACATACGCTAGTTGGTATGCATTTACAAACACAAAGGTGGCTATGGGGAAAAGTCATGCTGCTAGGTGTGATTCCCACTCAAACATATCAAAGTTCTACCTGTTGATAACTTTAATAAGGTGCCACAAAGATAAATGCTATGAACAAAAAGACAAAGGTACCACAGTCATGCAAGTTGCATTATCTAAGGTGGAAAAAAGTGCAAAAATGTAAAAATGTAAAAATGTAAAAGAAGTTCAAAGGAGTCTTGTTCAGTTCATGCAAGGTCAGCCACTTAGGGAAAACTATTTCTAGTGTCTCCAAGAGATGACCAATCAAAGAATAGTATATTCACAACTTAGGGGATGCAATATGTCACATCAGGCCACCAAGAGGAATGTAATATGCTAAGATAGATCACACTTATGAAGGACATCACACCCAATGCCATCCACAAAGTGATGAACGCATCACATAAACGATAAGGCTAAACTAGGAACCAAGAATGCAAATGAATTATTGTATTGTATGCCTCCCACTTTAAAGGAATTGCTAACACCATTACTATGAGAAATTTCTTTAAAGTAGAAGAGAATATGAGAGCTTATTTGAAAAGACTTATGCCAAGTCATATGTTTTTGATAAGTTGTGTCATGAAGAAAGGGATTATGTCACATGCAAGTCATTCTTAAGACATGTTATTCACATCCCAAGCTTTCTTCTTGATACATTCATGAAAGGTTAACGATTATCCAAAAGAGACAAATACACGTGACATACGGGGATAAGGATTGCTAACCTATTGCCCCCACTTAGTGCAGGACAAAGGTGAGCTTGCAATGGATGCAAGACATGCAATAGTGAGTATGCGATGATCCTACAACTATGGCATGGAAAGGAGAAAAAACTAATGTTATTTATATGAATAATGAAGAATCTTGGAAGAGTCTTGTGTGATAGTATTGATGTTGAGTGAAGGTTTGGTGATCTTGGTCAAAGGAGAATAACCAAGACCATGAGTTGTTTGTTGTGTGTTTAGCTCTATAGGGTTGTGAATACCTTGTTCTTGAGAACCACAACATTTTACACTATACCCAAGTTGTTTCATAAGGTCATACCCTTTTCCATAAAGTTGTTTTGGTGCTTTGGAATCGGGTGGTTGTTCATTGATGTGTTCGTCAAGGGTTGTTGTGGAGTTTTTGGCATTATCTAAAGTGGTTGAGGTGGATGCTTTCGAAAGGTTATCCAAATTTTGCATGGACATGATGGTTGGTTGTTCTTGTTTCTCATCTTTCTTTTGTGTGAGTATGTATTCACCCATAAATGAAGGTGTGAATTCTAAAGAGCCCCAATCATCACCAAATAATTTAGATACCAATTATGTATCATTGTATTCAATTTCAAGAGGGTTTATGTTGGAGGTTGGAATTAATATTTTCAAAGGACCTGTAACCCCTTTTTCAAGGTGCAAGCAAATTTTAGGCTCTAGATCTATTTCAATTTGATAAATTTTATTGTTATAGACATATTTCATTTTATGATAAAGGGTTGAAGGCACTGCATTCATCTCATGAATCCATGGTTTTCCTAAAATAAGATTTTATGAAAGATCATAAGGCATGACATGAATAGGAGTTTGCAAAGTAACCACCTGAACTGTAATAGGAAAAGTGATTACATTGAGTGGTTGCTTCGTTGTATTATCAAATCCTCAAATAGAGACAAAATCAGGTATTATTTGTGACATGTCAACATGTAATTGATTAAGGAGACTCACACTACACAAATTAAGGGAAGAACCATTATCTATTAGAGTGTGTTTGATACCTGTGTGATTGAGTCGAGCAATTTTCATAAAGGCATCATGTTGTTTACACAACTCCAAAGGAGGGAGATCATGTTGATGGAAGGTAAT
This sequence comes from Sequoia sempervirens, assembly GCA_007258455.2. Lineage (NCBI taxonomy): Eukaryota > Viridiplantae > Streptophyta > Pinopsida > Cupressales > Cupressaceae > Sequoia > Sequoia sempervirens. The sequence continues at coordinate 157,246,725 of VDFB02000008.1, forward strand.
TGCAAGATTCTTTTTGTGGATGGGAGTTGCCACATCATTTAGAGTTGTACCAAGAGGAATTGTGATTTTTTTTAAGGTTGTTTGAAGAACATTGTTGTAATTTGGTGAGTTTTGAAATAAATCCCAAAGGGAAATATTTGCAAGAGTATTGTTTAATTGTTCAACAAGATCATACTCCTTTGTGTGTGGGATGTAATGAGAAGTGCTAGGTGGATTGGGTAAAGGTAAGAAGGGTGGGATTGGTTGTGGTGGTTGCAGATTATTTCAAGTATTATATGTATGAGCAACAATATTATAACTTGGTTGTTGTGATACATTAGTTTGAGGTGGGGAGTGGGTGTAGTGAGGTTTATTGGAAGGATGAAGTGAATGCAAAGGTGGGTAAAGTGTGCAGCGAGTTTTATTGGAAGTATGAAGTTTATGCGTGGGTGGGTAAAGGATGTACTAAGGTTGACTATTGTTAACATCCCGTAACAAGTGAGATTTTTCATTTTTTGTGAAGGGCATGTTATCTTTGTCTTGGGTCATAATATCCTCCCTAGAAGGAGAGTTCTTCGGAGAACAACAAACCACATTTTTGTGACAATTAAGGTTTGGTTGATCCAAAATAACTTCATAAAAACCATGGGAGTTATTAATGGTTGAATGTGTTTGATTATTGATAATGGGGAGATTAGGGGAAGACTTTATGCAATCATTCGGTGTTTGTAATGTCTCATTATCTTGTTCCATGTTATCTTTCCTCCTAGGAGAGCTTGTAATATGTTCATCTAAGGTTGAAATGTGCAAAGTAGCTTCATCACAAGTGGGAGAGGCATCAAGAGAAGAAAAAGCATCACATTCTAATTTTTCAATGATTGGATCCTTTTGATTAAGTATGTATTCTTGGATGGGGGAAACATTAGGAAAGGAAGCAAGAAGATTCTCATGATTATCTTTGATTACCTCCCTTTGTTCAATAATTTCTTCCAAAATAGGGGAAGAAAAATAAAGAGGATTGTTATAGGTCTTAAAGATTTGAGCATCTAATGTCAACATATCCTCCTCACAAATAATGTGATTGCCATGATTACTCACAAATAGGGGAGGAGTTGGGAGAGGAATCTATGGTCTCATTGTCATGTTGCATTGTGTGATCATCATGATTACTTAGTGTGTTTTCCTATTTTGTAGTAATGTTATATTTAATAGTAGAGATAAGAGGAGAGAAACAACTTAGATTGTCACAACTCTCATCAATTGGTTCTTCTAGCACTGAAATATTTGCTTCACAAGTGTGAGAGATAATAGGAGAAGAAAAAATGTAAATGTTATGAATATCCAAGGTTTCTTTCACTAAACTAACCTCTTCCACAAAAGGGGAACTAGGAGAGGGATCTATGATGAACAAAAAGAGAGGGGAAAGGACCTCATATTCATATGCTTTTAACAAAAGTTGCTTACAACATATAATAATATCAAAAAAGAGATCATGCAAGATAAGAACTATAGAATTTTGTAATGAAAACATGACAGAAGGATTAATATACAATCTTGAAATGTAAAAATGTGAAAGCAAAGATGCAAATGAAGAATAATGTTTTAGATTTCAAAGGTGACTATTGACTAATTACGAGATGTGGCAACATGAGAATGCAGACTTGAAAGTGAAACCATGGATGACATGAGCTAATTAAGGCTAGATTTTATGAAATGCATTTTATAGAAATGCAACTAACTGATATAGATAGGTTAAGGCACCAAACAGAAGCCCAAAAACAATGTTCTAAATTCTATAAAATGTTGTTTTAGGGGTTAGAAGGGACCGATTCACCTAGGGTGGCGAATGAGTCCTAGTATGGACGTTTTTTTAAAAAAAATAGAAATTTTTGACTGATTTTGATGGTTTCAGAGTACTATGATGCAAACCTAATTGAAAAAAGCAGAATTTTAGAGAGTTGAATTGAACTTAGATGCAAACAATGCAACCTAAATGCACTTTTTTTATGAATGCAAGATTTGAAACCTAGCATGCAAAGTAACTAATGCAAATCCTAATGCAAAGTCAACAAAAAGCTAGATATATGATGAAAGACTCCAAAATTAGACAAGAAAATGTTCAAAAAGTAGGTTCACCAAAATGAACCATAGATTTTTTGGGTTTCCTATGTACTTCTCTAGCTCTTCTAGGGTTTTTCGCCTAAAAGGAGAGAGATAGGGTCCAAAAATGCTAAGGGTTCATTTAAATTATGTTATGTATGATATTATTTAGGCTAAATGAGATGACCTAAATGTAGTTATATGAACTAATTGATTGATTATGAATGCAAAATCTAAGAATTATGCTATGTTTGAAAACACATTGTGTAATACAAAATCATCTACAAATGAATGGAAAATTGCAACAGAAGTGAATCAGATTGAAAGTGTGCACTCAGAACCTTGATGTAGACTAGAAATTACACTTGAAATGGTACTGATGTTTTTCAGGCCTGGAGGGACTCATTCGCCATTCTGGGCGAATCAGTCCTAGTTCTGTCAAACTATACTAGAACCCATTTCTGACAAAAGGGTACTAAAAAATGAAGAAAACACAAAATTGACCCTGGAGTAGGAATCATTCACCACTCATGGAAAATGAGTCCACTTTTGGATTTCTATATTTTCAAAGGTGAATTCTAAAGCTTTCAACCTACACTTTGATGCCCTACAGGTGTCCACTTCTGAAACTCTAATTTATAGGTCTGAAAATTAATTTTTGTTGATATTTTGACTTGATGAATGAGGAGAAGACTTTAGCAACCTTGAAAATTTATCTTCAATGATTTCCAAGCTTCCAAGAGACCTAAATTTTTAAACACACAAGACAAGAGAGAGAGAGAGAGAGAGATTTTGAATGTTAGGGTATGGGGATTTGCCTTGGTCAAACCCCTTTTAGGTAATTAAACCAAAATGATGAAAGAACAGAATGAAACATGTAATAATGAAATATATTACCTTTCCATGATGTTGACCTTGGATTTCTACAACAATGGAGGAATATTTAGCCCTTGAATGTCCTTAAAATATTTCTTAATGACTTGCAATGACAAAACCCTAAGTTGCTTGACTTGAAATGGAAGATTGGTGGATGAATATGTGAATTAAGTTAATGGATGTAAAAATGAGTTAAGGGAGGTTCTTTGATAGGCAATTTACCTTATTAGCCCATTAATTGGATCCCTAAGGCTGACACAGAGAAAAAATAAACTTAAAACCTAATTTTTCCTGCTCAAAACCCCAAAAATGGCTCAAATGGGACTCATTTGCCACTAATGGAAAATGGGTCCCACCTAGATGGGACTAATTCACCACTAATGGTGAATGGGTCCCACAGGGGCCATTTTTTCTAGCTAGAATGCATAGAAGTAAGAAAATTAGGCTTATATGATGACTATGTCCATTATTTGATCAAATTATTCCTCGGGATGCACAATAAGGGTTAATAGGGGCCTATTAATGATGATGTAAATGTCAAATAGGGCTTGAGACACAAAACTCAATGTGAAAGTGTGATTAAGTACACTTTACAACACTAAAATGGGTCCACATAGCCTAGGAAGGCACAAGAACCAATGTGAATGTGTAACACACATTACATCACTAGTTTAGCATTAATTTTAATTCACAAGCCTTTTAAATTGATGCGATAATGTTGTTAAACACATTTTATAATTTTGAATTAGGAAGAAATAGGTTAATTAAGTCTAGAAAAGCCTAAAAGTATCTTACAACACTTTACAACACCTTTATAGGACGTTCTTAGAAGCATGTTATTCAATTTGCAAAGGTCCAAGATCTAGTGTGGGTGCATAAAATGCCTCACAACACTAGATTAAGACCTTATTAAGTTCCATTTTATCATGAATTAATCCCATGTCAAGCAAAGGGTCCTTTTTTCTACAACATAATTATATTTTGTGACATTTAATTTGTGTGGTCCCTTTTTCCTTAAGGACTTAATTCAATTTGTGAGATGTTTCCTTTGTACATGATTTTCCATTTTATTTTAATAATTTATTGAGATTTTATTGTCAAATTTGAAATCTTATTTTTATCTTCTTAAGTTTGAGGCTTCTTTGAGCTACTGAAATTTGTGTTGTGATGTGAACTCTATAAATTGCTATATCTAGGAGGGATCCTTGGAAGGATGTATGAGGGTGAAAATGGGATGGGGAATTTATTATTACGATGATGGGGATGTAAATGGAACTAGTATGGGGTGGTGGTAATACATTCTCCCCTAGATATTGTGTGTGATTCTTGCATACCTTCCTTGTTGGAGGCTAACCCCCTTACACAAACAAGGGGAAGGTAATAGGAAATATATGGAGGGGTCCTAGAGAGGGAGTCAATTCTCTCTTTCCTAATATTACCATGTGAAACATAGATTTTTGGGACACTATGGACTACTCTTGCACTTCTAGGGTTTTTCACCTAAAAGGAGAGAGATATGACCAAAAATGCTTATGTATCACTCAAATTAGGATGTATGCAATGTTACCTAGGCTCGATGAAGTAAAATAAATGCAACTGACTAATCTAAATGACTGAAAAATGAATGCAAAACTAAGATTTATGGGTAAAAGCACAAAGTTGTGTCACACTTTCGGCCAAATAAATAGTTCCAAGTGAAATATTTTTGACTGGAAAGGTTTTGCCCGATTACGTTTCGATTGAAACCATGTGGCTGATTACGTGGCACATAGGTTTCGGTCGAATAAGTTTCGCCCGAATCCCAAAAAATTCTAAATTTTC
>VDFB02000008.1:157251600-157267586 GCA_007258455.2 Sequoia sempervirens
TGTGTGTGAAATCATTGGTTCTAGTGATCCTTGGTACCACAACATTTATACATACCATTGAATAGGATTCATACCTGCCAATTTACCCTCAAACCTAAAATGAACCTTTGTAAAAAAGGCATCCAGATTCATCATCCTAGGAGATACCCTATATTGTAGGAGCATAGAAGGAACCCTACTATGAGCTGCTTAAATGTTGAGGAGGCATTAACTACTCTAACTAAAGTACATAATGGTATCTGTGGTTCACACTCAAGTGGGATGACCATAGCCAAGAAACTACTAAGGATGGGGTATTATTGGCCCACTATGGAAAAATAAGCACATGACTATGCCAAAAAGTGTCTACAATGTCAGTAGCATGGGGACCTCATCCATGCTCTAGCTCAAGAGCTTCATCCTATCATCACACCATGGCCCTTTTCACAGTGGGGACTCAATCTCATTGGGAAAAACACACCCACCTCATCTAATGGCCATATGTTCATCATAACCGCCACGGAGTACTTCACTAAGTGGGTGGAAGCCATACCCATGACATACATAACTGGGAAGCAAATCTCAAAGTTCATCCTGAACTATCTCATTTCTCGTTACAGTGTCCCACAAGACATTATCTCAGATAATGGGACACCATTCAAGAATCAGGATGTTTGCAACTTATGTGAGAAATTCAAAATCCAACATCGCTTCTCCACCCCGTACTATCCCCAAGGCAATGGCTAAGCAGAAGCTACAAACAAGACCATTATGAAAATCCTCAAGAAAATAGTCAATGACGCAAGTTGTGACTCAAATTTATAGCTTAATCCCGCCCTCTAGGCCTATCAAACCAACATCTGCACACCCACCAGTGCCACCCCCCTTCTCCCTGGTCTACGGATCAAAAGAGATACTCCCCATTGAGATTGAGTTCCCATCCCTCAGGATATCATTGCAAAACCTCATCACGGATGAAGAGTACTAGGTATCAAGATTAAACAAGATAGAGCTACTAGATGAGCAACGTATGGATGCTTTGAATCATTTGCAAGTCTATCAGAATAGACTTAAAAGGAGTTACAATAAGAAAATTAGAAGCAGGACTTTCCAAGTCAGAGAACTGGTAGTAAAGGAGAATCAAAAGAATGTCCCAAACCCAAGCAGCAAAGGAAAGTTTGAAACCAATTGGTTGGGACCATTCATCATCATAACAAGTTACAAATCAAGGGCATATCAGTTATCAACACCTGAAGGCGAACCTCTGCAGGAGCCTATGAATAGCTTTCACCTCAAAAAGTTTTATGCCTAAATCTTTCAAGGTATAGAACCAAAAAATCCAAAAAATTAGAAAATTTCCTGAAAAAATGATTACCTTGGCTAAAACCTAGCAAATAGATGTCTTGGTGACAACAAAAAAATCAAAAAAGAAAAAAATAAAAAAAAATCAAAAAAAGGATCAAAAATAGTAAAGATAAAAAAATCATCCTCGAGTGAAAACCACTTCGGTGGCACTTTGGACAAGTACCTTGGTGAAAACCTAGAAAACAGGCACCTTGTATAAATAAGCATGTTCCATCCACCAAGATCTTTATGTCTTTTTCTGCATCAATGCATCCACCATGTTTCCATCATCCATCGCATTCCGATCTTCATCCATCACTCATCCACCCACATCCACATCATAGCTTGGTCCTGTTTTCATATCATGATCCCTCCTAATACTACTCAGCCCATCCTCAAGGTTAGTTTTTCCTGCCTTTATTGGAGTAGTCTATTGCATCATGTTGGGGGCACATTCTCATCGGATCAGATTCGTGTATATTCTTGAAATATTAAAATACAAAAATACAAAAACATCAAAACATCAGAAAATCCAAAACAATCAAAAATATCAAAATCCCAAAACATGTCAAAAATTCAAAAAAAGTCAAGAAAACAAAGTCATCTTGTCGAACTACATGGTCTCTATGTGTATAACTAGGCAAGGCTAATCTTTTGATCAGCCCCCGAGACCCCTAGGATAGGTTTTTAGCTTAGTCTCTTGGTCAAAATCTTAGAAAACCCCAAAACATCAAAAATCAAAAAGTCAAAACATTTGAAAATCTCAAAAATACCAAAAACAGCCTCAAAACATCAAAAAATGTCAAAAACATCCAAATATTTGAAAAAATCCATCCATCTCATCTCGCTTGCACCCGCAATAAAAATCACTTATAATAAATGATCATCATCCTCAATCTTTGGTAATGCAATCAAAAACAACTCTAGTAGGTTAAAAGTGAAAACTCAAAACGTCAAGTCTCAAGTTTAAGTTAGTATGTAAGCAAGCTCGTCAACTATTTGTGTCGATAACCCATCATCCATTTGGTCCCATATCAATCATCATTTAGAACATTTAGGATAAATGAAATGACATCCCACCATCCACTAACATGTCCTAGGATGTATCCTTCCTACAATGGGCATTATCTTTTGGCAATGGTTTCGGTTCTTATCCTTAAAAACACATTCTCTTTTGGTTAGCGGTATTGAAGAACATCGGCTTGTTTGTTTACTTTATCTTTGTATTTTGACTTATCTTATTGTGCTCATTCCAAAGACTTCTTGATGATATCCAAATAGAGGATCTAGAGAAATAGGAATGGGGCAATGATCAATATCTTTTGTTTGATGTGTTTGTTGGTCGTTCTTGTAATATAACTCTGGCGAATACTTTCTTTGTTAGGTATATATGGAGGAGGTTTTGGGAAACTTGTTGACTATTGCATTGATAGGTTGTACCTTTTTCGTGTTTTGGTTCAAGGTGTTTGAAACTTCTAAAGTGCATCCTAGCAAGGTTTCCTTATGTTAGGTATGAAGAAGGATACTCCTATCTGTCTGTCAAGTCAAAGTCCATCGCACTAGGTCCAATGCCATCTTGGTTCTTTATACCTTGATGCATTGTACCACATGTGTTATCAAACATAAGAAAATTGTCCCTTTGAAAATCCCAATTCCTCGGCAAGTAATCATCATCATTTGCATTTTTGTCATCTTGTGTCTTGTTGAAAAGACTTCTTCTCTTTCATTCCTTCTTGTTGTTCACACTAAAAAAGTACTATGATAGTTGATCATCATTATCATCATCATCTTCATTGATCCTGCATCCACAAATCATTAGCATATTGCATAAACATATCATATAGGAAACATATGCATTACATTTTCATCATCATATAACCATATGTTATTATAAGCATTCTTCATAAATTAGTATATCCCTTTCTCATTGCATTGCATCCATTTTTTTCATCACATTGCATTCGTCACATAAATTATTGCATAATATTCATTTGCATAAACATTTACACAAACATTACCACCTATTGCATAATCATACATAATAGGTACATAAGCATCATAGATAATCCATTGCATACATACTCACATAACATTATAAGGTCATCTCATACATTATGTTCATTAAGCATCATCATACCACTTTACATTGGCATATCATTTTGTATATCATATCGCATCATAGTAAGTACATCACATACATTACATACATTTAACATGTTTAGGATAAAAAATTTTATTCTAAGCATCTTAGGAAACCATCTCATTTGCGTCATCATTACATATCATATAAAACATGACCATTGCACTCACATGGCATTGTATCATCCATACCATCTCATAAATAGAATCACAATCATTTTGGCATTTCATTGCATAAATCATTCCACATCATTATAAACATAAATAGGAACACAAAAATCCATCACATGCAAAGCATACATCCATCCATAATCATTTCATATATAAGCATGATTCACATCATTTCCATATCATTTTGCATATTGCCTATCACATATCATCATTTGCATAAATAGGTCATCATATAAATCATCATATATCATCCATTCACATAAATACATTTACATAAACATAATATAGATCTGTTAGTCATAATCATTACATAATGCATACATAATCAAAAGTAAATGCATCCATAAACGCATCATATAAACATCATTGCACAACATATAGAAATAGAATCATTCATAAATAAATGGTACACATCACATCGCATCAAAATCATCATCTCATACATATATCATCATTGGATAACTGTCATAGTACAAAATAATCAGATCACTGTACTTGTGTGTCAATCAATACAAAAAGTCTCATCCAACTATCAAAAAGAAGCCTATAAGGCACAAAAAGTATCATCTCGATCAAGGTCTACCCTCCTGTATACTGCCCTCGCCCCTGTCACTGTGGCACTCTACTAGTCTGAAGCTAGTCTGTTGTGAGTACTCTGGGACCCGTGTTGCTCTAGGTATGGCCTCGTGTCAATGCATATGATAATACTCAGCCTCTCTGACGGCCTCCTTGTAAGACCGAATTGACACTGTACCCTGAGAGGAGGCCGCAATGCTCTCTAACTACTGTCTCCAGCCTAGCTCTGTGGCTGCCTGTAACTCTATATCCTATCTCTACTGTATGACCTGATCCCTCTCAAGCCTCATCTGATCTCTCTTGGTCCTAGACTGATCCCTCTTAGCTGTCATGGTCTGGACTTGGGCCTACAACTGCACAATCAATGCATCTCAGGGATCCACCTACCCTACTGGCTGCACTGCTAGCTATTCACATGGAGGCTATACCTGAGGCTGATCCTCACCCCTAGCCCATGGTGGGGGACCTGTTGGCACCTGCTCCTGATCCTGCATCTGCACGTCAATTTGAACTAGCTGGTCTGGCTGGACTGGGGGCTCAACCGGCTGGTCCTGTCATGCATCACCCCTCCATCCTCATCCTCCCCCTCTGCCTCTCACCCTCCATTGATCAAGGATTGCACCTAGAATAGTCAATTTTAGGGGAGGCCAAAACCAATCCATGTATGTCTATGTCATACCTGGATCCACAGGCCCCTGATCATAAGCCCATGGCCGACGTACGAACTGCTTGAAATTGTCCACATCCTCCGAGGTAGGAATGTATCACCCCCATGAAACTTGTTACATGGTATGGGCAAAGATGGCCACATAATCATCGTAAGGCCGATCATGGGGATCATCAAACTGATGTTGCATGCACCCGGGCAAATATCTCTCAATCATCGTATGCTTTCACCCCTACATGAAGCGGTCCTGGCGGGCAAAGAAGAGCTAATTTTTATTGCTGGCCCATCCGGGTCGACCAAAGTATGGTCACCATGTGAACACCTGCATCTCATCTAGGACTCTCCTCCAATAGGGAATCTCGTGCTCACATGTGTGTGTGAAGGACACACCACCTCTGTAGCACCATATGAGGGGATCGTTTGGCATCATCAGAACTGGAACAACCCACGGTCGAAGGATGGCAATGTGCTCCCATGCCCATACATGGAGGAGTGTCATGCCTGCTCTGAGTGCTCTGCCATACATGTAGACATACTCATGGAGATCTCTGTACAAAGAGGCAAGAAGAACTGGCCCCCATGCAAAATGGACTGGTCTGTCGTGAACCATCCACTCCCAGCACAGTCCCCAACTAGGATTGAAGTACTAGCCTCATCTATCTAGGGCAACAAGACTCAAGATAATTGCTACAACTACCAAGTGGAAGGGAGGTGCTAGGAACCTATGTCGCTCCAGCTTGATCTGCCCCTCACAAATAATGATGTCCTCTATGGTGAGGACCGTGTGGCAGGCATTACACCCCTCATCCATATCAAAAATGACATGCCAACCATGAATCAACAATCGTAGGATATGCCAAACGTCCTCCAAGGTGACAGTGGTCTCACTAATAGGAAGGTGGAAAGGAGGATGTCTCGCTATGCCATCTCTCGGCAAGAGCTGACATCATCCCTAAGTGAGTATGAATGGGCATTGCGTAGGCGATGAACCACAACCCTATGTCATGAAGTTGATCCTGATCTCTGTCACTCAGGTCCCGCAAGTAACCGAATAGATCCCATGACCTGTGCTCTCAAGAGTAGAGCTCCCTCCCCGTGTCCTACATCAAGGAAGGTCACCATGTTCAAAATTTTGAAAATTCTTCACCTGCCATCAAAGAAACCACTCCAACGTCAAAATATATAAAGGCATCATAGTTTGATTTTTAATCAAACTCCAATGCTAGGGCAGAAAATAGCGAAACAACACCATCGTGGTGCACTTTCCTCCCTAGTGACGCACTTTGAAAGAATATAGGACCACCGCGTTGCACTTTGCAAATCACCCCGCCAGCCACGAGCTCAGTGTCGGAGTTTGGAGTTTATTTTCAAACTCCAAACTACACCACCATGATGCAATTTGACACCGAGCAACGTGGTTTGATTCCTGAGCGGTGCTATATAGCACTATTGTAGACGGACTGAATTTGAAAGCATTAATTATGCACTAAAAGTGAGAAATAAAGGTCAAGTAAGGATCACTTACCGATGCCCCAATGTTGAGTGGCCGCTGGTACATCTACACTCAATCAGAAATGTGCATCAAGAGTTGTCACTTTGCCATATCGTCAGGAGGTCAGAGCTCAAATCTCAAGGTTGTTAGATGGATGTGTGTGAAAATGACTTGAAAGTGACCCCTCTGGCCCCTTTTAAGCTTGAAAATTAGTGTTTTTTCACCCTAATTGGCTATCTTGCAAGGGTTTTAGACCCTCAAACCTGTTTTTTACCATTTGAGGCATGTTTTACATCATTTTATTGTGTTTAGACACATTTTTTGCCACCTGGAGCCTTTTTGGACCTAGGTATGTGCAGGATCATGGTGTGCCAAAAAGTGGCAATATTTGTAGGGTATGTGGCTGACGACTTTTTTTTCACCCAAAATTAATGAAACAAAAAGGGTTTTTAGAGGAGATTCTCAGCTTTCCAAAAATATAAATTATGATTTAATTTGAATTTAATAAATAATTATTATTCATTTTCTATTAGAATTATGATCAAAAGTCCTCGACGATAGGCTGATTTCGAAAACATCTATAACTTCTTCAACGGTATCATATTTTTGAATCCAAAACATGCTGCCACATTCTATGCTTTACATAATTATAGGATTAAAAAGAAAAATTGCACCATATCTTTGACCAGTTAAGGTGGTTAGACGCATCTAGTAGCTTTTATATTTTCTAAAAAAGTTGTAATAAAATTCATAATTAATTATTTACTTGGAAATTACAAAAAAATATGCATCACATCTGAAATGAGTCCCTCTTACTCTATATATAAAATCTTACAAAAAAATATTATCATTTTATTATGGTTAGGTGGTCGACATACACCTACTTTTTATTTTTTCTCCCCCGAAATTTAAGTACTACTGCATTGAAATTTCAAAAATTTCACCAACAGATTTTATTTATTTTAAATAAACCTAAGTATTTTAGAAACTGTTATCCAATTTCTAAATTCTTCTATTCTTACATATTTTTGAAATAATATAGATAACTTATTCAAATATTTACGTCAAGTTGCCTAACACTGATTTTTCTAAATTTTTTGCCACTTAAGGGCCTGTTTGGCATACCATGATCCTGCACATGCCCACCTGCCGGGCACCTTGTCCTCTTTTTTGGCGAGGGGTGATCCCATAATAGTGGTTTACAATTTTTGGCCAAACTGGACACTGAAATTATTATTTTTAACTAAATCTTCACATTCGGGCACCTATAGCGGCTAAACTGTGAGGAATTTGAAGATGGTGCAAACTAGAGTCAAATCAAATTTTTTCTGTAGATTCTAAAAATATTTTTTCCAAAATTTTTGGAATAAAATTGCACTTATTTTTCCATCTCCCACGAAAATTGATTTTTTTTAGAAAACAACATTTTTAAAAAGTGACACACATCGTATAATGGATAACTTTTTTTCCATGAAGGATAAAATTATAATTCTTTCAAATTTAGATTTGTAACTTTGATATCTAGCGCTTCCACTTGGTTAGATAGTTTTTTATTGAATATTTTTTCCTTAATCAAGTTTCAAAGTCAAACAAATTATAATTTAGACATAGCGCAACTGTATAACGCGTAACTTTTTTTGTATATGTCAAAATTTAATTATTATTTTTTTGTTGGTTCAAGGACTTCAATATCTGGTGCACTCATATTTTTCAATTTTTTTTTTTGATAATCTTCTATTTTTCCACATGTGAAGAAAAAAAAAAAAAAATATTTTGATGAAAAACTCCATATGTTTAATAAACTTAAAAATAAATACATAACAAAAACCAAAACATATTTAAATTATATTCATTGGATAGATTGTTTGAGGAATGTACCTCATAATCATTTGAAATAAATTTTAAATGAATTCATTTGATCCCCCAAAAGCTAAATCAAAAGTGATTTTTTATCAGCATTTTGATAGGTGTAAAGGAGATGCATTTATAGGTATGGTTTAAAACTAGCGAGGTTCTATCTGTGATCAAGGGAAAATCCTAAATTATTATTAAGTGGGGTTGGTACAATAACAGAAAATCCATTGAAAATAACAAAGTACAAAGGAAGAGATGTGAAGACAAAAGGGATAGTGTTACCCTATGTCTCCACCTTCCGTGATTGACCTTTGTTACTCCTCCTAGCTTGCAGTAAATAAAAATGCCCTCAGATTTGTATGAGCAACTATGACAAATGACTAAGCCCTATGCAAGTGTTGAAGGATTTGCAGAAAATAAAATGTCCCTACAATGGACTAAAATGCCTATGACTGTAAGACTAGTAGCATAAATTGAAATCTAAACATGAGAGACTAAGAGTGCAAGAAGTCAAGAGAGCTGAGAGATCTGCAAATGAGGTCAAAATTGCCCTTTTATAAAAATTGCAATTTTGAACGTGTGGCCAGGAAGAAAAAATGACAGGAACCCTAAGATCAATGTTTAAGATTGAATGTTGATATGTGCATTAGGGTTAGGTCAAAATTAGGGCAACAGGTAAGAATGAAGGGTGGAGATTGAATTATGAAATAATTCAATCAACGGTCGAAATTGAATGAGAAGTCAAAAGTCAAGAATTAAATTGGAAGATAAGGCTGGCACGGACAAAGAGGTTGCTGGAGAAATTAAATAATAAGATTTATTTACCCCAGATAACTAGCAAGTAATTAAATAATAAAGATATTATTTAATTATGGAGGAATGTGATAAAAGAATTATTTTGAAATTAAATAATGATTTTAATTCAAAATTCAAGAGAACAACAAACCAAACAAAGCCCCAAATCTCATTTAATTCCAATGAAGAAAAGCCAACTTATCACCAAACACCAAACAAACTATTTGAATTGATAGTACCTCGACGTGACTAAATAAGTAAGAATTTATTTAATTTTAGAAGAAGGGGACTTAATTAGTGACGAATTGGCAAATAGAATTTATTTAATTAATCAAGAAGAATAAAGATAATGAATTAATTAAATAATTAAAATTATTTAATTAGGAAGAATTATGACTTTAGAAAATAATTAAATAATTAAAAATTATTTAATTATTAAGAAATGAAAGGGCAATGTTGAATAATCTAAGAGTTACAAGCCTAGGACAATTTTATGTGCTCACATTTTGCCCCTCTTGTCATAATGTAGCACAAGGCCACAGGACAAAGAAAAAGAAGTCAAAAATATGCCCCAAAGGCAAAAATAAAATGAGGAAGAATGACGAGGAGGGTTGTGGTATTCCTCGAGAGGAAAGACAGGTTCCAAGAACATGGGTGTGCTCTCGAAATTAATGAGAAGACCAGAATATGAAGAGACAAAGAAATGTTAGTGCAAAAGATGTGAATGCAATGCTTATATGAGATGGGTGAGAGAAGATGACAAGACTAAAGAAGATGCATGTTAATCTAGACCAAATTTCAAAACATTGACATAGGACTTTAATATTTATTGATCTTAATCATCATTGGGTGGTAAAAATGACACAAATGGACAACAAACACAATGGTATGACGTAGACCAAGTTGTGCAAGGTCATCCACTTGAAAAATAGACAGTCACAAACAAGGAATGTCCTAACTCATACTAAGGGTCATAAGTTGCCCCCAGTCTTTTGTCATGACACAATCCACGCATTGCCCAAATTCCAAAGAAAATAAAGTAGGCTAGACGTCATTGCACCTCTAAATCCTTCATGGGACATCTTCGAGGTAGCTAGTAACATGACCACAAAGAAAAGACAATAAAAATATAAGACAAAATAGCCAAGATAGTCAAAAGATAAGACAAGATAGACCAGAAAGATTAACAACCATTTTATTTTGTTTGCTAATGTTTGTTTGCCAAAGATTGATTTCCTATCGATTTGACAGTTTGGATAGTTTAAAGTTTTTTCCAATTTGACGCGGTAAGTTGACGGTTTGATCGGCCTTATTGTCGAAGGACACATCCTGAAAAGGAAAAGAACATTTTGACAAGGTCTAACTCCAAGAAGGACACATCTTGAAGAGGACCAAAGAGTGACGAGATTGACATTGTTTTGACTAATGTGTTTTGGCAAGTTGATTGATGTTGACTGTATGATTGATTGGCTTATGTTGTCTAATTTTGACCAATTTTGACATTGACGTTTCAAATGACTGTCTTGTGTTCGAGTTTGACTATCTGAATTATTTGACCGGTGTGATGATTGTGACAAATGCCATGATTTTATTTTGACCAACCTAAAAGGACTGACCTAATGTCTCGGGGACTCATCGACTGATGGCCTTGCCTACGTAGCAAATGCGCAGAGACAATGTAGTTCGACAATGACATGGATTGACCGGGATTCTTTGACTCCATTTTAGATTTTGACATTTTTGGATTTTTTGTTTTGATTTTTGACATTTTATGATTTTTAGGTCTTTTTTCAGGACTTTTTGCGATGTTTTTGGTCTTTTTTCAGGACATTTTATGATGTTTTTTGTCTTTTTTCAGGACATTTTATGATGTTTTTGTCTTTTTTCAAGACTTTTTGCCATGTTTTTGTCTTTTTGTTGTTTTATGATTTATTTGGATTTTGACGTTTAAGAGGATAGTGAAAAATGCATATGACTAATGCCTACATATGAGAATCCAAGGACAAACATGATTGTGCCCCTAGTCAAGCTGAATACCAATTGACAAGTGATGACAACATTGTTTGACGTGGGAAGGACGCATCCCAAAACAACGTGAGGACGATGACAATAAAGTGACAAAAGTATGGAGGTCTACAGCCGAGCTAGGAATGCAGTCAAGTAATGTTTTGGATAATGCGCTTGTATGAATTGGACTCATTGCATTTGGAATGACTTGGTTAGGACTAGATGGGATGATGATTATCCTTAGACCGTTTGACAAGGGAAAGCCAAGATAGGTGATAGACATGAAAGTATAGGGGGTGGCCTTGGTAAAAGATAGGAGACATGAGATTAATGGAATTGTCATATGATTTTTAAGGACTATGTCATATAATGACAATAAGACTATGACGGTCAATGACATGATGTTTTATGAATCATGTATGACTTAAGGATAGACATGTCAAGAGTTTTCCCCAAAGCGTGATTTATGTGTGCTATTTTTATATCAAGACCAAGGTAGGTGGGAAAATGGACGGAAATGATAGGGCTTAGATGGATGTCAATGTCATGAGGAAGGCATGGGAAATGAGACGACTTGCCCCCAAGTGTAAGAGTCCACATAGACAATTTATTTTACACATGACGCCTGTTTGCCAGGTTTTCATCATGGTACTTATCCAAGGTGCCTATTTGCCAAGTTTTCACCGTTGGATGAAATTTTTCTCTTTACTATTTTTTTTGACTTTTTGATTTTTTATTTTTTTTTGGTGTCACCAAGATGCCTATTTGCCAAGTTTTCATCAGGGTGACGATTTTTTGATTTTTGATTTTTTTTTGTATTTCTGATTTTGTGGATAGCCTAGATGCTTTAGATAACCACTAACTGTTCTGAATCCACTGACGGTGCCGATGTAGAGACTGGTGCCATGATATGCCAATAATGACCTTGCTAAAGGAGTTGTCTTGTCAGGATCGTAGCACTTGTATACAATTGATTGATGTCATTGTGATCCTTTCTGATACTAGAGTTGGCCTTATCAAAATACGCACATCGCAATAGAGTGCCATGAGAGTCCTTGTGGTAAAGAGTTGCTGCCATGACATGACGGATTTGTGACGTAGGATTTTTGGACTTTAGGCAACATGTAGGATTATGACAAATGATGGTAGACATGGAAATGTTGTTTGGACATTTAGATGAATGACTTTTTATTTTCCAAACTTGGGATGTTGGATGACGGATTTTGGAGGGATGGTGTTTGGAACCAACACTTTTAGATGCCTTGCTTGATGACCCTTTTGAAGGAGGTGGACATGTGTTATATGTGGGAGTCCTCTTGCCTTGTCGCTCCACATTGTGATTGACTTTTGCATTTGACTGGGTGTCTTTGTTCAATCCGTCTTTCTTTGGGATCCATTTTAATTTCATTTGTCCACTTGTCCTTTTGTTTGATTCAATGGCCTTTGACATTTGATTTTGATCTTCTGATTTGTAAGACTTTTGTTTTTGTTGGTCCCAAAGGGGAGGTTGATTCATGATAGAATGACGGTTCATGGTGTGGGTGGAGGGAGTGTTGGTAGCAATCTTATGACAAGGATTTCTCATGGACTCCATTTTGACATTTGTTTCTGACAAAGTTGCCCCTAATATCGAGGAGGTACCACTGACATCGTTTGATTTGTTGTCTGAGGAATAACCAAGACCTTGATGTTTGTAATTTCCTTGAAGCTGTATTGGTTCAAGAATGCCTTGCTCGTGTATGCCTAGTCCTTTGCCTTGATATTGCATGCTTTGACAGATTCTATTTGCAATGGGTTATTTATTGTTTTGAAAGCAAGATGCTAACCCATCATGATGTCTATGGACACTGTCACTTGTAATATTTTCATTTGCAAGAAATCCTGCTCTAACAAAGATAGATGCCCCTAATTGATAAAGTATCTTAGCTTCATTGTCTTGTTGGCCATATTCTTGACTGATATCTTTCGTCTGATCATGCGACATGTCAAGTTCAAATGACTCTGTTGGTGCTTTCAAGGCAATGTCAAAGCCATCATTATTTTTAGTGTCATAGAGTCCAATGATTTTAGCTATAACTTGATCATATGCAAGCATGTCCTTAGTGGAAGATTCTTGTTCTGGAGGAATATCATCTATGTGTCCCATGAAGGCAAGTGTCTCATCATAGGAAGTGTCAATAGTCGAGGCTTGTATAGGGTCGACAAGTGTTTGATCATGAATTGCATAAAGGTCAATGAGTGGATCATTTTGGACTTCTTGGTCAATGGTAGGGTCTTGCTCGAAGATGGGGTTGTCATGGATTATATAGTTAGAAATAGAGCCGTTGTCAAGGAGAGGTGTGTTCTGGATGTCATGATTGTCTTGAAGGACTTCATGGATGGACTGAAAGATAGGGTCATTGGATGAACTACCTTGTTCTTGACATGAGGGTGACATTATAAGGTCATGCTTTGGGCTTTCATTTTGACATGTATCCTCAAGTTTATTAAATGGGATTTGACTTTGGACTATGATAGAATTTTCATGACTAGATGTGGCTTGTGAGGGGGTGACTTGAAAAGGCTTAATGACCAAAGGACTAGAATAGGATGTGGGAACTTGGACTAGACTAGTATATGAAGGACTAGGATATGACATGGGCACTTGCATTGGACTAGTATGTGAAGGACTAGGGTATGACGTGGAGACTTGGACCGGATATGACATGGAGTCTTGGACTGGAGTAGGATGTGATGGCATATGATGTGACATGGGGACTTCGACTATATTAGTTAGTAATGATATAGGGACTTGGATTGGATTGGAGTAAGGTTGACTAAAATGGGACGTGGAGACTTGGGCCGAATTGATATGGTATGATGTGGGGACATGACATGTGTTGGTAGATGGTTGGTAAGGCATGTGGACTTGGATGGAATTGATAGGTGAAGGGTCAAAATATGACGTGGAGGTATGGAATGGACTAGTGGACAATTGACTTCCCTTGTCAAGGTTAGGATAAGGGTGATAAGTGGATGTTTGTTGTGAATTATTGGTAGGATTCATGTCAAGTGACTGTTGATGGTGAGGGTAGATGGATGGTGGCAAGGTATTTATGTCAAAGCCTTGTGGTAACTTAGCCCCTTCATCCAAAAGCATGGCTAGATGCCTTTGAGGGTCACGTAAGAGATATTTTTTTACAAAGGAGACTATGTCAGGATTTTGCTTGGCAGCTTCTATGTCTTTGAAATATACTCGTCCATTTTGGTCTCTTTGTATGAATGGTTCAAAAATGTTTTTTGATGAAGATGGCATGTTCATGGGAGGTTGCATGTTCATGTTGTGAAATGGGTCGGAAAAGGTCCAATGTTGGTTTGTGTCATAAGTGTTAATGTCGATGTTGGGATTGGAATCTTGTCCAGAGTTTGCCATTTGTTGTTGTTGTCTTTGAAGCCTAGTCTCAACCGTAAAAGGGATTTGCTCAAATGAGGATGATGAGAATGATAAGTAAATGCAAGGATGACACTAGCCTATGTTTTTGTATTTTTTTTGATAAAGGATGACAATGCAAGACTATGTTTTGGATTTTTTTGGATAATAAGGGATGCAATATGACAATGTTGTCTAAAGAAAATGACTAATGCCACATGACAATGAAGACTAAGATGACAAGTTATGACACTAATTTTTGGAGTATGTCAATGCAAGGTGATAATGACGTTTGCCTAAGGAAAAATGACCAATGCAAGGTGATAAAATGTCAAATGTCAAGGTGACAATGAAGATGTTGACTAAGGAAAATGACCAATGCCAAGCTAGATGCCAAATGAGGACTATGATGGACAATGAAGATGTTGACTAAGGAAAATGACCAATGCCAAGCTAGATGCCAAATGAGAACTATGATGGACAATGCCGAGTCTAAGTTCAAAATGAGGACTGAGATTTTGATGTCTTGTTGAAAAGTATGAGTTGTCCAAGGTCGGTTGTTTGTGTCCAGATTTGTGAATGTTGTGTATAATGTTTTTAAAAAATCCGACAAGCACTTTGACAAGCATAATGTTTTGGGTGTAACCAATCGCACATCAAATAAGTACAATCCTAGGTTAGGCCATGACAATATTCACTAGATTCCACGTGGGTTTCCCCAACCGCATATTTGTAGCGTGTGAATTCAGAAGCTTGGCTGCACGGGCTCCCCCTTACAGTGCACTCTCAACTCAAGGCAAACCAAGCTTCCAACCCCCATGAAACTCCCATGGCGAGCTGATCACATCTACTACAAACTGCGAAAGTGTGGATGCCTTCACACCGACCGGTGCTGCGCTAGCAAATAGAAGGATTTTGGCTAATACACAAGAGTTTTTAGTTCGGCATTCCGCTCAGGGCGGATCCATGCGGGCGCAGAGTCCCCTTCGATCCATCTCGGCCGAACTATGTCAGATTCTTGG
Source organism: Sequoia sempervirens (assembly GCA_007258455.2). Lineage (NCBI taxonomy): Eukaryota > Viridiplantae > Streptophyta > Pinopsida > Cupressales > Cupressaceae > Sequoia > Sequoia sempervirens. Next base: position 157,267,056 of record VDFB02000008.1, read on the forward strand.
GCTTTCCCAAGAACCCACTTTTATATACCGCCGGAAGTCCCTCGGTGTCGTGGTGCTACCGGCCCGGAAGCCGCCCCGGGTGGAAAGTACTTTTCCCACCGTAATCGTGCCCAAGTTCTAGAGTCAAGAATCGCTCTTACACCCGTGATCACACCTAATGCGCTAAGGGAGAGGATAACCGGACATACCGAATCGTGAAGGGTAATTAACAAATAAAGATGGGTCTGGTTTTCTGATCACAAGGTTTTCACCAAGTGAGAGCATACTCACCTACCATCTTGCAAGCACAATCAACCAAAGAAGACGTGTTCTTTTTATATGCACCGAAATCAAATGTTTGCTAATCTATGAAAAACAAGCACAAAGTTTTGTTATTCCTTCTTTGACATGCGAATCTGCAAACAATGAATATTAGTAGTCTCATATGCAATGGTCTTGACACACGAATGAGGATTGCCACACGCTACAAGAAGAGATTAGTAATACAAGAAAAATCTAATCTAGTTAACTTGCAGGAATAAAGACAAAAAA
>VDFB02000008.1:157267686-157281575 GCA_007258455.2 Sequoia sempervirens
TCTGTCACTAATAGGAGAGGTATTGGGAGAAGAACAAGTATGATTGTTATGATTATCTACACTTGGATCCTCTTGTGTTATGACATTCTTACAAATCTGATAGGTACTAGGAGGGTATGCAACATGCTTATCAAATGTTTTACTTTTCTGTCCTAAACTATGTTCACAAAAAAAATAGAAGCATACAAGCCACTTGATATATTCTAGAAACATGAAATGTCTGAATAGAACACATGCTAACATGAGAAAGTAAATATAGTGCAATGCAATGGTTTAAAATGAAATGTTCAAATGCAATTTCTAGATGTGAAACAAGTAATTTTCTTATTACATTATCCAACAACCTAAAAGATGAAATGTTTGAAATTTGATTTAAAATTAAATAATGCATTAAATGAGCTAATGAAATGCATATTGTAGAAACTTAGCAAATTGATGGCTGTGAAGTTAAGGGTGAAAAGCTTAAAATATGAACCGTAAACATTATATAGAGTAGTTTAAAAGAGGGTGTTGAAAATAAACCCCAAACCCAAACAAATGATGGATTGATCCTATAAAGATTGGTAACTTTGTGGCAGAGCACTTGAACAACAAAAAAAAGGTCCTAGGTTACAATTCTAGCCGATACATGAAAATCTCAACAAAAAAAGAAAAATAGAAATGTTTGTGTGGTTAGTCGGAGGTATACAAGACCAATGAGAGTTATTAGTACCACATGATGGAGTATGAAATTAATGCATACATGTAATAGGTTCAAGTACATAGAGTGGAGGTAAATCTAATGTGAAATTGTCAAGGGTGACAATTTTCAACCCTACAATTAGCCCCCACTTTAGTGAGAGTATGAGTATATGTTCATAATCACAATCAAATAAGAATATATCAAGAGGGTTTCAAATATCCAAATATTGAAGAGATAGCTAGGATGGCATTGAATCTAGGGGATGATCTAGCCCCCAGGATTCAAGGTTCTATGCCAAGAAAATATAAGGACAAGGAATTCACATGTGAAGTGAAAGGTAAAATGACAACATAGACAATGAAAACATGAAATTTTAATGAAAAAAAAAATGGAAATATGATGTGATTGATATGCAAACATAATGTAGACATTCAAAGGAAGGTATGATAATTATGAACTAGTAAGCTCTAGAAAATTCTCACTAGGATCTATACCCAAGGAATTCATGATTTACATGCTAAAAAATTCCAATATTTGTTAGGTGAATCATGAACCAAAGAAACACAAACTAGTGCAGTCTAATATTCACTAGGTGAACTTTCTAGAAGTAGCAAAGTAAGAAAAACACAAGGGATAGTGAGGGAAAGTGTGATCTCATGTCAGGCTTACCATGAGTTATAGTCCCAATAACTCTGATAAGGTGTTGCACAAAATGATCAAAATTCCAAGCCAATGCATCACTAAGTCCAACGTGTGTGAAGAAAGTGAATCACATAATGGAATGCATGCAACCATCTTAAGGTAACTGCTAAACCCTAGTTGTGAGCAATTTCATTAAGGTAGTAGTATAATAAATGTAACATGAAAAATCAAGTCCATAAGAGCCTATTAGAAAACCTTATTCCATTGATATGTTCCCAATAGAATTAACTCACGATAAGGGGTTGGCCCCAAGACAAAGCCACATAGCATGAAAATGAATGAAATGTAAGGTATCCACGGATTCAGGGTCAGTATAGACAGTTTCTAATATATAATTTATGATTATGCTCAATATTGACATCATTCTCCAAATACTTGTGGAACTACAATCACGATGGAAAAAATACACATAATATTGAAGAAACAAACCTTTTGGGTCAATATAGAAGAGACCTAAATGCCTTAATGCCTTGCATTGTCCTAAAAAAGGAGAACACAAGTCAACAACCAATGTTTATGATATATAGATGAATGGATATACAAATAAATGGATGTTGCAATAGATTCATTTCCTTTGTATCCTTGTGCCAATAATAATATGGGAAACCAACATACATAAGCACAACACAAGATGTTGTATTACGAACAAACATACATACATATAAAAAACACACAAAAGAGTATGACATATGTGATTTGATCTAAAGAAAATTATTTCCATCCCAATATTTCTCATCATAAATGGAAGGTAGACAATAGGCTAAAGGGACTACAACAAGTATCATACAAGGAGTAGCACCAGGTTCAACACATGTTTTATTATTTTCATTAGGAACATTAACATGGATGCACCCATTCAAATCCATAGATGTGGATAACAATAAAGATAATTCATTATGCACTTGTTCCTCTATTTTAGTTTCCTCATCTTCATTCTCAAAAATTTTCACAATTGGTGGCTTATGAATAATATCATCCACATGTTAACTTTTAATTTTTTGTTTAGGTTTAGACATGTAAGGTTCAATTGCATGGTTTAGTGAGGGTGACGAATTGGAATAGGGTGACAAAAAGGACGTATGGGTAGGAGGTAATTCATCGAAGTTAGTTTGGATGGGTGGCTAGTCATTAGGTAAAGTCAGATATTCTTTTCACCAAGTTGGCAAGCCAATGCATTATTTCTACACTTACACTCCTTTACACTTCTATTTCTTCTTACACATGCTTTATCTTGCAAGGGATTAACCAATATGATTCCCAACATAGTTCTTGTTTTCTTCCTTTTGAGGAGGAATTGAAGGGACCACCACTAGTTGGGATATTTTAGGCACATATACTTGTTTTTTATGTAGCATGAAGTTGATTATATGATTATCCCTAGGTCTCTTGCATGATGACAAGGGTGGAACTATGGTGGACATGCTAGATGATCTAGAGAGTATACTCAGTTTAGACTTAGGTTCCTCCATTACCTTTGGTGTAGGAGAAATATCTAAGAAAGTCATAGTGGCCCGAGGAACCTTGGGTGAGATATTTTTAAGGGATAACTCTTCTATATGTTTTACCTTAAATTTTTGATATACTTTGAGAAAATAATCTTCACAAGGTTTTATAGGTTGAACCATAGTTTTAGGCCAAAAATAATCTAATGAATTTTTTTCTTAACAAGCTAAAGGTTTGAACCCACTATGAAAAACTATATATATTTCATTTTCAAATGGAAAATTTATGTATTTTTGTATATAACTTATGGGAACACGTTCAATGAGCACAACCAAGGATAGCCTTAGTTCAAAAAAAATGATCTGATGTTAGGATAATGTTGAACAAGACATCCAACTGTTTTGGTCCAACTTTGAGTGGGGGGTGTTACCAAACCTATCATAGGGTGAAAGAAGCTATAATAATATTTTAGCCATGCTTTTGATTGCTCATAACAATCTTTGTAAATTTTATGCACAAATAAAAATCATTTAGTGATCAAATTCTCTAAACACATAGGGTCAATGAGCATCCCCCTTATGGGTTTGTCATTAATATGGTTGGTGATGTGAAAAGGATAATTAGGTTTTAGTATGGATGCATCCCTATGGGTGAAAGCAATGACTAGTAATAATATGGTTTCATCCTTATGAGGTTGATCTTAAATTGCATTCATCATGTTGGAAATATCATCATCTTCTTCAACATTATCACTGCTTTACATAAAGTTGGATGAATGAAGTTCGGAAATGAATTGGCGAATATTTGCAAGTTTTGGTTAAGTAGTGAGACTTATTCCCTTTGTCATTAACGCCAACCACCCTATTTGATTAGAATCAATGAGGTCTTGTATTTGGGGCCTAAGATGCATACATCATTTCGTATCGTGTATAGGTGTATGATGATATTAACAAAACTCTTTTGCATTATAATTTGGTGGTGATGGTTGGTCACACCACAAAAGGATATGAAAATCTCAGTAAAACCTTTCTTGGGAATTGGACATTCCAACAGGTGACTAATATCTCTCTATATGGACGTTCATTTACTTGTCAAACCAGGGGATGTAGACTTTAAATGGTGCGGAAAAATATATGCACTAGGAATTAGTTTCAATCAAATCTTAGCAAAAATACATACTGGAAAAAATTTCTATCTAAACCAAAAATTGGTAATGCGGAATTCTTTAACTCAACTATGATAAAAACCATAACAACTAAGACTGAAACACAAACCATGAACTGGCCTTATGCTACAGGAACAGTCACAGGGATGGACTCTCTATGCTGCAGGAGCACTATAAGACTGAGTTTGCATGAAAACTTCAAAGATGAAAGCTAACTGAAGAACAACAGAAAAGAATAACTAACTAACTAGCTACAGATACTTACTAAGTGGGCCCCCTTAGCAAGCATCTACTGATTATGCAGATGTTAAACTCAGAACTTCATTGAACTTTATTCATAAAAACAGAGTGATATACATCATTTTGTTGATATGGGAACTAGCAACAAACTCTGTCTCTGGTCAAACAGATTCTTCTTTCATTATCATATTGATTCTTACATGATATCTGCTACTCTGTTTCTATCTTACTCTAACTATCGTCTATCTCTCTATCCATCCTCTCTACTCTCTCGCGCAGGAGGAGTATCTTATTTTTAAATCAGAAGAACAACTAACTAACTAACTCCATCAAAGAAAGACGTGGAAGTAACATGTATCCTAGAATCAAGGAACAAACTTCATAAATGAATTTATGTGCTCAACCCGATCCAGAGAGAATCTAGCGCTCCACTCTTTCCAGATTGACTTGTCATTAAAATCTTTCCCAACGGTTTCGGTCAAAGAGTCTTCACCGGAGCTTCCTCGTAGTCGTGCAGGAAATGGACTTTACTGCAAGGCCGAGATCGGCTGCGCTTGACTCGATCATTCTTCAACAACCTGTGAAACAAAAGGTAACAGGTGAAAGAAAAGGCACATGGCACATACACGATATCTATTCATTAATCACACATTTAAATTTACTTCATCATTCAAAAACTGTATACGATATACCAGTCATTTTCGGGGGTCAACAGGGCAATAAATGCAATCAAGTCAACACAATAAGCTGCAGGGATATAAAAGTATCTTGCTACAGGATATTTCGATAAAAGGTTTCAACAAAGTTTAAACAGCCATGAAATATCAAAAGTAAAGACATTAAAAGTTTATCATATCATCAAATTATGAGCATATTTTAAGCTCATCACTGCCCCCTACTTAGCCCAATGCTGGTCCTCCAGCATTAACTTTTCTGGTTGTGTCTCTGAAGTCAATGGTGGCTGCATGACTCTGGAACGGATGTCCAAACTTGTAATAAAATCCTCTGAAATCCCGCACCTTTCATATCTTCGGTCTTCTAATTCATTGTTAAGATTTATGGCTTGGTGAGGATAGAGGGGCCACATTAACACAGGGGGTCTGAATGTCAGTGGTAGCCACAGTTCAAATCTTGTTTGAAGTCCCAATTGAATATATCTGCTGGTTCGTTTGAGTGCTACTGTGAAGTTTAGGGGACCATGTGGTTCTGACTTTCTTAACCCAACAAGTTAACCTCTCCCATCTTTTCTCACATCTGGTATATGCCAGTCTCCAAAATGAATATTGTTGTGCCTGGAATTCATCATATACTTGTTTTCTGATATCAAAAATTTTCTCTCTGGCTGGAACATTATTAATACCATATGTTAGAGCAAACCAATCTTTTAACATTGCATGAGGGTTTGTACTTTGGGAGCGTAATGGAATAGGCTCTGTTTTCTCAACTTCCTCATATGTTTCCCACTGCCTTCCATAATTCACCTCATTTGCTGCCCATGACATAAATGCTCTCAAATGAATATCACCAATATATAGCAGAGGATTCCATTCTGTTTCAAATGGTATTAAAAAGCCATGCAAATAGAATTCACAGAGAATTCCTTAACCAGTTAGGGGCCGCTTGGTATGCTTCATAAAACTCTTTGGCAGTGTGAATTATAGGATCTTGGTTTCTGGAAATTCTCATCAATTGAAACCACAAAAACTGTTCTTTTAGGCACAGAGCATAAACTCTGGGTGGCGGTCTGCATTCCATAATTTGACCAGTTACTTTTAACATTTCATCCATTTTTGCTTTCAACTCAGCAATTTCCTATTCCTGACTTTCAATTTTCTTTTTCAATTTCTTCTTTTCTACCTCCCACAGACTTTGTTGCATGTCAGTCTGGGCTATGTGGTGAAAAGTCAAGGTTTGCAGTGTAACTGTTTCCCAATTATCTTTAACATATTCCAGAAACTCAATTAAAAATGTCCTTCTATACACAACAATGGCTTTACAAATTGCAGGGTGAAATACAACTTCACTAGGCACATTCAATTGTTCAATATGTTCTTGTTCTTGCTGCAAGATACATTCTTCTTGTTGTGGTGGAGAAGTTTGGGCTTCCTCTGAAAATTGCATAGCAGCAGTAGCCAAATCATCAAGATTTGGTAACCCTTGCTCATTGTGCCCTGTTTCTTTTGTCTCAACTTGTTCCTCTTTAGGAACGAACGAACTCTAAGCAGCATTCTCGGACTCATTCTAAGAAACATTAAATTCAGATTCAACAGACCCTTCTGAAATTACAATCACTTCAGGTTGTGGTGAAACAGGGGAGGTCTTAGATTGCTTCCTGGTGGAAACCCTTCTTGGCACAGATGCGGCTGCAGGAGGTGTTCCAGTAGCTTTTCTTTTTCTTGTTTGTTTAGAGGGCTCTGCCCTACCAGAGGATGACGGTGAACTGGTAATAGCAACAGGTGTTGCTGTAGGAGAAACGGCTGCAGGGGAAGGTGCTGCAGGAGAGGAGCATTGTCTTTTCTGAGAACGAGGGTCAGTTTCAGGGGACCCTTCTGCCTTTTTTTTTCCTTTTTCTCTCCTAGTGGCAGCATCTAGTTTGTACCCTAGCAGGATTCAAAAGCAAAGTCGGCAGGATCGGTGCCAGGTAGATGACTTTGCCCTGCTCCACTAGTAGATGCACTTCTTTCTTCTTTTCCTCGAGGCCGGGGTAATTACCTCCTAGGGGCCAGGCACGGTAAACTCTTTTGGGAAAAATTATTGCCGAGAGAGGTGAGACATCTCCTTCAAAGAGTCAATCAAGAATTTAATAAGGCCATGATGAGTGACATAATTGTCTTTCCTTTGTTGAGTTCCATGGGCACTTTGCTCTAAAAATTTTAACAAGAAATTTGAAACATTTATGACTAACCCATGCCTCATATGGCTTTTTAATAATTTAAAAATGATGAGAATGCAGGGAAAATGGCCTTCATGATTAAATAATTTCATTATATAAGTGGCATACCGAATATGGAAGAGGTAGCTTACACACGCTTCTTCATCCTTGCTTGGAGACTTCTAGAGGTCCATCAGCAGGCATTGAAAACTAAGCCCTTGCAGCTGCAGCGTCTGAAGAAAAGTTTTCTCCAATGGCTGGGAGCCCGGTTACCTCAGCAATTCTGTCTTCGGTTGCAACAACCGTTAGACCCCATACAGTGGCTTCCCCTTCAGAAAGGGTTCTCAAAAATTCTCCAGCTGCCTCCTCATCAAAATCATTCAGGCTCAAAAAATAATTCAACCATCCACAGAGGCTGAATGCTTGGACTCTTTACGGATTTTGCAGTAACAATTCATGAGCTACAAGCTCATGTTGCACCAACTGACCACCCATGTTTGCAGTTTTCCTTTTCACTGAACTTAGTTCCTTGCTGAAGATTCAAATTCTCTATTTCCCCTTTTCTGCTCTGGTTTTTCTTCTGTCATGCCATCACATTTCTTTTCTTTTTCCAAAAATGAACTTTTTAAACAAGCAGTCTTAATCGTAGTTTACAAGAAATTCATGCAATAAAGAATGCAATAAAGAAGGACATACGATCATATTTGGAAAGTACCAGAAAAGAATTAAAGAAAGATTATTTTGCAGTTATGGCAGCGGCGAAAAGACAAGTTTTAAAACATGGATTACCCCGCCCCCTACTTAAAGAATGACATGTGTCCTCACATGTACTAAAGAATAGGTAGAGATTCGGGTGATAATGACCGATACATTCATAGTAGTAATTGAATAGAATGAAATAAATTAAATATGCGATAAGAAAAGATATGGCGTACCTTTGATAATTGCATGTACGTGTGAAGAAGATGACGGCGCGGCATGAATTGACAAGTGGGAAAGATATCTTAATAAATGTTGTTGCAGACAGATCAAGTGGATGGGTGATGTGGGTGGATGAAGTGGATGGAATGGATAGATGGGATGGATGGATGGAAGATAAAGAAGTGAGATGGGGGCGATAAATGAAAATGGAGAAAAAAGGGTTTCCTTAAAAAAGAAAACCTTTATTATGGACATGCTTTTTGAAAATTATAGTAATGTTGTAGGAGAAAGGCTAAAGCCTTCGGCTGTAGGAAGAGTAGCGGGATGAACCTGAACAAACTGCTGCATGAATTCTTCCTTGGAGACTGGTTTATGGTATAATCGGAGTCGGTGGCCATTGACTAACAATTTGAAACAGACTAGATCAATTGTCACCAGTTGTACGGCTCCATTATCGAACACAGTTTCAACTTCATAGGGGCCAAGCCAGCGTGTTGTGAGCTTGCCCTGATTTTCTTGATATCTAGAATCATATAACAAAGCCCATTCTCTAGCAGAAAATTTCCTGGTTTTGATGTGTTGATCATGCCATCTCTTCCTTTGCTGTTGGATTGCTTTTGTATGCTGTAGGGCAGCTTTTCTCATTTCGTCCAAAGTATTTAGCTGCAGGAAACGGTCCTTCTGTGCTTTAGATATGTCCATGTTGAGTTCAAGAGCTGTCCTCAAAGTTTTGTGCTCAAATTCTATGGGTAACATTGCTGTTTTGCCATAAAGTAGCTCAAAAGGTGTGAACCCAGTTGTTGTTTTCCATGTTGTTCTGTAAGCCCAAACTACTTTAGGAAGTCTATTGCTCCAGTCTTTCTTATGAATCTACACTGTCTTTGTGAGGATTGCCTCGATTTCCCTATTTGTTACATCTGCCTGACCATTGGCTTGAGGGTGGTAGGGGTTGGACTTCCTATGTTTGATCTTATAGTCATTCATAAGCGCAGTGATCAGATTTGACGTAAACTAAGCTCCTTGATCAGTTACAAGCTCTCTGGGAACTCCAAGTCTTGTAAAAATTTGTTCATACAGAAATTCAGCAACTTTGTTATATCGGGCATGAGTCATAGCTTTTACCTCGACCTATTTTATTACATAGTTTGTGCAAACTAGAATGTATGACTTTCCATTTGATGGTGGATCAATTGGTCCACAAAATCCATCCCCCATTTATCAAAAGGGTGACTATGACCTATGGATATAGTGGCATTTCATCGGACTTAGTTGGTCTTTCCATTCGCTTAGCATTTGTCACATCTTCCTTGTATAGGCCACAACATCCTTGTGTAATGTTGGCCAGTAATACCTTGTTGTAAGAACTTTCATTGTTGTTCTTTTTGTTGCAAAATGCCCCCCACATGGTTCATCATGGCAAGCATCCAAGATATCATAAGTCTCATCTTCTCTTACACATCTTCGCATTACTTGATCAGGTCCAATATAAAACAACTATTTGGGTAATCCAAGAAAAATTAAAACTTTTTCACTAACAACTTCTTTCTTTTGGAGAAAATGGCTTCGGTATTCTCGCTTTTGCCGCTAGATAGTTGGCTATATCTACAAACCAGGTGTATGTACGCTTAATGGAAAACAAGTGTTCATCTGGGAACCTATCATCAATGACCTCATGTTCTTTAGGTGCAGCTGATGGCAGTCTTGATAAAAAGTCAGCTACAACATTAGCTCTTCCTGGTTTGTCAATGATTGTGATATCAAACTCTTGTAACAACAGGAGCCACCGTGCCAATCTACCAGAGATGGCAGGTTTGTTCATCAGGTACTTGATTGTTGCATGGTCAGTATGAACAAATATCTAATAACCTGTGACATAATGCCTAAATTTATTCAAAGCATACACTACCTAGCAATTCTTTCTTCTCAGAATAGTATAGTTTAAGCTCAAGACCTTCGCCGATAAAGTAGATAGCATGCTCAATTGAATTTTCTTTTTTACTTAAAACTTCTCCTATACCAAAATCAGATGCATCAGCATGTATGTGAAAAGGAAAATTCCATTTTGGTCCTTGAAGAACAGGGGCTTTAGTAAGCAAGTCCTTTAGTTGTAGAAAGGATTTTTCATAGGCCTCTGTCCACTCGAATTGAGAATCCTTTGTTAACAAGGCATAAAGTGGGTTGGCAATTTTATTTGAAATATTTCTTATAAACTCTTTCTCTATAATACCTCCTCGCGATGAGACCAAGAAAACTTCTCACATCTTTTTGTTTTGCAGGAGTTTGTAAATTCTGAATAACTTCAATTTTAGCAGGGTCAACCTGAATTCCATTCTTTGAAACATGATGACCTAGAACAATACCTTCTTCCATCATTAGAAAACATTTCTCACTGTTTAGAGACAAATTTTTCTCTCTACACCTTTTCAATACCTTTTCTAAATTGACTAGTGCTTCTTCAAATGTGACTCCATAAGTAGTGAAATCATCCATGTAAATTTCCATACATTCATGAGATATATCAGCAAAGATACTAATTACTGCTCTCTGAAATGTTGTTGGTGCATTGCATAGGCCAAAAGGCAAGACCGAATAAGAAAATGTTCCCCATGGACAGGTAAAAGTGGTTTTGTCTTTGATCTTTCGTGGCAATTTTTGACTGGTTATCCATCGTGAACTATCCAAGAAGGAAAATATTCTTTTTGTCGACAGTGAGCCCAGTACTTGGTCTACAAAAAAGGTAATGGAAAATGATCTTTTTAGTAGCACTGCTCTCAATTCCTCCTCAGAATCTACACACACTCTCCATTTTCCACTCTTTTTTGGAATAATGACTAATGGAGAAACCCATTGACTATCAGAGATTGGATAAATAAAACCAGCATCAAGCAACTTTTGAAGCTCACCTTTAACTATTTCTCTAAGTGCTAGATTTACTCTTCTTTGAGGTTGTCTAACCGGTGCACAGTCTTCTTTGATATATATTCTATGAGTACAAACTCGATGATCTATTCCTTGCATGTCCCCATATTCCCATGCAAAAGTTTTATGCTATTCTTGTAGCATTTTTAATAAGTCAGCCTCTTGAGACTGTGGCAGCTTGCTATTGACATTCAAACAATGATCTGGAGACAATTCTATCTACTTAGTGAGATTACTCATAGAATCTATGGGTGATGTTTATACCTCTTGTAGAAGTAGATTATGAAAAATTGCTGGAAGTTTAGGCAGTGAGCTTTCAGAATCTGGTTGCTGTAGGAAACATTGTAGATGAGTACCATTTAATTCAGATGAACTACCCGTATTAGCTTTGTACTGTAGAATTTGGAACAATAAAGCATCCTCACTCTGAAGTTGTGAGAATGGATCATTTTGAATCATCATTAATTGAGCCAAAGAATTGGCTTCTTCAATTTCTTCCCCTATATTTGGCCAAACAGGTTGGGACAAATCTAGTTGAGGTCTAGCAGGCGAATACAGAGCTAATTTATTTGTGGACTGTCCATCAGAGATGGTCATATCTCCAGAACGACACCCTATAAAAGCATATGTAGTTGCTAACCATGGTCTACCAAGGATAACTGGATATCCTCCTAAAGTTTCCTTTACTAATAATATTGTGAAATCAGTAAGATACTCCCAAGATTCAAGAGTGACAATTACATCTTCCACTATCCCATTAGGTTTAACTATGGAGTTGTTTGCCAGCTGCAGAACTGTAGGTGTAGACCTAATGTCTTTAATGTTCAGGGAGTCCATAATATGTTTTTTCATTACATTAATAGCAGCACCTAAATCAATCAAAATATTTTTTTACAACTTGACCATTTATATGTATCTGCACCACAGGACTTCCAGGGTCAATATACTTTGGAATAACTACATTTCCCAATATTATATTAGCCAATTTCCCTAAGACATGAATTGTTTGAGGATCCTTTTTCTTTCGTCCAGGCTTCTTCAAACAGGCCTCTTTAATAGCTTTTCCAAAAATGGGAATGTCTTTAATAGCCTGAAATAAAGGGATTTGAATTTGCACATTCTTGAGCTGGTCCAGGATGTCAAAAGTGGGTTCTTCCACGGATTTAGATACAGTACTTTGCAACCTATGAGGAAAAGGTGGGTTATCTTGGTTTTGCAAAATAGTTTCCTTAGAAACTGTATCAGTTATGGGTATATGCTCAGCAGGAACAACAGGTACAACAGATTCTTCAAGGGGAGAATCTGGTATTTCAGTAATCAGAGGTGGTTTCAGAGCAGGTAAAGTGGTTCCAGACCTCAAATGGATGTCATTAATGTTCAAGGCATAAGCTTGATATTGGTTGGCCTCAGAAAGATATACAGGCTGTTGAGGCTGCTACTGTTGCTTATTATTGGGATTGGGTAACGACTGGGCAAGCATAGGTGTTTGCTTCGAAGGTCCAAGATTTGTGGCAGTTGCTACAGGAGGCATCATAAGGGCCTGTGGTTGTGGCTGTGGAAGCTACAGGAATCCAAAGGACTGGTTTTGCCATTGCTGAGGGCCTCTCCATTGAGTATTTTGCTGCCAATTTCTTGAAGGTGGGGTCCATTGCCCTTGTGGCTGCTTCCAACCTCCTTGAGGAGATTTCCATTGTGAGGTCTGATAATTAGGCCAACTAGGTTGAGGCGAATTCCAGGATGGTGGTGGTCTGTATGCATGTTGCCATTGGTTATTATAGCCAGAATAAGGATTACCAACAGTTAAAGGATCTGGAGGCATACCTTGTCTTTGGGCCCATGGTCTCCTTTGTGCGACAAAGAACACTTGATCATCATCACCTTCTACTGGCTTAAAGTTAGTAGGCAGTTGTCTGGCTTCCAAATTAGCCACCATCTTGCATCTGCAATCACGCTTCTTTTGTCTGCAGTATGGACAGAACTCTGCCAAAACTGTCTCAGCCTCCTCATGTTTCCTCTGAGCTTGCATGGTATCTAGTTGTGTAGCCATATTATTAATGATGTCCTGCTTGAAATCAGATAGCAAATTTGTGATCTGCATCCGGGAGACTCCACCAAAAGAAGACTTTCCTGTGGTAACATGATGACCTCGACCTTTCTTGACTATTGCTCGAGAGTAGTTAAGACATATTTTCTTTATATCATCCCAAGGCAGTTGGGTGATATCACCTCCTCCCATCAGGTCCAGGGCATCTATACAGGCATCACTGATTCCCCTTAGAAAGAGTAGTTTCTGAGAGTCCTCGTTGAGAGTATGGTTTGAGTTCCTCTTTAGTGCAAACAAAAATTTGGATATAATCTTCCAGGCTCTCATCATCCTTCTGCTGAATTCGGAATATGTCATCACCTTTGCTGGCGCTCTTACAATATTCCTTATACTTTTCAAGGAATTTGGTCTACATGGCTGCCCAACTATCTACAACTCCTCTTCCGAGACTCATGAACCACTTGAGAGCTCCTTCCTTCAAGGAGGAAGGAAATAGCTTCAGTTTGTGAGCGTCTATGTTGTAGTCATAACTGCAGTAGAGAACATCAAATTCAAACAGAAAAGTTTATGGGTCCTCTGTGACCAAACCATAGAATTTTGGAAGCAAAGAAGAGGGAATGTTTTTAAGATTATCAGTATCTCGTTGAGGAACAATGGGAAACTCAAATGTAGGAGGTGGATTATTAGGTGGATTATTTTCCATGTCTGGTTGTTGAAATAACAAAGCGAAGGGATTTTTCTCAGGTTCATTGTCAGCTGGGTCAAATGGTAGTTCAATAAACAGATTTTCAGGGAGGAACCTTCCCAGTGCGTCTCTTCTTCTTCTATGCATGCAATATGGTGAATAGTGACTTAAAGGATCTAGAAAATTTACTAACAAGCTAAACTAGTGCTAAAAATT
>VDFB02000008.1:157281675-157316396 GCA_007258455.2 Sequoia sempervirens
CCAAGGTCCACAATGAAAGTGCTATCGCAAGAAGCCATGAGTCTAGAAATTCGTCTCACTAAAGTATTATGAATGGGACACCAAACCCTCATACAAGTACCACAAGGGGTGAGGTGGGTGAAAATGAAATGTAATCTAGTAGTTCAAAATGCAAATAACAAGAGTTCTATAAACTGAAACAAAGAAACAACAATAGAAAACTGAAATGTAGTTTAAAATGTGCAGGTGGACTGATTTTCCCAAGGTGGCGAATGAGTCGATGTATGAGTTTTTTTTGTTTTTTTCAAAAAAATTAAAGTGATTTGAATTCTTTTCAGATGGAAACTGAAGATATAAATGCAATTTTTTAGTTTTTTATTGATTTGATATGCAAAAATGAAGTCTAAATGAGTCTTTCACTAATGCAATTTTAGAAACCCTAGGATGCAAAAACAAAACAAACCCTAATTGAATGTTGATGTAAATGAAACCTAAGATGCAAGATGTAATTGAAATCATAAAGATAAAGTGTTCAATATGCAGGTTCACCAAAATGAGCCAACAATTTTATTTGTTCTATGTACTTCTCTTGCACTCTTAGGATCTTTCACCTAAAAGGAGAGAGATAGAACACTAAAATTATGGTGGTTCACTGAAATAAAGGATTGTATGATGTAATTATGACTAAATGGAATGATTTGGATGCAACTAATTACTAAAATTTATTGATTATTGATGGAAAACCTATGAAATATGTTATGTTTGAAAACACAATGTGATATGCAAAAAATGAAATAGAAATGAAAACTAATGCAAATAGAACTGAACAAGGTGAAATAGAGTGCACCTAGGAATTGGATGATGAATCTGGAATGTTCTAAAATTTGGTAGAAATAAATGTAAATCACTAGTGGGACTCATTTTCCACTGATGGTGAATCAGTCTGGCTAAATTTGACAAAAACACATGAAAAATTGCTTTTCGACTACTGGGAACTGGAATCTGACAAAGTCAAAATTTTCAGCCCTAAGGTGGGAATCATTCACCACTGATAGTGAATCAGTCCTCCTCCAAAATTCTATGAAATCAAAGGTCAGTTCTATAGCTCTAGATCTGCACTTGTATTTTTATCGGGTTGACGAAGTCAAATCTATAGAAAACAGACTGTAGGTGGTCTCCAAGCTTGAAATAGGGTTTAGTTGACTTGAAACACTTTGTTGACTTCTTGACCATCTTTCAACACCTATTTTCTTGACAAATTTGCATACAATTTAAGTCTGCAAACACACATGCAAAAGGGGGAAAATGGTTAAGGGTTAGAGTATAGGGATTTGCCTTGGTCAAATCCCACTTTGGTAATCAAACCATTAATAAAGAAATGAAATGAAATAAGTAAGGAATGATGAATAAACAACATGAAAATGTCCTAAACTCACCACAACCTTGTTGAAGAAATCTCAAGATATGTCAATGGTTGCTCCAAGATGCTTGATGAATGCTTGATTAAATGATGCTTTGATTGAATGCTAATTGATGTTTAATGAGTGAATGCAAATGAATGGGTGATTGAATGGGGGTTAAAATGGATGTAAAAACAATTATTTATACACACTTATGCCCTAATAACCCAATAATACAACATCATAGGCTTACATAAGGTATTTTTGAATAAAAAAGGAAAGGAAATTTGAATTATTTTGAATTTGGAGCCAAGAGGGACTCATTCGCCACCCATGGCGAATGGATCCCACCTTGGGATTGTAAGTGGGTGTTGAGAATTAAATCACATTTAATGTTGTTTGTTGGGTTTACATTCAAAAATACATTTATAATTAAGTCTTATAAGTGCATATAGGGGTCAAATAAAGTAGAAAGGTGTAAATAGTGATGACAAGCCTAGAAAAGTGTGAAAGCTTGTTACAAGACTTTACAACACTTTAAAATAGGACTTGATAAGTGATGAAAAGGTGATTTTTAGGTGAATTGTAATGAGAAGAGTCTAGAAAAGTGTAGAAATGTCTTACAAAACTTCACAACACCTTCACAAGACATCATAATTTGAATATTTAGGACTTAATGTGAATGCAAAAGTTACATTGCAACATTAAATCAAAACAAAATAGATCAAGCATCATAGGAAAAAGACCTAAATGACCATGAAATTTCAATGATCCATTTTTCTATGGTACACCTAGATGAAACCATGATTGAGCCATTGAAATTCCAAACAACCAAGATTGTAACTTCACCCACTTCCTACAAAAAACCAAGAGATAATGAAAACAACCCCATCACACCTCCTAGAATAAAACAAGTTTACAAAGTGAAAGAGAAAGCAGTTGAGCAACCTATTTCTTTCTGTTCCTCCCCTTAGGGAAGAAAATAAACCTATGTTGATCAACCTCCTCCAACACAAACACAACTTGAAAACAAAACTAAAAGAAACAAAGTTGATAGAGATCGTAGGTGTAGACATTGTGCCCTTGCTCATAGGTTACATGAAACAAAGAAAATAAAAATCCAAACTTGATTGAAACAATGCATGATGACTCTACCCTTTCCCAAAAACAAAACAATCTAATACAACAACCATAACAAGAGTTGAACCCTTCCTTGGACATTATCATTCAACCTCCAGTTGTAATTAACTTAGATGATGACGATGACGTCGGACCGCTAAATTTGACAAAGAGGTGCATAATGAATTGAATACATTGTTTTCCTCTTCCATGAGCTTAAATGACAATTCTCCTAAGAAGACTGTTGAAATTGGTGTTGTCCTAGTTTGACACTTGCTATTGTCCCTTTGGCTTGTTTCCCACCTTTGGTATACAATGAACATGATTGGGATGAAGACAACCTACTTTAGGTTGACTTGCATGTGCCTTACTAGTATTTTACATTATTTATTTTTCATTTTCTAATTGCATACATGTGTAATGTGATCCCCCATGATGTTCTATCTAATGTATCCCTCTCTTTTTGTGAAATTCCTCTATTTGTACCTTCATTCTTCTCTATGTCGTAAATATTTTATCTTTTTTCCTTTTATATTTTTCATTTGTCTTGTGTTTTCCTTTTTGGGATGACACAAGGTGTCGAGAAATTTTTGTCTCTTCCATGTTGACCCAAAAGGCCTTTCCCTTGCTTTTTCTATTTCATTTGTCTTTTGTATTCCTTTTGGGGATGATGTAAGGTGTCGAGACATTCGTGTTTCTTCCATGTTGACCCGAAAGGTTTTTATTTTTTTCACTCTCTTTGTGTCATTCTTCCAGTTCTATGAGTATTTAGGGAATGATGAAAGTTCCAAGCTAAAACATAGATTTTGGATGGATTAGGAATGCTATGTCTCTTTTGCTCAATTAGGATCTTTCACCTAATGGAAAGAGATAATTCCCACTCCAAAAATATGTGTGGTTCACTAAAAATAATGTATGTATGATGAAATTATGAATAAATGCAGCAAAGTGATGAAATTGATTGATTATTAATGCAAAACTAATGAAATATGAAATGTTTGAAAACATAGTGACGTTTGCAAAAGGCTTAAAAAGATGAACAAAAATTAAAATAGGACCAAATAGAAAGTTGTAACTTAGAATGTGTGCACCTGTAAGACTGATAAAGACTAGAAACTACTTTGAAAATTTGGAAATGTTGAATTTTTAGCTGATTGGGACTCATTCGCCACCTTGGGCGAATCAGTCCCAGTTCAAGGTTTCTACCCAGAAATAGGTTTTTTCCAAATGGGTACTAGAATACGCATTTAGCTCTGACAGGTACCTCTAGTGGGACACATTTTCCATCCATGGCGAATCAGTCATTTTTCATTTTTTTGCAAATTCAAGTTTCAAACTTGGGCTTTGTCACCTATACAACACTTCCTAGGTGATGGAAACCCGAATCAGAATCTCAGAAAATACTTGCAAAATAGCTTAAAGTTTGTTGTCTAATGGGGGTTTTCCTTCATCAAACCACTAATTTGGTAATCAAACCTTGAATGAAAAAAATCTACATAAAACCCTAGCCTTAAGTGTGTCTAAGACTAGGAAAATCTAAAGACAAAACCCTATTCTAATGTGCTAGAATAAGATTTAAGAAAATGTTATTTGAATGATACAAGACTGCAATCCTAGAAATCCTACAACATCTCAAATGAATGAAAATGACATGCAAATGTTATGCAAACCTTAGATATGAAGATAGAGAGAAATGGAAGATGGAATCACTTTAAAAACAAGTCTTTAGGTGTGATTTGATGGCTAGTTGCATCTCCTCAACCTAGGTTTCTCCATGATTCTCCATAGGCATCCATTATCAACTCTTTTAAATGTTGGATCTTGAATGAGAAGTGAGCTTGAAGACTTGCAAAAACCCTATCTTGCTATCCAAAAGCTTCAACTTTGTTGTAGAAAAATGCTAATGAAACTTATTGTGGAAGACTATTAATACTTGACTTTTGAATTTTCTTTTTATTAAAAATGACTAAGAGATGTGAAAAATGAGCTAAAATGTGTATTTATAGTCATCAACACCTAATTTTCCTATTATTTAGACCTAAGAGGGTGACATCCACTGAAAAATTGAATTAAATCGATTAAATTCTTGCTCAAAATTGAATTTTTCCCCAAAAGGGACTCATTCGCCACCCTTGGAAAATTGGTCACACTAGAGGGGACTCATTTTCCCAAGGTGGCGAATGGGTCCCACTAGTGGTTGTTGGAGGTAGGTTTTCAGGATATGAATGAATTAAGTGTTTGTTGGGATTTAGATGATTTTGAACTGAAATGGGACTCTAGATGAAAAATAATGGCTCTTAGGGGCCTAAAAATGTTGTTTTGAAGAATGAATAATGCAACAGTACTCAAAAGTAGGTCCAAATTAAGTGTGAAATTATCTCTTTTCTCAAGAGTGTCCAATTTTCTATGCCACATTTAGCCCCCACTTTAGTGCCCATATGACTCTACGTGCAGAGTATGTGCAAGATCATCATGGAAAAAATAGGCCCTTAAGTGGCAAAAAATTTAGAAAAATTAGAGTTAGGCAACTTGACATAAAATTTTGAATAAGTTATCTATATTATTTCAAAAATATGTAAGAATAGAATCTGTAGCAAATTGAATGTAGTTTCTAAACTACTAGGTTTGTTTTCAAAAAATAAAATCTATTTGGTGAAAATTTGAAATTTCTATGCAGTAGTACTAAATTTCAGGGAAAAAATAAGAAGTAGGTGTCTGTCTAACCACCCTAACCACAATAAAATAATAATATTTTTTTATAAGATTTTAGATATAAGTAGAGGACTCATCTCCTGATGTGATGCATATTTTTTTTGTATTTTTGGTCCAAGTAAATAATTAATTATGAATTTTTTATTACAACTTTTAAAATATATAAAAAAATTGTAAGTCTGACCACCTTAACTTGGTCAAAATTTCATGAAATTCATTTTTTTAAATCCTATAGTATGCGAAGCATAGAATACGACGCATGTTTTGGATTCAAAAAATGTGATACCGTTTGAAAGTTATTGATGTTTTTCAATTAGCCTATCAATCAGGACTTTAGTTATAATTCAAATAGAAAATGAATAATTATTACTTATTAAATTCAAAGTAAAGCATAATTTATATTGGTGGAAAGTTAAGAATCTCTTTTAAAAACCCTTTTCGTTTCATCAATTTTGGGTTAAGAAAAAGTTGTCAGCCACATACCCATCATATTGCCACTTTTTGGCCCATCATGATCCTGCACATACCATGCATATGTAAGCTAAAGGAATCTAAACAATACACTTTATTTCATAAAAGGATACTCATTGAAAAGATAGGAGAATGAAACCCCTAGTATAGTTATTTACATGATGAAAACATTAGGAACTGCATCTTATAGCATAAAAACATTAATTATCCAAAAATCCTTTTATCTAACTTCTAGAAATCTGATTCAAGGGTAGATGTATGCCCCCCCTTGATTATGCTTGCTTTATGGAGGTGGAATCAAGGTAGCAATCTAGCCACATTGAAGAAGGAACAATCATATCATAGGGAATTTCCAAGTACCATGCCACATAACAATAGATGATTGATGATGTCGAGTGCAGAATCACAATTCCAACACCTCAAATGGCATAAAAAATGGAGTTTCCTAGCTCTTGTTATGGTGTTTTGAAGAAAAAGTACTTTATGAACTCTTAAGAAAAAAAATAACCCTATTTTAACGCATAAGAGTAAAATGGATGAAAATAGGTTAAAAGAGGGAGGGGGGAGTAATTTGTCACTTACTATTGCGTTTTACCGTCTTGTAGCTTGAGAGTGATGAGTGAGATGAGACAATACCTAGTAGATGGGGTTACACACATTCATGATTGATGAGCTGTGAGAGCAGGTGGTGCGTGGTGAGCCATACCATGAGGTGAGTCAATTGTACAACTTTTTCTTAGTGATTTTGCAATGGTTTAATGATTTTTAATGCATTTATAGGTTAATTTAGGATCTTAGAAAAAAAGTTTGTAAAGTGTCCCCTTTTTTTGCAAAGTGTTCCATTTGTTCGCAAAGTGTCCGTTTTGTTTGAAAAGTGTCCCATTTCTTTGCAAAGTGTTCCATTTCTTTGCGATGTGTTTTGTTTCTTTGTGAAGTGTCTCAAAAGGGTTCTAAAGTTTCTAGGGCCTCTAAAAAAGCACACTAGATGGACTTTAGTACACTTGCATGATGAATAATGTAAAAATTGAAGATATTAGATGAATTTTTTGAGCATACTCTTGTGATTTTGATAGGTACCCACCTAATTGTGATAGTGGCTAGGGGGGAGACAGATAATTTTTCTTAGCGAATTAGCTCCAAAACTATCACCAAAGGAGACGAAGCATCTTCAGGTAGTTGGCATCTATTGGGAATATCTGATGCCACCTATGAGATACCATAATGCCATGCTGATGGCCCTATGTGAGCACTGGGATGTTGACACATGTACGTTTCATCTCCTGACCAGGGAGATGACCATCACCTTAAAGGATGTATACCAGAGTCTTGAGTTCCTATTTAGGGAGAATAGGTATATTTATGAGGAGATCGATCATTTCATGAGAAGGTGAACATGCACTATTTCTTGGATGGAAGTGTTCATGATGAGCGTGTGAGAGAGTGAATCAAGCTTCCTATGCTGCTATATTCACAAGCCCCCATAGTGAGATGGATTATGATGCATATGGTGGCTCTTGTACTTAATCCTGATGGATGAGTGACATACTTGGATGGAGGATTGGTTCACATAATTCGTGGGATGGCAGACCACAGGATGGTCTATGCTTGAAGACATTGTATCTTGGCGCATCTTTATTATGATCTTGGACAAAAAAAAATTCGAGAGATAAATAGTATGGTGCACTCCATGCTTCTATAGGTGTGGTGCCTTGAGCATATTACATGCACTAGGATTGTCAGTTTCCCATGTGCTATAGCCATAGGATATCCATGATCCTTTGACTATCTTCTATGACACTTGTGGCAGTATGGAGACCTACATTTTTGGACGGTGAGGTTTGACTGGATGAAGGAAGATGAGATCCTTTGGATACCTCATCTACTCACACTATAGTGGCCAGATCCCATAGGACAGCTAAGGAGGATGCAGATGGACATATTTTTAGCTGGTCAACATCACAATGTTGTACATCCTTTCTATTATTTTCAAGTCATGTGATAGTTTGGATAGGTGCAGAAACCACCAAGGGAATTCACCTTCATCAAGAGATTAGTGTGGAGTGCCCAAAGGCTAGGTGATACCATTCAACTCACTATAGACCATGTTATCTAGAGTGACTTTGATGATTTAGATCATGATTGACAACCAGTATTTGATGCTGATGATGTCGGCATCATAGATGAGCATGAGGAGTGGTGGTCAGTGACAAGACCATCTCCTATATTTCCCATGGATGTCCCTATAGGTGATGTAGGACTGACATCAGATGAGGGGAATGAGGCAGAAGATAGGGCTGGGGATATACGATAAGGGTGACATATATATTCACTAATGTTATTGATGATAAGTATGATTCAGATGCCAATCTTGAATATGAGGGTCAAGATGGAGGAAAGGAGGATGAGGATGAGGAGGATGAGGAGGAGGAGTATGAGGAGGAGCCACCCCTGAGTGAGG
The DNA here is from genome assembly GCA_007258455.2 of Sequoia sempervirens. NCBI lineage: Eukaryota > Viridiplantae > Streptophyta > Pinopsida > Cupressales > Cupressaceae > Sequoia > Sequoia sempervirens. The sequence continues at coordinate 157,289,815 of VDFB02000008.1, forward strand.
GTCATGAGGTAGTGGTTGAGGATGAACACGACTGGGGAGAGTCCTCACACACTCGTGTGACTAGATCACGTGCAATAGCTACAATAGACATTAGTGGCTATAGTTACAGAGAGGCTAGAATGTCCTCCATTCCCCCTAGAGAGGATGAGGTTGATATCACTCAATCGACTAGAGATATAGGTGATGATATTTTATTTTAGGCATGTACTTTAGTGTTTATGCTTTATATATATATATCATGATGATGTTTATTGATTGTGTATTGTTTCCATCTTGTAAGAGTGATGAGAGACTGATTAGAGTTCTATTGTCAGGCTGTTGCTGAGATAGTACCCATATCCATTGATGAGGAGGAGATGGACCCTAATTATGTGCCCTATTGATCATGGAGGAGGAGCTAGAGTCACTTAGACCTTTCATGAGGCTATGGGAAATGTATAACAACATGAGGTGATGACTCTATCAAGCTGAGAGTGTAGGAAAGTCATCCCAGACTCCAACATAGGTGGAGAGATTGCATGCAAAGATATCATGGCTATAGGTGAAGAGGGATCAGATAGTATAGGAGCATCATGTAGCTCTTGGGCGAGTATAGGGTTTGGATTTTTTACTCAGAGTCAATGGATCACGATCACGATCACACATGACCATCTTGTGAGGAGCTAGAGTCAATTAGACCTTTTGAAAGGCTATGGGAAGTGTATGAAAACATGAGGTGATGACTCTATCAAGTTGAGAGTGCAGGGCAGTCATCCTAGACTCTAGCAAAGGTGGAGAGACTGCATGCAGAGATATCACAACTATAGGTGAAGAGGGATCAGATAGCAGAAGAGCGTCATGTAGCTCTTGGGTGAGTATAGGGTTTGGAGTTTTCACTTAGAGTTACTGGATCATGATGTAGCTAGAGTCACTTAGACTTTTTGTGAGGCTACAGGAAGCGTATGACAACATGAGGTGATGACTCTATCGAGCTGAGAGTGTAGGACAATCATCCCAGACTCCAGCAGAGGTGGAGAGACTGCATGTAGACATATCATGGCTACAGGCAAAGAGTGATCAAATAGTAGAGGAGCTTCATGTAGCTCTTGCGTGAGTAGAGGGTCTAGAGTTTGCACTCGGAGTCAATGGATCACGGTCAGGATCACACATGACATTCTCATGACATCTAGAGAATGGATCATGAGCACTAGAGCCTGAGGGGTCTAGTTCGTATAGACCTTGGTGATTTTGTATATGATGATGAGATGTACATAAAACTTTGGATATACATATATATGAGCATGTGATGTTTTGCAATATGTCTATTGTTGTTGAATATTAAATAGAAATGTGATTAATTAAATAATTTGTGTAAAATTATTTAATTAATGTCTACATGATTTTAACATGATTGATGTGATCTAATGCAAAACATATTTCAGTTTCACTTTAGATACAACATTGTTAAGTTAAAGAGGGAATGTTAAATTAGATACACCTATAATTCACATAAGGATCGAACTTAACATAATACGAGGGTGAATAGTATGAAACCTAAAGTAATTATAAAAATATCTTAAATAATTACCCTAGTGTTCAAGAAAACACAAGATTAGTTGTCAAGAAGGAAGCAATGTGAAAGTATTTAGATTGTAACCAAATAACTTTAAACAACACTGCTTTATCAATCATACTATTCAAAGAGACTAGAGGAAATACCGATGTAGATGCATGGCATTAATAGGTTCCTTTAGGGGTGTTCCATTGAGCTCTATTAAGACATAATCACTAGACCCATAACTGGTATCGATTATGTAAGGTCCTAGCCAATTAGGGATAAATTTATCTATCTTCAGGGTCAGCATGAGTATTGCATTGATTCTCATAAAGAATGAAATCACCCTTATGAAACATTCGATGAATGATATGAGTATTTTTTTTTTCATTGCAATTATTTAATGTAGGCCTAGGTATGCTCAAGATTGTTAATGCACTTTTCATTGAGCATCTCAAGCTAGCACAATCATTGGTCTTTATAAGTGGTATCATCAATAAGGTCTTAAAAAGCAATTCGCAGCATAGGAATTTCTAACTCCAAGGGCATGATCGCGTCAGTACCATAAACAAGGTTATAGGTTGTAGTTCCCATGGATAATCTAACACTTGTTTGATAAGCCCAAAGCATAGAATGTAATTGCGTATTCCAATCCTTGTGATGTTAACAATTTTATTTAGGATTTGTTCAAGAATCTTATTAGTGCTTTCAGCTTGTCCATTGGATTGTGGATAGTATGGTGTGGAAAATTGATGTTGAATGTTGAATGTTTCCAAAAATTTCTTTACATCATTATTCTTAAATGGAGTTCCATTGTTGGAAACTATTGCGGATGGGAGTCCAAAGCGAGCAATTATATGTTCCAATATGAAATGGAAAATTACTTCAACATTAGTAGATTGAAGAGGAATAACTTCCACCCATTTTGTGAAGTAATTTGTTGTTGTGATTATAAATGTACGTTCAATAGAGGAGGCTGGTGAAATTTTTCCAATGAGATCTAATCGCCATACTAAAAATGGCCAAATGGGAATTTGGGTACAAAGTTTAGAGGTAGGGGCATGAATAAGGTTGCTATGTTCTTGAAATTTGTGACATCATTTAACATAAGCCAAGTAGTCTTTCTCCATATGCCTCCAATAATAGCCCATACAACACATTGGCTAGGATTACGTATTTGGATGCTAGTTTGTGTAAATGATTTTGAGTGTTTGTCGTTGTGGGCTCAGGAATGGTACCATCTTTTAAATAATTGTATATTGTGTCATACCATTCTTGTGAGTCTTCTTGAGTTGTTAAAATGTCTTCTAATTGAATATCAATCGAAGGTTTCATGATGGGGTGAATAACAAAGGTTCAAAGTATTTTGAAGGATCATGTGGGGGATATAAGAGAGGTTGCACTTGCCATCGCATCCACATGCCAATTTTATTTTTGTGAGATGTTATCAATGGTGAATGATTCAAACTTCTCTAATAGTTTCATTGTAATATCCTTGTATTTTGATCATTTTTCATGTTTAGTTTGATATGTCCCATTGATTTGTTTGATTAATAATTGTGAATCACCAAAGATCTTGATATCTTTAGTACCCATGGTTAAATCAGCTCACAATCTTACAATTAATGCCTCATACTCAGCTGTGTTATTGGTACAGAGGAAATTTAATTGATAGGACAAGGGAATAGGCTTTCCATCAGGAAAAATTAATACCACTCTAGCACCAGAACCTATTGTACACTTAGATCCATCAAAATACATTTCCCATGTTTTAACATCTATGGTCAAGACACTATCATCAGGAAAAGAGTCATGATTAGGTAAACCGAGAGGAGAAGGGGCATCAACTAAGTGATCGGTTAACTCTTGTCCTTTGATTTATTTTTGTGAAAAAAAATTAAGATTAAACTTAGTTAACAACATCACCCACTTAGATGAGCATCTAGAGGGGTCTATTTTATTTAAAAGATGCTTAAGGGAATCAAATTTTCTTATGACTTGTATTTTAGCATTTAGCAAATAATGTCACAATTTACTAGTAGAAAATACAAGAGATAAACATTATTTTTTAATTGGTGAGTATCAAGTTTCATAGTCAATTAAAGTTTGACTGATGTAATAGATAGGAGGTTCTTTTCCATGATCACCTTGTTGAGCCAACAATGTTGCAAGAGCATGGGCTGATGCGACTATGTAAAGGATAAACAGTTTGTTTGGTAGAGTAGGTTGTAAAAAAGGTGGAGTTCCAAGGTATTCCTTTAAACTCACAAAAGCCTGTTTACAATCCTCATTCCAATCAAAAGGAAAATCCATTTTGAGAAGATGTGTGAAGGGTAATGTATGATCAACTAAAGATGCAACGAAATGATAGATAGCTTGAATTTGGGCTTGTAATGTGCACAATTGAGAAATGTTCTTAGGAGGTGGCATGTTAATAATGACATCAATTATCTTTGTGTCCACCTCAATGCCTTTGTGAGATATGACAAACCCCAAAAATTTTCCACTATCTATGCCAAAGAAACACTTTTACATATTTAATTGCATGTTGTATTTATGTATTCGTTCAAATATTTTTTGAAGGATGTTCACATTGTCTTGTCTTATTAAGGATTTAGCAAGGATGTCATCAACATAATCTTCCAATTTTTTATGTATGTAATCGTGAAATATCAATGTCATTGCTCGTTGATAAGTTGAACTGATATTATTTAATCCAAAAGGCATCAGAACCCAACAAAACGTTCCCCAAACAGTTGTAAATGTTGTTTTGTATTGATCTTGTGGGTTGATAAAAAAATGATTATAACCAAATTTTTTTTCCATGAATGACAACAAAGCATTTTCAGTAGTTGAATCCATGATCATGTCTATATTAGGAAGCATAAAATAATCTTTTAAAGAGGCTTTATTCAAGTCATGAATTTTTTTGTATATCCTAATATGAGTATCGGGTTTAACAACTATGACAATGTTTGAGATCCAAGGAGAATAATCAATAGGGTGAATGAAACCTACATCAAGGAGTTTTTCAAGCTCTCCTTTAACATGCAAGGATAGGTTAGGGTGTATTATTTGTATCTTTTGGTGAACAGGTTTATAATTTTCAGTAAGAATGATGTGTGTCACAATTTTTGGATCAATTCCTAGCATATCAAAATATTTCCAAGCAAAAATTTCAAGAAAATCATGAAGTAAATTTTTGGTGTCCTCTTGTTCTTCATCATCAAGGCACTTCCCAATCTTAATAAATTTTTCCTTATCATCTATGTCCATTGGAATATCAATTGTATCTCCTAAGGGGAGTGCATTAGACTTAGGAACTTTAGGATCATATGGTTCTTTGGTGATATCACTATCATTTTTCTTGGTAATTATCACAACACAAGTAACCCGTTTCATGGGAGTAGTAGAGGATGTGTTATCATAGACTCCTAACATTTGTTTTAAAGCTTTATCACTTTCAACGTACTCCCATGATGGTGGTAAGTCCATATCAAGCAATTCAAGATGTTTGATCATGATATTATGTTTTGGTTGACATGTAATATTGTCAATATTCAAAGATGGTCGTTGAGTGGCTTTTGTTGTCTTAGAAAAAGAATATCCTAACCCAGTTTTTGTCTCTTGTGTATTAGGTTCTATAGGAATGTGAATACCTTGTTCATTCTTTCCACATCCTTTTCTAGTATATCTCAGTTGTTTCACAAGCTCATACCCTTTCCCATAAAGTCTTTCCATTTCCTTTGGATTAGGTGGATGTTGATAATCTATCTCATCAAAATTGGTTGTGTACCTTGTAGTTTCTTCAAAAGTGGAGGAAATAGATGCTTGAGAAGATTTTTCTGAATTATGAGTTGACATAATGGTTAGTTGTTCTTATTTCTCATCCTTTTTTCATGTGATTATGTATTCGCCCATAAATAAAGTTGTGAATTCTAAGGATCCCAAATCATCAACAAATAATTTAGACACCGATTCCTCATCTTGTTGTTCAATTTAAAGAGGTTCTATATTGGATGTTGGAATTAATGTATTAAGAGGACTAGTGGTTCCTTTTTCAAGGTGTAAGCAACTTTCAGGCTTGGGGTCTATTTCAACTTGATAAATGCTGTTGTTATAGACATATTTCATTATATGATGAAGGGTTGAAGGCACTGCATTTATCTCATGAATCCATCATCTACCTAAAAGAAGATTATACAAAAGATCATAAGGCATGACATGAATAGGAGTTTGCATAGTAGCCACCCCAACTATAATAGGAAAAGTAATTACACCGATTGGTTTCTTTGTTGTATTGTCAAATCCTCGAATGGATAAGGAATCAAGTTTTATTTGTGACTTGTCAACACACAATCTATCAAGGATATTTACACTACACAAATTAAGGGAAGAACCATTATCAATGAGGGTTTGTTTGATACCTATTCGATTGAATTGAGCAGTTATCATCAAGGCTTCATATTGTTTTCATAACTCTAAAGGAGGGAGCTCATGTTGATGGAAAGTATTAATGTCTAGATTAAAACTCTATTCATTACATGTATTAAAGCTGCTACATCATTTGGAGTTGTACCAGGAGGAACCACAATGTGTTGTAATGCTGTTTGAAGGATAGTGTGATAACTTGTTGAATTCTGAAGCAAATCCCAAAGGGAAATAATTGCAAGAGTATTCTTGAGTTGTTCATTAAGATTGTACTCCTTTGTGTGTCCAAGAAAATGAGGAACACTATGTAGATTACGTAAAGGTAAAAAGGGTGGAGTTGCTTGTGTTGGTTGCAGATTGTTTCAGGTATTATATGTATGAGCAACAGTAATATTACTTGATTGTTGCAGCACATCAGGTTTAGGTGAGTAAAGGGTAAACTCGGGTTTATTGGAAGGATGAAGTGTATGTGAGGGTTGGTAAAGAATGAGTTGAGGTTGAATCACATTAATGTCCTTAGTTTTAGATTGTTTACAACAAACCTTAGTGGATGACTGAGGTGAGATGAAGTCCTAAAGGGCTTCATCTAATGGGTCAAAGTCATCATGACTAAAAGGTTTGAGGGATAAGTTATAGTCAATTATTTTAGGCTTCTCATTGCAAACTTTAGAGGCATTAACATTCTTTGGTGTAGGTTGGTCACAACAAACCTTAGTGGATGACGTAGGTGAGATGAAGTCCTAAAGGGCTTTAGCTAACAAGTTAACATCATCATGACTAAAAGGTTTGAGAGATAAGTTATTGTTAATTGGTTTAGGCTTCTCATGGCAAGCTTTAGAGGATGAAGTGAATGAGAGGAAGTCTTGAAGGACTTCATCTAACTTGTCTACATCATCACTACTAAGAGGCTTGGATGAGATGGTGTTTCTAAATTGAATCATTTGTTTGAAGGGTTCGTTTGATGTTTGTGGTTTTTTGTTTTAATGTATTGGTGAATCTAATTTAAAAGAACTAGGAACTAACACTAAAAATGAAACTTGCAAAAATATAATGCTATCCATAAATTCCATGAAAGGAAATGATGCTTATGCAAATGAGTTAAGTATAATAGAAAATAACTAAACTAAAACAAAAAATGAATTATAGAAAACAGAAAAGTGTAAAATAGGAAACTGAATTCTGGAAATAATGATACAAAAAGTGCACTGGGACTGATTCCCCCAGGGTGGCGAATGAGTCCCAAGAGAGGTATTTTTAAGTTTTTTCTTTTTCTTTTGACTTTTTTCTATGTATTCAGGTCTGTACAATGTAGAGAAGTAATGGAAATGCAAAATGTTGTAATTATTTGATAAAATGAAATGCAATAATGACACCTATATGATAGTTTCACTAATGCAAATTCGATAAACCCTAGGATGCAAAAACAATGAAAAATCTAATGCAATTGAGTCCTAGGATGTAAATGCAATGCAAATTAGAAAGAGATAATGTTCAATATGTAGGTTCACCAAAATGAACCATATATTTTGGATGGATTAGGAATGCTATGTCTCTTTTGCTCAATTAGGTTATTTCACCTAATGGAAAAAGATAGATCCCACACCAAAAATCTACTTGGTTCACTCAAACTAATGTATGCATGATGAAATTATGACTAAATGCAATGATGTAAATGCAAAAAAGTGATGAAATTGTTTGATTATTAATGCAGAACTAATGAAATATAAAATGTTTGAAAACACATTGATGTTTACAAAAGGCCTAAAAAGATGAACAAAAGTGCAAATAGGACCAAACAGAAAGTTGTAACTCAGAATGCGTGCACTTGTTTGACTGATAAAGACTGGAAACTACTCTAAAGATCTCAAAATGTTAACTTTTTAGCTAACTAGGACTCATTTGCTACCTTGGGCGAATCAGTCCCAGGTTAGGGTTTTTGCCTAGAAACTGGTTTCTGCCAAATGGGTACTAGAATATGCATTTAGATCTGATAGGTAACTCTAGTGGGACTCATTCACCATCCATGGTGAATTAGTCCTTTTTCAATTTTTTGCAAATTCAAGTTTTAGACCTGGACTTTGTCACCTCTACAACACTTCCTGATAGAAACCCAGATCAAAATCTCAGAAAATACTTTTAAAACAACGTAAAGTTTGTTTTCTAATGGGGTATTTTCCTTGGTCAAACCCATAATTTGGTAGTCAAACCTTGAATAAACAAAATATGCATAAAACCCTAGTCTTAAGTGTGTCTAAGACTAGGAAAATATGAAGTAAGACAAAACCCTATTCTAATGTGCTAGAATAAGATGAACAAATATGATTTGAATGATGCAAGACTAAAATCCTAGAAATATCCATCTCAAATGAATTAAAATGACATGTAAATTTTATGCAAACCTTAAATTTGAAGATAGAGCGAAATGGAAGATGGAATCACTTTGAAAACAAGTCTTTTGGTGTGATTTTATGGCTAGTTGCATCTCCTCGACCTAGATTTCTCCATGATTCTCCATAGGCATCCATTATTAACTCTTTGCAATGTTGGATCTTGAATGAGAAGTGAGCTTGAAGACTTGCAAAAATCCTATCTTGCTGTCCAAAAGCTTCAACTTTGTTGTAGAAAAATGCTAATGAAACTTATTGTGGAAGACTATTAATACTTGACTTTTGAATTTTCTTTTTAAAAATGACTACTTGAGATGTGAAAAATGACCTAAAATGTGTACTTATAGGCATCATCACCTAATTTTCCCATTATTTAGACCTAAGAGGTTGACATCCACTAAAAAGTTGAATTAAATTGATTAAATTCCTGCTCAAAATTGAATTTTTTCCCAAAAGGGACTCATTCGCCACCCTTGCCAAATGTGTCCCACCAAAGGGACTCATTCACCCAAGGTGGTGAATGGGTCCCACTAGTGGTTTTTAGAGGTGGGTTTTCGAGATATGAATGAATTAAGTGTTGTTTGTCAGGATTTAGATGATTTTTAAGTGAAATGGGCCTCTAGGTAAAAAATAATGGGTCTTAGGGGCCTATAAATGTTGTTTTGAAGAATGAATAATGCAGGGTTACTCAAAAGTAGGTCCAAATTAAGTGTGAAATTATCTCTTTTCTCAAGAGTGTCCAATTTTCTATGCCACACAAGCTATCTAAAAGCATTGTAGAAAGAACATACTGACCCCAAATCCATAGATCCCTTCTGTGTTTGGATTTTTATTTTTTGGGACAACCTCTCTCTTTACACTTTCTTTTGCATGATGTAGCTTTACTCAAAAACATATGACTTGGCATAGGGATTTCCAAGATAGCTCTCATGTCTTCCTTTTCTATTAGTATTTATTATTGGTTACTTTAAAGTAATTGCTCACAACATGGCTGTGTTTAGAAATTTCTTTAAAGTGGGGGCATACATTGGCATTATTCTTTTGCATTTTTCCTTTTCATGGTGCAGTCTTCCTAATTTATATGATGTATTTTCCACTTTGTGGATGACATTGGGTGTGATGTCCTTCAAGAGCATGATCTCTCTTAGCATATTACATTCCTCTTAGTGCTTTGATGTGATACACTACATCTCCTAAGTTGTGAATCTTTTATTCTTTGATTGGTCCTCTCTTGGATAAATTAGGCACATAGTTCCCTAAGTTAAAGACATCATATGAACTAAGCAAGAATCCTTTGAACATTCTTTGCATTTTTATTTTTACACTTTCAGTTTTTGGCCACCCTGCATAACACAACTTGCATGCTTGTAGAGCCATCTTGTTTTTTCATGAGTTCTAAGCATATGAAGCTTTTCTTGTCTCATGAATCTCAAAAATTTATTGTGTGGTGTCTTATCATAGTTATTAGGAGGTATAAATTTGGTATGGTTTGAGGGGAAGTTGAACGAGGGCATGACTTTCCCTTAGCCACTCATATGTGTGTGAGAGCACACCAGCCATGAGTGTATGTTTCTCACCTTCTTGGACTTCTCACCTGGTGGATAGCCTAGAGTTCCATTGCCTCAGAGTGAGTATGATTTTTTTTTTAAAGACAACCTAGATCTAATCCACATCATGTTGGAAAAAAGGTCGAAGCTTGATCTGCCTCTTTCAGTGATTTTTTCAGTGGCTAATATTCATGAATTGACCAACAGTTAAAATTTGGGAATCTAAAATTGACTAATAGTTCAATCTATGTCAACATGACTTGAATCACCACATTTTTACAAAATTTTGTCATAGTCTTATTTAAATTTCCAAATAATTTATTTTATTAAAACTTTTAACTCAAAAATCTTCCACAATATTTGATACATGATTAGATCAAATTTTCCTAAATTTTATAAATTATAGTAGAAATCTATATTAATTCGCTAATAGTATATCATAATTATTAGTTGCTTTAGGACTATATTTCTAATCTTTAGTTTCCACCATTGATTTATAATATAATCTAATAGCCCTTGTTGTATTCGACAAGGTAAAATGTACCCATGATATATAATGCACAAGGGCCCCACAATTTTGGGTCTCATTGAGCATTATAGATTGTGGGTAAATTTTATCTTACAAAGTACAATGAGGGTCATTAGATCAATGATCTAAAAGAAATTTTGAGCCACATGAGAATTATAGATCATGGGAACATTTTACCTTGCAAAATACAATGAGGGCCATTATATTATATATTTTTAAAAAATAGTGGAAAGTAAATATTATAGTCTACCCCTTTAACCCATCGATAATTTCCACCCTCATGCCCCTACCTTTCCATGAGAATTATTTTTTAGATTGGATAGATTTTCCATCATAATTAATGCATTTTCCTATTATTTTTCAAGATTTGCAAAAAAAAATCTACAAAATTTTAGTGATGGGTATGTGTAGGATCATGATGGGCCAAACAGTGGCAATATGATGGGTATGTGGTTGATGAATTTTGTTTTACCCAAAATTGATGAAATGAAAATGGTTTCTAAAGGAGATTCTCAGCTTTCTACCAATATAAATTATGCTTTACTTTGAATTTAATAAGTAATTATTATTCATTTTCTATTCAAATTATGACTAAAGTCCTAATTGATAGACTAATTGAAAAACATCTATAGCTTTCAAAGGGGATCACATTTTTTGAATCCAAAACATGTTTCAAATTCTATGTTTTGCATACTATAGGATTAAAAAAAGAAAAATTAAATTTCATGACGTTTTGACCAAGTTAAGGTGGTTAGACATACAAGTTTTTTATATTTTTTAAAAGTTGTAATAAAAAAATCATAATTGATTATTTACTTGGAAAAAAATTACAAAAAAATATGCATCACATTGGGACATGAGTCCTCTAATTATATGTAAAATCTTATAGAAAATATTATCATTTTATTGTGGTTAGGGTGGTCAGGCAGACACCTACTTATTTTTTCCCTGAAATTTAAGTACTACTGCATTGAAATTTAAAATTTTCACCAAATAGATTTCTTTTTTTTTTAAACAAACCTAGTAGTTTAGAAACTACATTCAATTTACTATAGATTATATTCTTACATATTTTTGGAATAATATAGATAACCTATTCAAAATTTTACGTTAAGTGGCCTAACTCTGATTTTTCTGATTTTTTTGCTACTTAACCTGTTTTGTCCATGATGATCCTGCACATACCCTAATGTAAAAAAATTACCAATAAAATTAATATTTTTTTGAACGAAAGGAAAGATTCACCAATAGAAATTAATAATTTTTTCTAAAAAATTGAAGATTTTCCAGGATTTTATATATTTTTTGAGGGGGGTTTCTTAGAGTTATCACTAGCCTCTTTTCCTTTTCATTTTGTTTTAGTTTCTTTATGTCCTTGATAGTGCATGCATGTTCCTTGTTATTGCTCTTTATATCATTTGTATGTGTGTTCTTTTGTTCCTATGATAGTTTTCCATAGAACCTTTGTCTTAGGGCTTACACAACCCTCTTGATCATAGCAATCCTATCCTACTAGCATTGGTGCATTAAAATGCCTCTTGATCATGCCCATTCTATCTTGTTGGCATTATTGCATCTGGTCTACTTTAGTGTGAGTTTGAAGTGAGTTCCTCCTATCACTAAAGTGGGGGCTAGATGTAATGACAAAAAAGGGTACCCTCCTAACTTGGCCTTGATTTAATGTTGTAATATGTCTAACATATTCACATTAGGTCTTGGGCCCTTGTGAAATAAATGAGCTTATTGCTGCCTTGTTTGGAGTGTTGTAAAGTGTTGTAACACACTTTCACGCTTTTCTAGGGTTTTCATTAATAATTGGACTTCTTTATGCTTTAATTGGCCTTATTTTACATCCACAAGCCCCATTTAATTCATTTTTTTGAGGATGATCTCCACATAAACCATTACATAATTTAGGTGTTTTCAGCTTGTGTGGCACAAATTTAGTGATTTAGGACACATTCACCACCTTGGGTGAATGAGTCCCACTTAGATTTTTTGGTCACTATTCCTGATTTCAAACGTTTCTAATAATTTTTAAAAATGGTCCCAAAAATTATTCCTGGTGGGACTCATTCGCCACCATTGGCCAATAAGTCCTGTGTGGCCCAAAATCAAAATTAATCCAAATTTTTGGTGGGATTTTATCCTCCTAGATCAGATGTCGGCTTGTTGTGCAAACCCCAGTCCTAGTACCTGTAAAACAATAAGAACAAACACATTAGATTAGAGAATTAAAGCAAAAACAAGGATTCCCCATGAAATCCATTCACCAAGTTCAAATTAGGAAAGGAAATAATGAAGAACACAATGAAAACAACAAAATAAAGATTGAATCCTAATTAAACTAGAAAAATCATGATCCCATGGGGGAATTGGTGCCAATTCGATGTGAAAATTGGCCCTTTCCCAATTCCTATGATGCAAGCTTGATGTGTTCATGATAATTGATCCACTTTGATGATGTTGAAGAGTGCTTCAATCTAAAAACCTGCATAGCCTAGCAAAGATTCAATCATGATGGATGAAATTTGATAGATATTTGAGCATGGTAACTTTGCATAATTTGTGGATCCCAAAATGAAGGATGAGCCTCTTTATTTATAGATGATATTGAAGGATGAATGTCCAAAATAGAGCAATGTGGGACTAACATTCATCCAATGGCAAGATGCCACTTGTGAATCTATGAAAGGATGAAGGATGTGCAAGTTTTGAGGATTGTGTCAATAAATGCCTATTTTTGAATTTCAAATTTGTTGAAATGGCATGCAAGAGGGAAGGGAAAATGCAATAAATGCCACTTGGCTCAAGACAAAGGACATGTAAGATGAAGTTAATGCCTTGTTGGATGTGCATGTCAAGTTGGATTTTTGAATTCAAACTTGGAGGAATATTCCAAAAGATGCCTTGTGAGCAAAATAGAGATTTAATAAATGAATTAAATCTATTTTCATGTGCAAGTGGGAAAAGCTAGAGGATGGGACATGATAAGAGATTAAATTAATCAAGGTTTATTAATTTAATGAGAGGGGTTAGATGAAGTGACCTATTTGACTTAAATTTATGGATTTATTTAAATCAAATAATGAGAAGAATGTGATAAGAGATTAATCAAATAAAGATTTTAATTTATTTAATTAAAATAGATGATGGTTAGATTAAATTAAAAGGGGTTTTAATTTATTATTAGATAGAATTAGAGATTTAATTAAATAGGGATAATTAGATCAGACAAGTTGATTTAAATATCGAGAGAGGATGACTTAATTAGATAACTAGTTTATTTAATTAAGAGAGGAATATTGATGAATTTAATTAGATAAGGGGATTTGATTAAATGGTTAGACCGAAGGAATATTCATGACGAAAGGATGTTAGTAGTCAGGATCAGATGCACAATGTCAATCAATACATTTTACGTGTCTACATTTTGCCCCTCTTTGAAGCAATGCACTTGTTGCATTGGTTCAAAGAATAAACGATCTCAATCAAAGCCAAAATTTTCTATTATTTAAAATCTTGCGCCATTGCTGCCCGGTGAGAGAAAACATGCCAATATATTGCCCCCTTGAGAGATTGGATGAAAATTTCCAATTTTTGGGTGACCTCAGGGTGCTGTCATAATAGTGGTTTACAATTCCTGAGAGGAACGGATTTTAGCTGAAATCACATATTTTTTAAAAATATAATGATTTAAGCCTTAAAAAGTTCCATTTTAAGGATTCCAATTGAAGATGGTTTGATCAAATCACCTTAGATCAAACCCCCTTGGATAGTGTAGACACATAAAATTGTCCTAGGCTTGCAACTCTTAGATTATTCAACATTGCCCCTTTCATTCTTAATAATTAAATAATTTTTAATTATTTAATTATTTTCTAAAGTCATAATTCTTCTATTAATTAAATAAATTTAATTATTAAATTAATTCATTTTTGTCATTTATTTCTCCTTGATTATTAAATAAATAAATTTTATTTATTTATCTAATACGTCATTAATTACCTAAAGTCTTCATTTAATTAAATAAATTTCTTAATTTATTTAATTCCCCTTTTGTCATTTATTCCTCTTGATTATTAAATAAATAAATTTTATTTATTTAATTACGTCACTAAGCAAGTCCCCTTCTTTTAAAAATTAAATAGATTCTAATTTATTTGATTTTTGTCCATTTTCTACTATAATTAAATAATTATTTTAATTATTTAATTATTCATTAACCTCTTCTCTCATTAAATTAAATAAAGTTAATTTATTTAATTTGGTCCACTCTCTTGAATTTTGAATTAAATTATTAATTTTAATTCAAATGATTCCTTTTTGTCACATTCCTCCATAATTAAATAATATCTTTATTATTTAATTACTTACTAGTTACCTGAGTAAATAAATTTTATTATTTAATTCCTCCAGCAACCTCTTTGTCCGTGCCAGCCTTATCTTCTGACTTTTGACTTCTCATTTAATTTCGACCGTTGATTGAATTATTTTATAATTCAATCTCCACCCTTCATTCTTACCTGTTGCCCTAATTTTGACCTAACCCTAATGCACATATCAACATTCAATCTTAAGCATTGATCTTAGGGTTCCTGTCATCCTTTCATCCTGGCCACACATTCAAAATTGCAATTTTTATAAAAGGGCAATTTTGACCTCATTTGCAGATCTCTCAGCTCTCTTGACTTCTTGCACTCTTAGTCTCTCATGTTTAGATTTCAATTTATGCTACTAGTCTTACAGTCATAGTCACTTACAGTCATAGGCATTTTAGTCCATTGTAGGGACATTTTATTTTCTGCAAATCCTTCAACACTTGCATAGGGCTTAGTCATTTGTCATAGTTGCTCATACAAATCTGAGGGCATTTTTATTTACTGCAAGCTAGGAGGAGTAACAAAGGTCAATCATGGAAGGAGGAGACATAGGGTAACACTATCCCTTTTGTCTTCACATCTCTTCCTTTGTACTTTGTTATTTTCAATGGATTTTCTATTATTGTGCCAACCCCACTTAATAATAATTTAGGATTTTCCCTTGATCACATTGGTGAACTGACAAATCGAGCCGCAACTGCAAAATCGAGCCACAATTGACAAATCGAGCCGCAACTGACAAATCGAGCCGCAACTGCCAAATCGAGCCGCAACTGACAAATCGAGCCGCAACTGACAAATCGAGCCGCAACTGACAAATCGAGACGCAACTGACAAATCGAGCCACAACTGTCTAGTAAAATTTTTCTTTCAGTTTTGAGGTTCTGATTTTTAGATTTTTGGGTTTTTCTATTTACTGGTTTTCTGGTTTTCTATTTCTTTTCTGTGTCTTTATTCCTGCAAGTTAACTAGATTAGATTTTTCTTGTATTACTAATCTTTTCTTGTAGCGTGTGGCAATCCTCATTCGTGTGTCCAAGACCATTGCATAAGAGACTACTAATTCATTGTTTGCAGATTCGAATGTCAAAGAAGGAAGAGACAAACATTGTGCTTGTTTTTCATAGATTAGCAAACATTTGATTTTGGTGCATATAAAAAGAACACATGTCTTCTTTGGTTGATTGTGCTTGCAAGATGGTAGGTGAGTATGCTCTCACTTGGTGAAAACCTTGTGATCAGAAAACCAGACCCATCTTTATTTGTTAATTACCCTTCACGATTTGGTATATCAGAGTATCCTCTCCCCTTGCACATTTGTGTGATCCTGGGTGTAAGAGAAACGGTTACTGACTCTAGAACTTGGGCCTGTTCTGGTGGGAAAAAGTACTCACCCCAGGACGACTCAGACCGGTAGCACCCTGACACCGAGGGACTTCCAGCCGGTATATAAAAGTGGGTTCTTGGGAAAGCCCAAGAATCACGAGCATGGTTCGGACGAGATGGATCCGAAAGGGGACTCTCGCCGCATGGATCACGCCCCACGAACGGAATGCCCGAACTAAAACTCTTGTGTAGTAACCCAAAATCCTTCTATTTGCTAGCGCAGCACCGGTCGGTGTGAAGGCATCCACACTTTCGCAGTTTGTAGTAGATGTGATCAGCTCGCCATGGGAGTTTCATGGGGGTTGGAAGCTTGGTTTGCCTTGAGTTGAGAGTGCACTGTAAGGGGGAGCCCGTGCAGCCAAGCTTCTGAATTCACACGCTACAAATATGCGGTTGGGGAAACCCACGTGGAATCTAGTGAATATTGTCATGGCCTAACCTAGGATTGTACTTATTTGATGTGCGATTGGTTACACCCAAAACATTATGCTTGTCAAAGTGCTTGTCGGATTTTTTCAAAACATTATACACAACATTCACAAATCTGGACACAAACAACCGACCTTGGACAACTCATACTTTTCAACAAGACATCAAAATCTCAGTCCTCATTTTGAACTTAGACTCGGCATTGTCCATCATAGTTCTCATTTGGCATCTAGCTTGGCATTGGTCATTTTCCTTAGTCAACATCTTCATTGTCCATCATAGTCCTCATTTGGCATCTAGCTTGGCATTGGTCATTTTCCTTAGTCAACATCTTCATTGTCACCTTGACATTTGACATTTTATCACCTTGCATTGGTCATTTTCCTTAGGCAAACGTCATTATCACCTTGCATTGACATACTCCAAAAATTAGTGTCATAACTTGTCATCTTAGTCTTCATTGTCATGTGGCATTAGTCATTTTCTTTAGACAACATTGTCATATTGCATCCCTTATTATCCAAAAAATCCAAAAACATAGTCTTGCATTGTCATCCTTTATCAAAAAAATACAAAAACATAGGCTAGTGTCATCCTTGCATTTACTTATCATTCTCATCATCCTCATTTGAGCAAATCCCTTTTACGGTTGAGACTAGGCTTCAAAGACAACAACAACAAATGGCAAACTCTGGACAAGATTCCAATCCCAACATCGACAATAACACTTATGACACAAACCAACATTGGACCTTTTCCGACCCATTTCAAAACATGAACATGCAACCTCCCATGAACATGCCATCTTCATCAAAAAACATTTTTGAACCATTCATACAAAGAGACCAAAATGGACGAGTATATTTCAAAGACATAGAAGCTGCCAAGCAAAATCCTGACATAGTCTCCTTTGTAAAAAAATATCTCTTACGTGACCCTCAAAGGCATCTAGCCATGCTTTTGGATGAAGGGGCTAAGTTACCACAAGGCTTTGACATAAATACCTTGCCACCATCCATCTACCCTCACCATCAACAGTCACTTGACATGAATCCTACCAATAATTCACAACAAACATCCACTTATCACCCTTATCCTAACCTTGACAAGGGAAGTCAATTGTCCACTAGTCCATTCCATACCTCCACGTCATATTTTGACCCTTCACCTATCAATTCCATCCAAGTCCACATGCCTTACCAACCATCTACCAACACATGTCATGTCCCCACATCATACCATATCAATTCGGCCCAAGTCTCCACGTCCCATTTTAGTCAACCTTACTCCAATCCAATCCAAGTCCCTATATCATTACTAACTAATATAGTCGAAGTCCCCATGTCACATCATATGCCATCACATCCTACTCCAGTCCAAGACTCCATGTCATATCCGGTCCAAGTCTCCACGTCATACCCTAGTCCTTCACATACTAGTCCAATGCAAGTGCCCATGTCATATCCTAGTCCTTCATATACTAGTCTAGTCCAAGTTCCCACATCCTATTCTAGTCCTTTGGTCATTAAGCCTTTTCAAGTCACCCCCTCACAAGCCACATCTAGTCATGAAAATTCTATCATAGTCCAAAGTCAAATCCCATTTAATAAACTTGAGGATACATGTCAAAATGAAAGCCCAAAGCATGACCTTATAATGTCACCCTCATGTCAAGAACAAGGTAGTTCATCCAATGACCCTATCTTTCAGTCCATCCATGAAGTCCTTCAAGACAATCATGACATCCAGAACACACCTCTCCTTGACAACGGCTCTATTTCTGACTATATAATCCATGACAACCCCATCTTCGAGCAAGACCCTACCATTGACCAAGAAGTCCAAAATGATCCACTCATTGACCTTTATGCAATTCATGATCAAACACTTGCCGACCCTATACAAGCCTCGACTATTGACACTTCCTATGATGAGACACTTGCCTTCATGGGACACATAGATGATATTCCTCCAGAACAAGAATCTTCCACTAAGGACATGCTTGCATATGATCAAGTTATAGCTAAAATCATTGGACTCTATGACACTAAAAATAATGATGGCTTTGACATTGCCTTGAAAGCACCAACAGAGTCATTTGAACTTGACATGTCGCATGATCAGACAAAAGATATCAGTCAAGAATATGGCCAACAAGACAATGAAGCTAAGACACTTTATCAATTAGGGGCATCTATCTTTGTTAGAGCAGGATTTCTTGCAAATGAAAATATTACAAGTGACAGTGTCCATAGACATCATGATGGGTTAGCATCTTGCTTTCAAAACAATAAATACCCCATTGCAAATAGAATCTGTCAAAGCATGCAATATCAAGGCAAAGGACTAGGCATACACGAGCAAGGCATTCTTGAACCAATACAGCTTCAGGGAAATTACAGACATCAAGGTCTTGGTTATTCCTCAGATAACAAATCAAATGATGTCAGTGGTACCTCCTCGATATTAGGGGCAACTTTGTCAGAAACAAATGTCAAAATGGAGTCCATGAGAAATCCTTGTCATAAGATTGCTGCCAACACTCCCTCCACCCACACCATGAACCGTCATTCTATCATGAATCAACCTCCCCTTTGGGACCAACAAAAACAAAAGTCTTACAAATCAGAAGATCAAAATCAAATGTCAAAGGCCATTGAATCAAACAAAAGGACAAGTGGACAAATGAAATTAAAATGGATCCCAAAGAAAGACGGATCGAACAAAGACACCCAGTCAAATGCAAAAGTCAATCACAATGTGGAGCGACAAGGCAAGAGGACTCCCACATATAACACATGTCCACCTCCTTCAAAATGGTCATCAAGCAAGGCATCTAAAAGTGTTGGTTCCAAACACCATCCCTCCAAAATCCGTCATCCAACATCCCAAGTTTGGAAAATAAAAAGTCATTCATCTAAATGTCCAAACAACATTTCCATGTCTACCATCATTTGTCATAATCCTACATGTCGCCTAAAGTCCAAAAATCCTACGTCACAAATCCGTCATGTCATGGCAGCAACTCTTTACCACAAGGACTCTCATGGCACTCTATTGCGATGTGCGTATTTTGATAAGGCCAACTCTAGTATCAGAAAGGATCACAATGACATCAATCAATTGTATACAAGTGCTACGATCCTGACAAGACAACTCCTTCAGCAAGGTCATTATTGGCATATCATGGCACCAGTCTCTACATCGGCACCGTCAGTGGATTCAGAACAGTTAGTGGTTATCTAAAGCATCTAGGCTATCCACAAAATCAAAAATACAAAAAAATTTAAAAAAATTAAAAAATCGTCACCCTGATGAAAACTTGGCAAATAGGCATCTTGGTGACACCAAAAAAAATAAAAAAAATCAAAAAGTCAAAAAAAATAGTAAAGAGAAAAATTTCATCCAACGGTGAAAACTTGGCAAACAGGCGCCTTGGATAAGTACCATGATGAAAACCTGGCAAGAAGGCATCATGTGTAAAATAAATCGTCTATGTGGACTCTTACACTTGGGGGCAAGTCGTCTCATTTCCCATGCCTTCCTCATGACATTGACATCCATCTAAGCCCTATCATTTCCGTCCATTTTTCCACCTACCTTGGTCTTGACATAAAAATAGCACACATAAATCACGCTTTGAGGAAAACTCTTGACATGTCTATCCTTAAGTCATACATGATTCATAAAACATCATGTCATTGACCGTCATAGTCTTATTGTCATTATACGACATAGTCCTTAAAAATCATATGACAATTCCATTAATCTCATGTCTCCTATCTTTTACCAAGGCCACCCCCTATACTTTCATGTCTATCACCTATTTTGGCTTTCCCTTGTCAAACGGTCTAAGGATAATCATCATCCCATCTAGTCCTAACCAAGTCATTCCAAATGCAATGAGTCCAATTCATACAAGCGCATTATCCAAAACATTACTTGACTGCATTCCTAGCTCGGCTGTAGACCTCCATACTTTCGTCACTTTATTGTCATCATCCTCACGTTGTTTTGGGATGTGTCCTTCCCACGTCAAACAATGTTGTCATCACTTGTCAATTGGTATTCAGCTTGACTAGGGGCACAATCATGTTTGTCCTTGGATTCTCATATGTAGGCATTAGTCATATGCATTTTTCACTATCCTCTTAAACGTCAAAATCCAAATAAATCATAAACCAACAAAAAGACAAAAACATGGCAAAAAGTCCTGAAAAAAGACAAAAACATGGCAAAAAGTCCTGAAAAAATCCAAAAACATCATAAAATGTCCTGAAAAAAAAGACCTAAAAATCATAACATGTCAAAAATCCAAAAACAAAAAATCCAAAAATGTCAAAATCCTAAAAATGGAGTCAAAGTCAGTCAATCCATGTCATTGTCGAACTACGTTGTCTCTGCGCATTTTCTACGTAGGCAAGGCCATCAGTCGATGAGTCCCCGAGACATTAGGTCAGCCCTTTTAGGTTGGTCAAAATAAAATCATGGCATTTGTCACAATCGTCACATCGGTCAAATAAGTCAGAAATAGTCAAACTCGGACACAAGATAGTCATTCGAAACGTCAATGTCAAAATTGGTCAAAATTAGACAACATAAGCCAATCAATCATATAGTCAACATCAGTCAACTTGCCAAAACACATTAGTCAAAATAATGTCAATCTCGTCACTCTTTGGTCCTCTTCAAGATGTGTCCTTCTTGGAGTTAGACCTCGTCAAAATGTCCTTTTCCTTTTTCAGGATGTGTCCTTCCTGACAATAGGCCCCGTCAAACCGTCAACACCGTCAAATTGGCAAAACTCTTAAATTGTCAAAACTGTCAAATCAAACAAGAATTCAATCTTTGGCAAACAAACATTAGCAAACAAAATAAAATGGCTGTTAATCTTTCTGGTCTATCTTGTCTTATCTTTTGACTATCTTGGCTATTTTGTCTTATCATTTTACTGTCTTTTCTTTGTGGTCATGTTACTAGCTACCTCGAGGATGTCCCATGAAGGATTTAGAGGTGCGATGACGTCTCCTGGCCTACTTTATTTTCTTTGATTGTTGTCTGTGGATTGTCATGACAAAAAGACTGGGGCAACATGACCCTTAGTATGAGTTAGGACATTCCTTGTCTGTGACTGTCTATTTTTTCAAGTGGATGACCTTGCACACCTTGGTCTACGTCATACCATTGTGTTTGTTGTCCATTTGTGTCATTTTTACTGCCCAATGATGATTAAGAGCAATAAATATTAAAGTCCTATGTCAATTTTTTGAAGGATTTGGTCTAGGAATTAACATGCATCTTCTTTAGTCTTGTCATTTTCTCTCTCCCATCTCATATAGGCATTGCATCCATATCATCATCCATATCTTTTGCACTAACATTTCTTTGTCTCTTCATATTCTAGTCTTCTCATCCATTTCGAGAGCACACCCATGTTCTTGGAACCTGTCTATCCTCTCGAGGGGGCATACCACAACCCTCCTCGTCATTCTTCCTCATTTTATTTTGCACTGGGGCATATTTTTGACTTCTTTTCTTTGTCACAATGTGACATGCTACATTATGACAAAGAGGGGCAAAATGTAGACACATAAAATTGTCCTAGGCTTGTAACTCTTAGATTATTCAACATTGCCCCTTTCATTCTTAATAATTAAATAATTTTTAATTATTTAATTATTTTCTAAAGTCATAATTCTTCTATTAATTAAATAATTTTAATTATTTAATTAATTCATTTTTATCTTTATTCTTCTTGATTAATTAAATAAATTCTATTTACTTAATTACGTCACTAATTAAGTCCCCTTCTTCTAAAAAATTAAATAAATTCTTACTTATTTAATTCTGTCAATTTTCCACTATAATTAAATAATTTATTTAATTATTTAATTATTCGTTAGCTTTTTCTCCCATTAAAATTAAATAAATTTGACTTATTTAATTTGGCCATTCTCTTGAATTTTGAATTAAAATCATTATTTAATTTCAAAATAATTCTTTTATCACATTCCTCCATAATTAAATAATATCTTTATTATTTAATTACTTACTAGTTACCTGGAGTAAATAAATTTTATTATTTAATTCCTCCAGCAACCTCTTTGTCCGTGCCAGCCTTATCTTCCAATTTAATTCTTGACTTTTGACTTCTCATTTAATTTCGACCGTTGATTGAATTATTTTATAATTCAATCTCCACCCTTCATTCTTACCTGTTGCCCTAATTTTGACCTAACCCTAATGCACATATCAACATTCAATCTTAAGCATTGATCTTAGGGTTCCTGTCATCCTTTCATCCTGGCCACACATTCAAAATTGCAATTTTTATAAAAGGGCAATTTTGACCTCATTTGCAGATCTCTCAGCTCTCTTGACTTCTTGCACTCTTAGTCTCTCATGTTTAGATTTCAATTTATGCTACTAGTCTTACAGTCATAGGCATTTTAGTCCATTGTAGGGACATTTTATTTTCTGCAAATCCTTCAACACTTGCATAGGGCTTAGTCATTTGTCATAGTTGCTCATACAAATCTGAGGGCATTTTTATTTACTGCAAGCTAGGAGGAGTAACAAAGGTCAATCACGGAAGGTGGAGACATAGGGTAACACTATCCCTTTTGTCTTCACATCTCTTCCTTTGTACTTTGTTATTTTCAATGGATTTTCTGTTATTGTACCAACCCCACTTAATAATAATTTAGGATTTTCCCTTGATCACAGATAGAACCTCGCTAGTTTTAAACCATACCTATAAATGCATCTCCTTTACACCTATCAAAATGCTGATAAAAAATCACTTTTGATTTAGCTTTTGGGGGATCAAATGAATTCATTTAAAATTTATTTCAAATGATTATGGTATTCTCAAAACAATCTATCCAATGAATATAATTTAAATATATTCTGGTTTTCTTTATATGTATTTATTTTTAAGTTTTATTAAACATATCAAAAATATTTTTTTTTTCTTCACATGTGGAAAAATAGAAGATTATCAAAAAAAAAAATTGAAAAATATGAGTGCACCAGATATTGAAGTCCTTGAACCAACAAAAAAATAATAATTAAATTTTGACATATACAAAAAAAGTTACGCGTTATACAGTTGCGCTATGTCTAAATTATAATTTGTTTGACTTTGAAACTTGATTAAGGAAAAAATATTCAATAAAAAACTATCTAACCAAGTGGAAGCGCTAGATATCAAAGTTACAAATCTAAATTTGAAAGAATTATAATTTTATCCTTCATGGAAAAAAAGTTATCCATTATACGATGTGTGTCACTTTTTAAAAATGTTGTTTTCTAAAAAAAATCAATTTTCGTGGAGATGGAAAATATGCAATTTTATTCCAAAATTTTGGAAAATATTTTAGAATCTACGTAAAAAAATTTGATTTTGACTCCTAGTTTGCACCATATCTTCAAATTCCTCTACGCTTTAGCCAGCTATAGGTGCCCGAATGTGGAAGATTTAGTTAAAAATAATAATTTCAAGTTGTCCATGGCTAAAAATTGTAAACCACTATTATGGGATCACCCCTCGCCAAAAAGAGGACAAGGTGCCCGCGTGGGTATGTGCAGGATCACAGTATGCCAAACAAAGCCCTTAAGTGGCAAAAAATGAAAATCGCTTGTTAGGCAACTTGGACGAAATATTTGAATAAGTTATCTATATTATTTCAAAATATGTAAGAATAGAATTTGTAGAAAATTGAATGAAGTTTAAAATACTAGGTTTATTTTAAAAATAAATAAAATCTATTTGAGGAAATTTTGAAATTTCAATGCAAAGTAGTACTTAAACTCTCTGTGGAAAAATAAGGCGTAGGTGTATGTCCGACCAATCTCTAACCACATAATAAAATGATAATATTTTTTTGTAAGATTTTATATATGTTAGAGGACTCATTTCCAGATGTGATGCATATTTTTTTGTAACTTTTTTCCAAGTAAATATTTAATTATGAATTTTTATTACAACTTTTAAAAAATATAAAAATCTCGTATGTCTGACCACCTTAACTTGGTCAAAACTTCATGAAATTCAATTTTTCTTTTTTTAATCCCATAGTATGTGAAGCATAGAATGTGACGTGTGTTTTGGATTCAAAAAATGTGATACCGTTTGAAAGCTATAGATTTTTTTCAATCACCATCGACGATCTCTTTAAGTCATAATTTAATAGAAATGAATAATAATTATTTATTAAATTCAAATTAAATCATAATTTATATTTTTGGAAAGCTGAGAATCTCCTCTAAAAACCCTTTTTGTTTCATTAATTTTGGGTGAAAAAAAAGTCGTCAGCCACATACCCTACAAATATTGCCACTTTTTGGCACACCATGATCCTGCACATACCTAGGTCCAAAAAGGCTCCAGGTGGCAAAAAATGTGTCTAAACACAATAAAATGATGTAAAACATGCCTCAAATGGTAAAAAACAGGTTTGAGGGTCTAAAACCCTTGCAAGATAGCCAATTAGGGTGAAAAAACACTAATTTTCAAGCTTAAAAGGGGCCAGAGGGGTCACTTTCAAGTCATTTTCACACACATCCATCTAACAACCTTGAGATTTGAGCTCTGACCTCCTGACGATATGGCAAAGTGACAACTCTTGATGCACATTTCTGATTGAGTGTAGATGTACCAGCGGCCACTCAACATTGGGGCATCGGTAAGTGATCCTTACTTGACCTTTATTTCTCACTTTTAGTGCATAATTAATGCTTTCAAATTCAGTCCGTCTACAATAGTGCTATATAGCACCGCTCAGGAATCAAACCACGTTGCTCGGTGTCAAATTGCATCATGGTGGTGTAGTTTGGAGTTTGAAAATAAACTCCAAACTCCGACACTGAGCTCGTGGCTGGCGGGGTGATTTGCAAAGTGCAACGCGGTGGTCCTATATTCTTTCAAAGTGCGTCACTAGGGAGGAAAGTGCACCACGATGGTGTTGTTTCGCTATTTTCTGCCCTAGCATTGGAGTTTGATTAAAAATCAAACTATGATGCCTTTATATATTTTGACGTTGGAGTGGTTTCTTTGATGGCAGGTGAAGAATTTTCAAAATTTTGAACATGGTGACCTTCCTTGATGTAGGACACGGGGAGGGAGCTCTACTCTTGAGAGCACAGGTCATGGGATCTATTCGGTTACTTGCGGGACCTGAGTGACAGAGATCAGGATCAACTTCATGACATAGGGTTGTGGTTCATCGCCTACGCAATGCCCATTCATACTCACTTAGGGATGATGTCAGCTCTTGCCGAGAGATGGCATAGCGAGACATCCTCCTTTCCACCTTCCTATTAGTGAGACCACTGTCACCTTGGAGGACGTTTGGCATATCCTACGATTGTTGATTCATGGTTGGCATGTCATTTTTGATATGGATGAGGGGTGTAATGCCTGCCACACGGTCCTCACCATAGAGGACATCATTATTTGTGAGGGGCAGATCAAGCTGGAGCGACATAGGTTCCTAGCACCTCCCTTCCACTTGGTAGTTGTAGCAATTATCTTGAGTCTTGTTGCCCTAGATAGATGAGGCTAGTACTTCAATCCTAGTTGGGGACTGTGCTGGGAGTGGATGGTTCACGACAGACCAGTCCATTTTGCATGGGGGCCAGTTCTTCTTGCCTCTTTGTACAGAGATCTCCATGAGTATGTCTACATGTATGGCAGAGCACTCAGAGCAGGCATGACACTCCTCCATGTATGGGCATGGGAGCACATTGCCATCCTTCGACCGTGGGTTGTTCCAGTTCTGATGATGCCAAACGATCCCCTCATATGGTGCTACAGAGGTGGTGTGTCCTTCACACACACATGTGAGCACGAGATTCCCTATTGGAGGAGAGTCCTAGATGAGATGCAGGTGTTCACATGGTGACCATACTTTGGTCGACCCGGATGGGCCAGCAATAAAAATTAGCTCTTCTTTGC
>VDFB02000008.1:157316496-157449493 GCA_007258455.2 Sequoia sempervirens
CTTGCTCAAATTGTGGATGATCACAATACAAAGGGATGCCTTCTATTTATAGAAAGACAAGATGGAGGAATGAGCAAAAGGAAGCAATGTGGGATCATTCAACATCTAATGGGAAAGTGCCACTTGTCAAGATGTGAATGGAGGAAGCTTGAGCACATTTTGATGAATGTGCACAATAAATGAAATTAGGTGGAATTTGAAAATCATGAAATGACATGTTAGAGGGAAAAAGAATGAATTAAATTCCACTTGGCTCAATGCACAAGGACATGTAAGAGGGAATGAATGTCTTGTTGGAAGGACAAATCCACTTGGAAGGATTTTCAAACTTGAAGGAATATTCCCCTAAATATGCCAAGTTGAGAGAAAATAGGGATTTAATAAATTAATTAAATGTATTTTCATGTGCAAGTGGCAAAAACTAGAGGATGGGACATGGATTAGAGTTAGCATTAATTAGGATTTGATTAATTAAGATGATGTGAGGTGATTTGACAAATTTGACTTAGATTTTAGAATTTAAATATATCAAAGTTGAGAAGGAAAATGACTTAGATTTAGTTAAATAAAGATTTTGATTTATTTAAGTAAAGGAGATGATGTTAGATTAAATAAAATAAGGTTTAATTTATTTAATTTAATAAGATGACTTTAGAGATTTAATCAAATAAAATGAATTATTTAATTAAATATAGATCATAGGATTAATTAAATAACATTGATTTATTTAATTAATGAGAGAGAATGACTTAATCAGATAAATGATTATTTATTTAATTAAGGGATGAAGAGTGATGACAAGATAAAGAGATGATTTAGGTTGAAAAGATGTTAGTAATCAGGATAAAGTGTGTTGGTATATTTTATATGTCTACACCTATCAACAACCAAGTAGCCGTTGTTAAAGCCGTGATACCTTACATTTATGGAGATCCAAAATGATAGTTTACACCATTACTCGACACTCTTCATAATACCATGACCCAAATTGTACAACAACAAATGATTTCTTTACCTCCTATTAAACAATTAGATACAACTAAAATGTTTCTTTTAACCTTTCAACCTAACGCCTATTGCCATTATCATAGAAAAAACAAACATGACACAGAACAATGTAAGCATATTAAACACATAGTGCAAGACCTCATTGATTCTAGCCATCTATCTATTTCAAATGCTAATGCAAAAGGCAATACATTCGTTGCACTGCCCAATCAAAATTTGCAAATTTTTACCAATCCCATGCCTAAGCATAACATGTCATTTGTCAAAGCTAGTGAAACTCAAAACAATGATGTGATGATTGTTCTTAAAGAGACTGAACATATTGATCCTATTCCATATACACTGTCTATTAATCATATGGATGAAATGGTGGGAGCGATAGATGTTATCCCTCGTAAGGGCCTAACTAAGAAGAATCTTGATATTACTTTCTCTTCTAAGGATATTCTTCTGAATCTTCCCGATGGTCCTCTCTACATAGTTGAATGTATTTATGATAAGCCCACTAATGGGATACTCATAGATCCCGCTTATGGCGAGAAAGTGATCACTAAGGAATTTTTGGTCTTACATAATCTTTATCAAGATAACTATGACAAACCAAGAGCATGGATCAAAACACATAATGGTTTCACGTGCCCTATGATTGGATCGATCATTCTTCCATTAAAAATAGGACCTAAGGCATTGCATGTTACATTCTATATCATTCCACAATCAGATTAGTTTCATTTGTGGCAAGGCTATCCATGACTTCGCTCGATGAAACTTGTCCCTTCAGTCATACACAAATGTTTAAAGTTTCTGCATGACAATGACATATTCACTGTTCACCATAGTGGCTTTAACCCTTTTCTTCTAAAGAAACATTCACCTTAGAATCCTTTTGGCCAGAACCCATGGAGCCCATAATGCCTCGCAAAGATTTCTTTTTCATTTCTTATCAAAATTTTAAAGCAAAGAAAATTGCCGAATTGTCCCTCCACAATCAATCCCCGTCCACTTCTGCTATCCCAATCCTCGATGAGACAATGCTTTGAAACCTAAATCCAAACTTGAAAAAACAATGCAACCTTATGTGCAACCAACAATAAACACTTCACCTTCATCATCTAAATTCCCAAGAGATAATGAAACTAACCCCGTCATGCCTCCTCACATAAAACAAGTGTATAAAGCAAGAGAGGAATTTGATTGAACCATCTCCTTTGGTTCCTTCCATTCTTCCCCCTCTAGAAGAAAAGGAGCCTATAGTGGATGAACCTGCTCTTATATCCACACAACTTCAAAAATAGAATCAAAAGAAACTACAGTGCTAGGGAGCATAGGTGATGACATTGTTTCCTTGCTCGTCAATTACAAACTAAAGAAAACAAAGAAAATCAACCTCCGCCTTTGATAGTAGCAATAATCAATGACCCTCCTCCTAAATCACAACAAAATGTTTTGATATAGTAGCCCCAACTCCTGAGACACCCCTCATTGGAGATTACCATTTTCCCTCCTATCGTGATTAACCTGGATGATGATGATGCTGAGGAGATCTCTAAAATAGATGAAGAGGTGCATAATGATTTTATTTTTTTATTTTCCTCTTCCATGAGCTTAAATGACAAAACTCCTCCACCAAGTGAAGAACCTGGTACCTTCCCCTAGTTTGGCACTTACAATTCTCCCTTTGGACAGCCAACTGCCCTCACAATACATTGAACATGATTGGGAGGTGGATGACTTGTTAGATGGTTGATTTGCGTTCTCCTTGTCAACCTTTTTCATTTTTCTTTTATTTTATTTTATTCTTTATTTTTTTTCTTTTCTTTTCTATATGTGCATATCATGTTCCCTCATGATGTGACATTTGATGTTCTATCTCTCTTTATGTCATTCCTCTATTTGCACCTATATTCTTCTATATGTCATACATTTTAATTTTCTTTTTCGCTTTTGTGTTTTTCCTTTTGGGGATGATGCAAAGCATAGAGACATCCTATGTCTCTTCCATGTTGACCCAAAATGTCCTTTACATTTTCTTTTTCACTTTTTCTTCTATTTTTCCTTTTGGGATGAGGCAAAGTGATGAGATGACATATGTCTCTTCCATGTTGACCCAAGCGGTCCCTTTTCCTTTGTCTTTTGTTTTGTGTTTTCCTTTTGAGGATGACGCAAGGCATTGAGACTGAAATGTCTCCTTCATGTTGAACCAAAATATTTTCCTTTTCTTTTTCCTTTTTTTTCTTTTGGCTTGTGTTTTCCTTTTGGGGACATTGCAAAGCGTTGAGACTGTAATGTCTCTTCCATGTTGACCCAGAATAGACTTCATTTTTCTTTTTTTTTTCGCTCTCTTTGTGTCATTCTTCTACTTCTATGTATTTAGAGAATGATGACAGTTCTGAGCTCTTTAATAAAAACATTACAACAACAAACATACTGACCCAAAATCCATAGATCCCTTATGTGTTTGGTGTGTTCCTTTTTGGGGGAAATCCCTCTTTCTTTCTTTTTTTCTTCCTTCACATGACATAATCTTGGAAATGTATGACTTGGCATAGGGGCTTTCCAAGTTGGCTCTAATGTCTTATTTATTTTTTCATTTTTTCATTTGCTACTTTAAATTAATTGCTCATAGAACGGTGTGAAAAAATTCCTTTAAAGTGGGGGCATACATTGGCATTATTCATTTACATTTTTTTCTTTAAATTCTTGGTTCTTAGTGTATCCTAGTTAATTCATACAATGCATTTGTCACTTTGTGGATGACATTGCGTATACTGTCCTTCATGAGCGTGATCCCTCTTAGCATATTACATTTCTCTTGGTGGCCTGATGTGACACATTGTATTCCCTAAGTTGTGAATATTCTATTCTTTGATCGGTCCTCTCTTGGAGACATTAGACACAATGTTCCCTAAGTAATAGATCTCACATGAACTTAACAAGACTCCTTTGAACATCTTTGCATAATACATTTTACATTTATATGTCCACCTTGCATAACACAACTTGCATGCATGTGGTGCCTTTGCATTTGTTCATGAGTTCTAAGCATACAAAGCTTTTTTTATCTCACGAAGCATGAAAAGACATTGTCTTTGTGGTGCCTTATTAAAGTTATCAGGAGGTATAACTTTGATATGTTTGAGTGGGAATCCCATTCCACAGCACAACTTTCCCCATAGCCACCTTTTGGGATTTCTCACCCTGCAGAAAACTAGAAGTTACATGGCCCCAGAGTGAGTATGTTGTGGATTTCTCACCCCACAGACAACAAGAAGTTTTGTGGCCCTAGAGAGAGTATATTTGGGCTTTCTCACCTGGTGGACAGTCATGAGTTCCATCACCCCAGAGTGAGTACACATTTCTTTTTCCAAAAAAATAGCCTAGATCTAATCCACAACGGGCTGGAAATATGATTGAAGCTTTTTTTTTCATCCCTTCTCATCATCATGTGTGTTCCTTTGCACTTATGTTTGGTTTTCCATGGGATCATAATCTTGGGGGCTTGATCATCCCTCTTGATTATTGTTGTCTCATCTTATCAACATGTGTGCATTAGGATCCCTCTCAATGTGCATAATGGGCTACTTTAGCGAGAGTTTGAAGCAAATTCATCCTCTCACTAAAGTGGGGGCTTAATGTGTCACCAAAAACTATATAGTTGACATTTTTATTCTCACTAGAGTACCTCTTATGGACTTTGGTTGATTTTTCCTAGATTTAATGTTGTAATGCACGATGAACACGTTTTCATTAGGTCTTGGACACTTGTGAATCATTAAGACTTCTAGGATATCTTATAAAAGTGTTGTGAAGTGTTGTAACCCACTTTCACACTTTTCTAGGACCCTTTCATCATAATTCACCTTAATAACCCCTTTTTATCACTTACCAAGTCTTATTTTAAAGTGTTGTGAAGTTTTGTAACCCACTTTCATGCTTTTCTAGACTTGTCATCACTAATTCACCCCTTTCTCATGTTTAAATGACCCCTTAATACACTTTTCGGCCCCCCTTAAGTGTGTTTTTGAGGATATTCCTATTGGACAACATTTAATGCCCTATAATTCCTGACACCCACTTAATTTTCTTAAGTGGGACTAAGTCACCAATAGGGGCAACTTAGTCCTTTTTGGCACAAAACTCAAAATTATTTTAAATTTCTGGCAGGATTTTATCCTCTAACCCTTGAAGTCGGCCTGTGATGTGTTATTTTCGATAAATTTAGTAAGATTAAGTATAAAAAAGGGTTTTTATCCTCATTTTTCATCTCCTACAAGATCCTAATTCATCAAGCATTCAAGCATCCACTCACTTAATCTTTCTCAAGTATTCAAGCACTATAAGCACAATCAAGTCATCCATTGGAGCACTTCATTGCATATCTTTAGATTTACACATCAAGGGTTTGGTAAGTTCATGAAATTGCATTATTTTTATCTATCATTCTCTTTCGGGTGTGTGCATGATCATCATGGAAAAAATAGACCCTTAAGTGGCAAAAAATTCAGAAAAATCAAAGTTGGGCAACTTGACATAAAAAATTGAATAAGTTATCTATATTATTTAAAAAATATGTAAGAATATAATTTGTAGCAAATTGAATGTAGTTTCTAAACTACTAGGTTTATTTAAAAAAAAAACTATTTGATGGAAATTTGAAATTTCAATGTAGTAGTACTTAAAGCTTAGGGAAAAAATAAGAAGTAGGTGTCTGTTTGACCACCCTAACCACAATAAAATGATCATATTTTTTTATAAGATTTTAGAAATAAGTAGAGGACTCATCTCTCGATGTGATGCATATTTTTTTGCAATTTTTTTCCAAGTAGATAATTAATGATTTTTTTTTATTAAATTTTTTTAAAAATATAAAAACTCATATGTCTGACCACTTTAACTTGGTCAAAACTTCATGAAATTCAATTTTTTTTTAAAATCCTATAGTATGTGAAGTATAGAATGTGATGCATGTTTTAGATTCAAAAAATGTGATACCGTTTGAAAGCTATCGATGTTTTTCAATCAGCCTATCAATCAAGAATTTAATCATAATTCAAATAGAAAATGAATAATAATTATAATTTATAAAATTAAAAGTGAAGCATAATTTATATTGGTGGAAAGCTAGGAATCTCCTCTAAAAACTCTTTTTGTTTCATGAATTTTGGGTAAAAAAAAAGTCGACAGCCACCTACCCTACAATATCGCCACTTTTTGGCCCATCATGATTCTGTGCATACCCTTTCCATTTCATTTCATTATCTAGGGTTTGATTACCAAAGTTGGATTTGACCAAGGAAAATCCCTATACTCTAACCCTTAACCATTTTTCCCTCTTTGCATGTGTGTTTGTAGACTAAATGTAGGAAGATTTGTCAAAGAAATAGGTGTTGAAAAGTGGTCAAGAAGTCATCAAATCTATTCAAGTCAACATAACCCTAATTCTAGCTTGGAGACCCTTTTTATCTTGTTTTATGCAGAATCAAGAGCGGACACATGTCAAAAAAAGCAACTGCAAACCTGAAGCTATAGAATCTTGTCCCAAGATTCTCAAAACTTGTAGGTGGACTGTCACCACTAGTGGTGGATTAGTCCCACTGCTAGGACTGAAAAGTGGTTTCTACATTTTTGGATTCCCATTTGGCGAATTCCTGTTCCAAGAAGTTTTTCCTAAAATTGGGACTAAGTCACCCAGCTTGGCGTAAGTGTCCCAGTCAACATTTTCAGTCAATTTTTTAGGATTCCAGAATCTCTCCACATTGGATTTTAGATTCTAGGTGCACCTCTCCAATTATGTTCAGTTATTTTATAATTTACTTGCATTTTTAGGGTATTTTTGCATATCACAATGTGTTTTCAACCACTTTGCATTTCTTAGAATTTTGCATTATTAAATCATTTTCTTTTCAAATCAATGCATTAGTACATCATAACTAGACATATTACACTTCATTTTTATTAATATTGAGTGTAGACATTTGCATTTTGGACTGCATCCCTTTCTCCTTTTAGGTGAAAAACCCTATAAGAAGCTAAAGTAGTTGGGAATCCAAAATCAGTGTCCACAGATACTGAATCCTACATTTTACTAATCCAAGCAACCAATATATCCCCTAAAACTAATGTACTTCCACTTTTACTTCTCTAGTCATCAACATAACCTACCCAATCAACATGAGTGTAGGCACTCAAAGAGAAGTTTTGATCCTTTTTGTACCATAGCCCATAATTTGGATTACCCTTTAGGTATTTGAAAAAAAAAATCACTACTTTTTCATGAGATTTCTCAAGATTTACTTGAAATCGGGCAACCAAACATACTGCATGTGTGATATCAGGTCTGGAAGCAGTTAAGTACAGTAATCCTCCAATAATAGAACTATAGAGCATCTGATCGACCTCTAGAGACTCATATGATTTTCTTAGGTGACAACCAATCACCATAGGGGTGCCCATAGGTTTGGAATCCTCCATTCCAAACTTCTTCATTATTTCCTTAATATATTTGGCTTGAGAAATAAAAATTCCACCATCTTGTTGAATAGTTTGAAGACCAAGAAAGAATGATAACTCACCAATAATTGAAATTTCAAATTCCTTTCTCATCTCCTCTGCAACCTTTTACACATATCATCATCTCCACCAAAGATGATTTCATTAACATACACAACTACAATCAACAACTTGTCTTCCTGAACTTTAATATATAGATTGTTGTCTTCATTACCCTTCCTGAATCCTTGCTAAAGTAGACACATATCTAGTCGTGCATACCATGCTCTTAGAGCTTGCTTGAGACCATGTATAGCCTTTTTATTTTTGCAAACCATGTCTAGATATTTTGACAATTGGAAGCCATTGGTTGTTCAATATATACTTCCTCCTCTAGGTCACCATTCAAAAAGGTTGAATTAACATCCATTTCATATGCTTTGAAGTTCTTATGAGCAATAAGAGGAAGAAACATTCTTATAGTCTCCATTCTAGCTACCAAAGAAAAGTCTCCTCAAATTCAATGCCTTCTACTTGTGAATATCCTTTGCACACCAATATGGCCTTGTTTCTCACAACTTCACCTTCCTCATTTGGCTTGTTTTAGAACACACACTTTGTTCCTATCATATTTTTGTCAGCAGGCCTAGGAACCATTTCCCAAGTCTATTTCTTTTCAATCTGATTCAATTCTTCCTCCATTACTTTTATCCAAATTTTATCTTTATTGGCATCCACAAAGTTCTGGACTCAACTTTTGAAAATAGGCACATATCTACTTGCTCATAGTTAGTTCTAGCAAACCTCCTCCTAGTCAGTACACCTTCATCCTTGTCTTCAATGATCTGATTTGGAGAGTGATTATTCTGCACCAATGAATATAACTATTTAGCCACCAAAGCATAATGTGGTTCTATCCCAAAGGTATAGAGAACAAAAAAACCTTAACACATCTTTCAATGTGATAAAAAAATGATTCACACAGGTGCACATCAACCTAAGTCCATATTAGGGAAATGTGTGGATGAAGCATTTGAAGCACATAATCACTTGGCGCATAAAATCTCTTTCAATTGAATTTAATTGATGTAGACCTAAGAAAGATAGGTCAGAACCAAAATCTATCATGACACATCTTTCATTGTTGGATTAGCCCTCGAAGCACATGACACAAGAAAAGGAACAAACTTTTACATCCAAATATCCATAAATAACCTAGAAAGCCAACTCAAGACACAATTCGACACTAAAGCAAACAATTAGAAACATGGAGATTAGATAGGGATGTTCCTTGAACATTCAACATCACTTCCATATAATTCTTTCATACTTTCATATCATCAATAGCCACCATAAATCAAACACAAAACACTTTGTTTAGGAAACACATAATACATGATCAGATGATGTAGCATTAGTAGAACAACTTGTAGACCACTTCAACATATGATATTGGAACTAAGAAATTGCAAAGACGTTGAGAGCACATTCACCAAGCCATAAGAGTAGGGACATTAATGTGGAGAAATGAGCATTCCTCAGACTAGGCCAGACAACTAGCAAGTCTGCCAACATTTTTTAATTCATAGATTTTTCCTTAGTAACACAGGTGACCTAAAAATATAGGAGTGTAACATACACAAAGCACTAACATTAAATATTGGTCAAATCGCAAGACTAGAACTACAAAATGGAGGAATGTGGAGCATTCTCTCGGATAGACTTGAATGTATCTTTTTGAACTAGAATCAATTTTAGAACATGTAGAGACCAAATCTTTCTTTTAGCAGCACAGATATTGAGGAACATCAGGAGAGAGAAAGGGACATACCATAGAACTTCAACAACATCTCTCCAACATTAGTCATGCCTCTAATATCCTTGAATCTTAATTCTTCTAATCCTCATCTAAATATATCAGTGTGAGAACAACTCTATTGAAAGAAATAATGCATTATATGAACATCAACAATACTACTTTGGTAAGGCATGATAGCCAACCATGGAATTCTTCAATTCTTCACTTTTTTGATAAGACATGTCATCCAATCATGACCTTCTTCAAATCTTCAATAAATTTTAGCCCAAACTAAATGTAACAAAGACAACCAATGCTTAAGGACTAACAACATATTACTCAGGTATAGACATCAATGACAACAACACAAGCCTTAGTGTTGACATCAATAACAACAACACAACCATTAGTATTGAAATTAATGACAACAACTGCAAACATACTAGATTTCACCATTCCACCACCCATGGGACATTCTCCTTTCCAACTTACCCTCAACAAAATCCTAAAACCAAGGGTAACCCTAAACCATAGTAGACTTTCCTACATTATTGAGACATGTCAACCAATGAGTAATCGAAGAAAGTGAGCTTAAAATCATTGCCAACCTCCAATTGACAATAAAAGGGGTGTATGTGCAAACTATAAAGTAATTTGCCAATATCATCATAGTATACTCACAACACATATATCTCATGCCCAAGTTCATCTACCAAATTAGGAGATGCCTCATGTTGAGATAACAAAGATGCAAATCATACACCCTAAATTTCAATATCTTGGGCCTATCTAGCCACTTGATTGATATCAAAAATTGTCTTTCCCTAAAACCAATTTAAAATAAATATTTTCAACACTTAGAGGTGAAATTTAGCATTATGGAGATATAGTACTAAACTCACAATGAAAGCCTCATGAGAATGGTCATTTTTAATAGTGTCCATCTTGAAGCACTTGCATACCCAACATAAATTTCACAAACCTTAGAGACCTAGATCACTACATCTAAAAATGTATTATAGGCATTGATTTGAAATAGACCCTTATGAAAAACCGCCCTATTATGATGCTAAATGTTAATCATCCATGTTAGATAGTTTATAACTCCTCAAACTTCACCAACACTTTGCACTTATAACAAGTTTCCAATCCATACACTAATTCAATTGAGATATTACTAATAGTTATTTTGTAGATTAATCTATTAGTCCATATATATATTTCAATCGATCATCTAATCTCTTCTTATTCACACCCAATGTTATAGTAATCTTCATGATTATTTTAATATTGTTAAATTAAACTTGTCCATTGCCTCAAGGATGATAAAGGGATGCGTGGATCAAATCAATCCCATGCCTAGTGCATATACTTAAAATATCACAGGACTTGAACACATAACATTATCAACAATAACTCTTGTAGGCACTCCAAAATTGATAATTATATTATTCTAAAGAACTCAATTACTAGCTTAGATGTAGAATTATGAGTTGGAATTTCTTCAACACATTTGGTGAAGTAAATAGTGACTACAAGAATCCATTTATATTCATTACTTGAAGCATTTTAGACTTGTCCTACAAAATCGATAACCCAATGGTGAAATGGTGTTAGAAAAATGTACCAATTTTATCAAACCATTTCCTATGTAACCCCATGAGATAAAAGCATGTATACAAGATTAGAGAATAGCCATAATGAAAAAATCTAATACATACCATATAAGATAACACAAGATATACCTTGGGAAAAATATAGCTTCCAAAAGCATGGACCTCAGTGTATTATTTAGCAATAAAATAATTACAATACACTTATAAAGTCTCCATGAACATTTTTGAAACATCAAGCTCATCTAATATATCATACATAATTCCAAGAATATAACCACATATCTCATGCCATGACTCATATAGGAATTCTTCAAAAGGGATCTCAATAAAATGACAACCAAGTCAAACAACCAACCAATCAACCTCATCCACTAAATATGTGCTTGAGTTTATAGAATCAAGCTAACACAAACAACCAAGTGGTAAGGTAAAACCATTGACCTCAACATTTACTTTTTGGTACTAAATTTTATAAAATTTTATAAAT
Organism: Sequoia sempervirens; assembly: GCA_007258455.2. Classification (NCBI taxonomy): domain Eukaryota; kingdom Viridiplantae; phylum Streptophyta; class Pinopsida; order Cupressales; family Cupressaceae; genus Sequoia; species Sequoia sempervirens. The sequence continues at coordinate 157,327,895 of VDFB02000008.1, forward strand.
TTCCCATGTGCAATCCACACTTAAAATATCTAGAAATTATGTCATATATAACCTTATAAGTGGACCCAAATAAATATTTAATACATGGATAAACATGTCTCCTAAGATGTAACACAATTAAATATATTTTTACATAATTATTTATTATTTTATTTTATGTGCAAGATGTACAACACCCCTTTCCTAACATTCTCCCACTTGTATGCATTGCATATTGATCATTTAAAAAAAATACACCGTGATCATAGCCATCCATGAAACCACATGAATCTCTAGCATGCTCTCGTCCTCCATCAAGTTAATCATAATAGCATCAAATATGTCCACCATCTCACGCAATAAGTATTCTCATCATCCCACATGCCAATTATGGAAGAAAAGGAACAAGCCATGGTAATGATACATTAATCCAAAGAACACAAGAATCAAATTTGAGTGATAAAAAGGGCTCCAAGCTACTGCCAAATTGTAAAATCCCACATGAATGGACTAAAAAATAACAAAAATTATAATCCATCTAATTATCCATACCTCAAAGGCATCCAAACATCAATATAACTCATGCCAACAACATATCCAACACATAAACTACAATCACAAGCTCCATGTATAACACTTGTCAATTAAGAACATACACATCTAGGAATTCCAAGTGCATGGTTAATGTCAAATTAAAAAATAGATCAAAGAATATGAAGTCTAAAAATAAATACCCATTGCAATACATGGCTAATAATCAAACCATTAGCAATAAAGAACAATCACAATGATCCACACATGCAGCCAAAACTGCTACATAGACTAAATCACAACATGTCACCATAACTCTCACAAGTCCACCAGAATTAGAATCCATATGAACATGAAAATAAACATGTAGGATTTAGCCATAGAAGAAAGAGAGATGTGATCCCACAATATGGGTTACAGTTTTTGGCCAAACTTGACATTAAAATCATGTTTTTTCACCAGATATTCACTCTTACACCTATAGTAGCTAAACCATTAAGAATTTGGAGATGAATCAAACTAGTTATTTGTTAGATATTTTGTGTAGATTATAATTATATTAAAAAAAAAAAAAAACATTGTGAATCATTTTATGTAATTTTTAATAACTTAATTTTCTACTAATCAACATTTTTAAAAAGTGATGTTTACTTTAGACCGCATAACTTTTTTTATAGAAATGATACAATTCTAATTTTTAAATTTTCACACCAATATCTAGTGCATGGATATTTTTTCATAATTTTTTGTTACATATTTTTTTTTGATTAATTTTCCAAGTCAGAGTAATTATAATTTGCATAGAGGTGTACTTCGGCTCGCATAAAAAAAATTGTATTCATTTGAATTAACTTATTATTATTTTTTTTGGAATAATGACATCAATACCTAGTGCATATGTATTTTTTAGAATTTTTTTCTCTATTTTTCTATTTTTTCATATGTGTGAAACAAAGAACTTGATGTTCATTGAAAATCCTACATTCACAAGAAATACAAAATAAAGATAATAATCAAATTAGACATATTTAAAATTATAATTTTTGGGAAGCTTATAATAAGGGCTAAATGATTAAAAAACATAAATTTTAAATGAATTCATTTGATCACCCAAAAGGTAAATCAAAAGTGGTTTTTTATTATCATTTTGATAGGTGTAGAGGAGACTCGATTATAGGTATAGTTTAAATCTAACAAGGTTATATCCAAGGGGGTTTGATCTAAGGGGGTTTGAAAAATCCCTCTTTAATTAAAACATTTTAAATGGAACCTTCAAAGTCTTAAATCATTGTATTTTCTAAAAATATGCGATTTCAAGCAAAAAACAGGATGTCCCAAAAAGTGTAACCCATTATTGTGGCAACACATTCACCATAATTAGAAACCATATGAACACAAACATGAACATGAACATGTAGGATTTAGCCATAGAAGAAAGAGAGAAAACTTGTAAATCATATCACATAAAATTTCCTTCTTCCATCACTTCATAGTGCTAAGTTGTGTGAGGTAAGATCTCCTTCACAACCCCAACTAAAAAGCATCAACAACACTAGTTAATTGTTCAATATCCAAGATCAAACCAAATATATTTATCTCTCATAACTAAAATATATGTAATCCTCTATAACTAGGGAATATTAAACTCAAAATTCATTCTCAAGGTAGGGATAAGCCCAACAAAATCTCCTAAAGTCCTCATCATGAAGGACATAAGAAATAAACTTGTATGCATAAAGAGATAACCATGTGCAAAACACTTTTGAACCGAACCCTCCAAAACTAGAAAACTTATAGCTCAACATCCATATCTGTGAGAAGATATAACATTAAAAACAATGCATCTAAAAAAAAGATGGGAAGTACCTCTTAGATGATTATTTGCTAAGTAGAGCAAGAAGGGGGAACATCATTTGTCCTCCAAGATGCACCAAGCCACAATGACTCTCTCCAAGGATAATATCCTCTATAGGTTCAACATGACCCCATTTTCATATCCAGGTGAAAGTTCCTTAAACTTCCAGATAAAATCTTCAAAGAGTATCCATCTCAACAAATACCTTAACTAGGTCTCTAAGTATCGATGATCATCTCCAACCAATCTGTTAATGCTAAGATGAGGAAAATATGTGCTATTGACACCTCTTTGATGTAATGTGTAAGTCATCTCACTACTTACCAAAATAGGTTAGAGAATCTCCATGATAATATGGCTCTATGGAGGTTAAGAACTAATAACAGTGTCATCACAAAGCATAGTGAGTTACGACCAAGAATCAAGGATTTCTGAGCATGTACAAAGCTAAAGTTATCACTCAAACATCACAATCTCCATCAAAGGATAAAGATGATGTTGATGCGGAAATTATGCCACCTCAACATAATCTTTATTTATTTAATTATTATTTCAAATACTATTTACTATTGAAGCTTTAAAGTTTCCAAAACTGAAATTATTCTTTAACCTTCTTATGATAGTTATTTCACAAGTTCCATTTATGATGAGTAAATTGAAATATATGATCATGTAACTTTAAGGGGGGATTTTTGATATGGAAATAGTGTAAGTTTGTGAGCTCTATAATTTTGAACACTTGAAATATAAAAATATTTTAATTTTGTGTGTTGTCATTGATTTTGGTATTATTATTTCTTATGTACATTATAACTATTTTAAGTGTTTACCATTTCCATATTGATATTTCCCTATTTTGGTTTCAAGTTTGTTAGATTTTTTTTTAGATAATTAAATTGATATGTGTGCCAATTATTCTTCTAGGACTAAATGTCCAACTCATTGTACACTTGTAATATTATTTTGAGAAATATTCATTATATTAGATTATTGTTTAAATTATTTTCCTTCTTTTCTTTTTAGTTTTCTAGCCTTTCCTACTTTCTGGCTGAAAGAAAATCCTTAAATTTAGAACATGTTGTAAGAGAGAGTTGTACCTCTAAAATTTAGAGGAAAATTATTTTAATAAAAGAATAAGTTATCCAATTGTTTGTTCAATTTATGTCATTATAAGGGGAATTACAGAGTTACAATCCTTAACTTTCAATTGTAAATTTTTTTTTTAACCAATAGTGTGGTTTTCCCTCTTGATATCCCAATAAATTTTCAATCATTTTTTAGTTTGTTCATGTTTTGGTTTTTTTTTAAATTGTGAGTTAAAGGAATTGTCCTTGGGTGTGATACTTCAAAACAATCATTTGTTTAATCTCTCCAAGACTACAATGTGTGCCATAGAAAAATGGCACCTTGTCATTTTCATGGCCTTTTAGGTCTTGTTTCATGGTGTTTGATCTATTTTGCTTTGATTTTATGTTGTAACATGGCTTGAACATGCATATTTAGGTACTAAAATTCAAATAATGATGTCTTGTGAAGGTGTTGTGAGGTGTTGTAAGACATTTCTACATTTTTCTAGACTCTATTCATTACAATTCACTTAAAAATCACCTTTTCATCACTAATCAAGTCCTATTTTGAAGTGTTGTAAAGTCTTGTAACAAGATTTCATGCTTTTCTAGGCATAATTTCACTATTTATCCCTTTCTTATGTTTTATTTGGTCCCTTTATGCCCTCATATGCTTAATTAAGTGAATTTTTGAATGTTAACCCAACAAATAACATTAAATACAAGATAATTCTTAACACCAATTTTCAAATCCTAGGTGGGACCCATTCACCATGGGTGGCGAATGAGTCCCCCTTGGCTCCAAATTCAAAATTTTTGAAATTTCCTTTCGGGTTTTTATTCAAAATCACTTGATGTCGGCCTATGATGAGGTATGAATGGGTAACTAAGGCACACGATTGTATAAATAAGTGATTTTCACCTCATTTTACATCTCCTACAATCTCCTCATTCATATTTCAAACTTGGAGAAGGTTTTATGTCCTTTTCCTGCATAATTGACTTCGATAACTCGACATTCAAAGATTTCCAGATCTGGTGTTGCAAAGTTGTCTCCTAATTTTTTAGAATTTTGGGAGAGGATTGATTCACCACCAGTGGAAAATGAGTCCCACCTTAGGACTGAAAATCTGAATTTTGTCAGATTCTAGATCCTGACAGTCAAAAACCAATTTCTGACACTTTTTCACTAGTAGGAGGACTAATTTGCCACCCTGGGCAAAAGAGTCCCACTATGAAATTTTAGTATTTTTAGTTAGCATTCACAACACTTTGGATTCATCAAATCTTGCCCAGGTGCACTCTATTTCATTTTATTTCTTTCTATTATGTATTATTTCATCATTTAGGTCATTGTTTGCATATCATAGCGTGTTTTCAAACATAGTTTACATCTTAGTTTTTGCATTCATTTAAATCATTTAATTGCATTTATTTTATTTCATTTAACTTAGAAAACATCATACATAACATAATTTGAATGAACCCTTAGCATTTTTGGTCCTATCTCTCTCCTTTTAGGTGAACAACCCTAGAAGAGCAAGAGAAGTCATAGGAACCCAAAAATCAACAGTTCATTTTGGTGAAACTGACTTTTGAACACTTTGAATTTTTGATTTCATTTGCATATTGCATCTTAGTTTACATTTGCATCAATATTCAATTAACACATTATTTTGTTCTTGCGTTCTAGGACTTTTCTTATTGCATTAGTGAAAACTTCATTTAGATTTCATTTTTGTATTGCATCTCATTGAAAAAATTGAAAATATGCATTCTGCATCCTTAATTGCATTATGTAGAGCATTAAAATCACATTAAATTTTTGAAAAAACACACAAAAACATCATACTAGGACTCATTCGCCACCTTGGGCGAATTAGTCCCTTTGCACTTTTTAAACATTTCTGGCATTTTTTTGGCATTTGTCTGCATTTCTATTTTCTATAGTTAGTTCTCTCTTACAGTTAGGATAATTTCTATTATTTTCATTTAAGAGCTCCTAGATTACCTTGCATCCTTTGTGGTATTTGTATGAGTGTTTGGTGCCCTGTTGATAATAATTTAGTGAGCAGAAGTTCTAGACTCATGGCCTCCCACGATATCACTTTCATTGTGGACCTTGGGATTTCACGAGCTCCTACTCCTAGAGTATGGACAATGGTGCATTAGGCACTAACAATACCACTTCTATGCCTTCACCTTTCCATCCAATGAATGTTGACACCCAAAACAACTCCCTCTTGCAAGAAAAGGTCATTAATATTCATGAGGATTTTGAACATTTACAATAAGACTTGTCACTTGAAAACATTTCCACCACTGCCATACCCGCCATTAAAAACCTCCATCGCTTAATTGAAAGTGATGATGGATTGCAAGTGATGAAGAAAATTGCTGAGATTTACAATAAACATGCCTCTTCTAATACTCAATCCATAAACATTCTTGTCAGCCAAGGAGGACCTCAAGTTCCTCCCCCTTCAACCATAGCATCCATACCAACTTATACCAATCCGCAAGTCCACACAACTATGCACCAGATTAACTATGTGTTTACTTCTTTCCCGATTCCAACTAGCATTCCTACTTCTCTTGTGGCATTGCAAGTCCCCTCCACCACCTTCACACCCCTTATTATTCCTTTCACTTCCCCTAAAATCACTTACACTCCATCACCATTTTCTCTTCCACCTCAACCCACTTACCCTGATCCCATTCGTACACAACTCCTTAACACTGTTTCTTCCATGCAACACCAACTTTCCACCATTAGCCAAGGTCAAACCACTACACCCACATATCATGTCTGTAGCATCCCTTTATCTTTAGAAATATTATATACCATTATTCCACAATGGATATAAATGCCTTGGTTTGAGAAATACAGAGGAAAAGGAGACCCTATCAACCTTGTTAATGCTTATACAACTTTATGTAGTGATTTTGTCCTTGATGATAAATTTTTAGCCAAACTATTTCCAAGGAGCTTGAAAGATGTACTACATTAGAGTGGTTTTCCAACTTTCCTTAGAATCATTCCATCTGTTCTTTCAATGAATTGGTGGATGCTTTCATAAGTGACTTTCAAGTGCATATGACACCTAAAAATACAATGGCTAACTTCATGCGATGTAGAAAAAACATAGATGAAAAAGTAATTGATTTTATCTCAAGATACCAATCCTTGTATGCTCAAATTGATGTCAAGATTCCTAATGCACATCTACAAAAGATGTTTATAAAAAACTTGCACACAAATCTTTAGGATAAACTAACCATGATGAAATTCCCTTCATTCATGCATTTATACAAAACCTTGTGTGAACAACATAACTCGGTTTCAAGTCCTAATTCAAAATCCACTTCTAACCAAGCTAAAAACCCGAACAAAAAAATCAAAACCAAAATCACACACAAAACTTTTGCAAACCAAATAAAGGCTTTTTGTAGTTTAATTTGCCTCCATCACAACCACAACCAACCCAACCAGTTCAAAATCAAGTGGAAGTTGTTAAAGCAGTGGTGCCTTATACCTATGGGGACCTGAAGAGATAATTTAATCCCTTACTCAATACCCTTCATAACATAATGAACCAATTAATTCAACAATGCATGCTCACTTTGCCACCCGTTAGACCACTTGATCCAAATCAGCCCTTACCACCCACCTTCAAACCTAACGCTTATTGTCATTTTCATCACCAAAATGGACATGACAATAAATACTACAGGCATCTAAAACATTTAGTTCAAGACCTCGTTGATCTAGGCTATTTGTCCATTGTGGGTGTTAATGATCAAGGCAATAAGTCTATTGCACCCCCTAACCAAAACTTACAAATTTTCACCAATCCCATGCCTAAACACACTACTTCATTTGTCAAGGCTAGCGAACCTTCAAACACTGATGTAATGACTATTGATACACACAATGAAAAACATGATATGTACCTCCACCTATTGCTAAAGATAGTCCTATGGATAAACTTGTAACTACGATAGACGTTGCCCCTCGTAAGGGCCAAACCACTAAATCTCTTGATATCACTTTTTCTGCTAAAGACATACTACAAAAGCTTCCTGATGGTCCTCTCTACATAGCTGGAAGAATCTATGATAAGCCCACTAATGGGATATTAATAGATCCCTCTTGTGGCGAGAATGTGATCATAGAGGAGTTTCTAGTATTGCATGAGCTATATCAAGATGCTTATAATAAACCAACTGCATGGATTAAAACACATACTAGTTTTACATGCCCTACGATCAGATTGATTGTACTCCCCTTATAGATAGGACCTAAAACTTTAGATGTAACATTTTTAATTATTACACAATCCAACCAATTTCCTTTGTAGCTAGGCCACCATTGGCTTCGCTCAATGAAAGCAATCCCATCAGTTGTTCACAAGTGTTTGAAGTTTCTACATGGCACTGAGATATTCACCATACACCATAATGGATTTAATCCCTTATCTTCCAAAGGTAATTTTTCATTAGAAGCCTTTTGGCCTGAACCCATGGAACACATCATCCCTTGAAAGGACTTCTTTTTCATAGCTTATCAAAAGTTCAAAGCTAAAAAGATAGTTGAATTGTCTCTTCATAATGCATCCTTGTCCACTTCCACACCTCCTATCATAGATGAAACGATGCTTCAACCTAATTTTGACATTGAGTAAACCATACAACCTCCTGAACAACCACCCCTAGATACTTTCCAGCCATCATTTAAATGACCAAGGGAAAATGAAACAACTCCTGTCATACCTCCTCGTATTAAACAAGTGTATAAAGAAAAAGAGAAAGTGCTTGATCCATCTTCCTCGACTTCTTCTGGTGCCTCAATCCTCTCTTACACCTCAACAACTCCAAAATTGAATTAAATGAAACCATGATTCTAGGGAACATAGGCGTCGTTGTTGTTTCCTTGCTCGTCAATCTTGCATGGAAGAAAATAAAGAAAATCAACCTCCACCTTTGACATAAGTAAAAGATGACCACCCTCCTTCTCCTAATTTTCCACAGAACAGTCTAGTGCAACAATCACAACAAAATGAACCAATCCAACAACCACAACTTTTGATACATCCATCCTTAGAAATCACCCTTCGTCCTCCCATTGTCATTAATCTTGATGATGATGATGATGATGATGATGTGAGAATAGAAAAAATAGATGAAGTACATAATGACCTAAATTCTCTATTTTCATCTACAATGAGATTACATGATAAATTCTTCCAACCAAGTGAAGAACTTGGTTGGACTCCTAGTTTGGCGCTTGCAATTATTCCTTTGGACAGTCAACCGCCTTCACATTACACTGAACATGATTGGGAGGAAGATAACTTGTTAGATGGTTGACTTCCATTCACCTAACTAGCCTTTTTGCATTTCTCTTTTTATTTTTCCTTTTTGTTTTCCTTTCATGTACGTATTGTGTTCCCCCGTATCGTGCGTTTGATGTTCCCTCTCTTTGTACACTTCTTCTATTATTACCTCTATTCTTCTATTTATCGTGCATTGTATTTTTCACTTTTATTTTGTGTTCTCCTTTTGGGGATGACGTAAAGCGTAGAGATGCCTTATGTCTCTTCCATGTTGACCTAAAAGATCCTTGTCTTTTTCGCTTTTGTTTTGTATTATGCTTTTGAGGATGACACAAAGCGTATAGACACCTTATCTCTCTTCCATGTTGACCCAAACAACTATTTTTCTTTTATTTTGTTTGTTTTGTGTTTTCCTTTTTGGGATGATGCAAGGCATCAAGACCAAAATTTATCCATCATGTTGACCCAAAATCTTTTTCATTTTCTTTATTTTTGCTTGTATTTTCCTTTTGGGAGCGATGCAAGGCATCGAGACTGCAATGTCTCTTCCATGTTGACCCAAAATGGACTTTATTTTTTCTTCTTTTTCACTCTCTTTGTGTCATTCTTCCAGTTCTATGTTCTTTGGGGAATGATGATAGTTCTGAGCTCTTTCATAAACACATTGCAACAATGAACATACTGACCCCAAATCCATAGATCCCTTATGTGTCTGGTGTTCTCTTTTCCGGGGGGCAACTCCCTCTCTTTGTTTTTCATTTTCCTTGGCATGATGCAGCCTAACTTTGAAACATATGACTTTCATAGGGCTTTCCAAGTTGGCTCTCATGTCTTGTTTTCTTTTTTCTTTTTCTTTCCTTTGCTACTTTAAAGTAATTGCTCATAGAACGACATGTAGTAATTCCTTTAAAGTGGGGGGAATACATTACCATTAATTCATTTGCATTATTGGTTCCTAGTGTAGCCTTGTTGTTTATGTGATGCGTTTGTTACTTTGTGGATGACATTGGGTGTGATTTCTTTCATAAGTATGATCTATCTCAGCACATTACATTCCTCTTGGTGTCCTGATGTGATGCACTACATCTCCTAAGTTGTGAATATACTATTCTTTGATTGGTCCTCTCTTGGAGAAATTAGACACAATGTTCCCTAAGTGACTGACCTTTCATGAACTTAACAAGACTCCTTTGAACATATTTCACATTTTTCACTTAACATTTTACCATTTTGCATTATTTTTTACATTTTGCACCTTTTTCACCTTGCATAACACAACTTGCATGAATGTGGTACCTTCTTTTTGTTCATGACATTTTTATTTGTGGTGCCTTTTTAAAGTTATCAGGAGGCATAACTTTAATATGGTTGAGTGGGAAGCCCACCTAGCGGCATGAATTTTCCCATAAGTCACCTTTTTGTTTGTGAGTGCATACCAACTAGCATATGTATCTTACCTTTTTGCGCTTTCTCACCCTACAGACAGCCATAAGTTTTTTGGCCCTACAATGAGTACATTTAGGCCTTCTCACCTGGTGGACCATTATGTGTTATATCGCCCCAGAGTGAGTACACATTCTCTTTTTCAAACAATCATCCTAGATCTAATCCACAACTAGTTGGAATGACAATCGGAGCTTCATCCGATTAATTTCAACACTTGTTTGTTCCTTTGTGCTTATGTTTAGTTTTCCATGGGATCTTCATCCTAGGGGCTTGATCATCCCTCTTGATCATTGTCATTCCATCTTGCTAATGTGAGTACATTTGAACCCTCCTCTCGATGTTCATGGCTACTTTAGTGTGAGTTTGAAGCAAGTTCATCCTCTCACTAAAGTGGGGGCTAAATGTGTCATAGAAAAATGGCCCCTTGTCATTTTCATGGCCTTTTAGGTCTTGTTTCATGGTGTTTGATCTATTTTTCTTTGATTTTATGTTGTATGTTCATAGCTTGAACATGCACATTTAGGTACTAAAATTCAAATAATGACGTCTTGTGAAGGTGTTGTGAAGCGTTGTAAGACATTTCTACACTTTTCTAGACTCTATTCATTACAATTTACCTAAAAATCACCTTTTTGAATCACTAATCAAGTCCTATTTTGAAATGTTGTAAATTATTGGAACAAGATTTCATGCTTTTCTAGGTATAACTTCACTATTTATCCCTTTCTTAGGTTTTATTTGGTCCCTTTATGCCCTCATATGCTTAATTATGTGCATTTTTGAATGTTAACCTGACAAACAACATTAAATACAAGATAATTCCTGACACCCATTTTCAGGTCCTAGGTGGGACCCATTCACCATGGGTGGTGAATGAGTCCCACTTGGCTCCAAATTCAAAAAATTTAAAATCTACTTTTGGGTTTTTATTGAAAATCAATTGATGTCAGCCTGTGATGAGGTATGAACAGGTAACTAAGGCACAAGATTGTATAAATAAATTATTTTCACCTCATTTTACATCTCCTACAATCTCCTCATTCATATTTCAAGCTTGAAGAAGGTTTTTTGTCTGTTTCCTACAGAATTGACTTCAACAACTCGACAATCAGACATTTCCACTGTGAAATTTTAGTAATTTCAGTCAGCATTCACAACATTCCAGATTCATCAAATCTTTCCTAGGTGCACTCTATTTCATCTTATTTCTTTATATTCTGCATTATTTCATCATTTAGTTCATTAATTGCATATCACAGTGTGTTTTCAAACATAGTTTAAAGCTTAGTTTTTGCATTCATATTCATTCATTTAAATCATTTAATTGCATTTAGTTTACTTCATTTAACTTAGACAACATCATACATAACATAATTTGAATGAACCCTTAGCATTTTTAGTCCTATCTCTCTCCTTTTAGGTGAAAAACCCTAGAAGAGCAAGAGAAGTCATAGGAAACCAAAAATCAACAGTTCACAATGTAGTTTTTAGAGTCCAACATATTTTTTGGGCACCTAAGCACTTTTACTAGTTTCCTCACATACTAGTGTCCTTCTTGAGTGCTAGTGTCTCTTCTGGTTGTTGTAGACCCATATTTCCTCAAACAACTAGTATTTTTCTTATTTTTAGGAAAAAATATATACAAAAAAATTCCCCTTGACCTTATGAGTCTTTCCACATTGACACTTAATTGGTAGGTGTCCTGTCTTTGAATTCATTCCATCCTTTTTTTTTGAAAGCATGCCTTTACATGAAATGGTCCATTATCATTATTTTCAATAGAGGGCTTGTACATCCAAGTACTATAACTTCTATTGTAGGTTATCTCATATTTGTGGATGTTGTTTATATTTTCATGGAGTTTTTTGGAAGTAGTTTTCACTCTCATTCTTCTCCTTGTTTAAGAAATTGGTAGCTATTCTAACTAGTAAAGCTATGAAATATCCTAGTTGTCCCACAACTTGTGTATTTTTTCCTTATAATTGTGAGTGTCATCAAGTGTGTTAAGGTTGGATTTGAGGTTGATGGTTCCCTCATCATACCCTTGTGTTGTGTTAATGAGAGAATATGATTGTGGGTTAGGACCCAATATCATTATGGTGTTGTTCCACCCTCTTGTAGATGCATCATGGTGAATTCATTCCACAATTTGTATGTCTTCCATTTATTCCACCTTTATTATAATAATGGTGAGGTTATCCATTTTATTAGTTTTCTTGTTCCATTATGGTGGATACACCACTTGTGTATATGATATTGTGTATTATGGCATGCCATTGCTACATCATGAATGGTGAAGTCGATTGTTGTGAGGTTCTTTAATTTTTATTTTTTTTTTGAATTATGACCTAGGTGTACATGGCTTGGGGAATTACACAAGGAGGCCTGACCATAAGTGATTAAAATGATAAATCAAGCCCTGAGAAACAAAATATCCCTCACCTTTGGTCAACTCCTTCCCAAGATATATGATAGGAAAATAAGTTGCATAGGGAAGAGGAAAAAATTACCCCTTAGAGGACGATGCATTTGAAAAACACCAACAAAAAAATTGTTCAATGTTGTAACTTCTAAAAAAATATTGATGGGATTCATTAAGTTTTTTCCCCATTCTGAAAAGGGAGGCCTCTAGATAAATGTATAAATAATGTTAAAGGTGAAGTAACTTGAGTATCATAAACCAAACCAACCTTTCCAAAACTAGGGGTAATGTTGTTACACCCACAAAAACTTCAATTAAATTGATGGATATTGATGCACCACCATATATAGTACCATCACAACCAATAGACTACCTATAAGAGAAGGAAAGTAACCTTGGATACAAGACAAGTAGGAAATCCTCATGGATAGCTATATCCAAGGTATGCGAGTCATGAAATAGATCCATTTAGTTATCAATATGGTGTACTAGATTATGTTTCTTAATAAAGATATCACATTGTTAAATTTGTTTTTTCACCCCTAATGATATCAAGTTCCTTGGAATAATATTATCTTCCTACAAAATTTATTAATTATATATGCATGTCAAGTTCCTTGGGATGATATGTGTTTCCCATAAAAAAGTAAAAATTATATGCACTGGATGTTTACCCAAATAAAGTCTTCCTTTCATGGTAATGAATTGGTGAATGTATTCTAATATTGTGGTCGAATAACCTTTCCACCACAATCTTTTAATATATGTAATATACTAGAATGATTTGAAACATATATAATTGACTATTAAAATTACCTAAAGTATGTAAGCTAAAAAATCATGAAATGATAATTCTTTCACTATGTTGAATTTGTAGGTTGTTCTCTAAATAGACCCTCTTGGTTATAATATTGTGTATTATACATGACTTATTAATAAAGAATACTATTGTTAAATTTATTTTTGCACATCTAATGATATAAAGTTCCTCAAAATAGTATGCATTTCCAATGAAAAAGTAAAAATTATATGATTCGAACAAGGTCTTATTTTCTATGACCACAAATTATTACATGTATTCTAATTCCTCAATCCAACACTCTAGCCATTGGAATTTCTTATTATATAAATAGTCTATTGGGATGATTTGAACTAGTCTTGGGGGTTATATGATATGGTATATTAATGATAAACTTAAATACAATAAATGATGTATTCTTCAAAACTTAAAATCTCATCGTTTATGAGTAAGAAACACATATATAAGAATATGCACAGATCATGAATTTACAATAAGTAAATGTTCTATTATCAAATTGAATCATTTTTATCTTTTAAACTAATATACATAATTATATCAAGAACTCATCTTACCAGATGTAACATGTGTGATGTTCTTTATTTCTTACTAGCATAAACAAGTCAATATATTTTTAGATCCAAAATTATTTTATTAGAAAAATTCCTTTGAGACTTTTATGTTCCTCCCAAATATCTATTTTCATGAAAAAATATAAATGCTTGTTGAGATGGAATATTTCCCCACATAAATATAATATTCACTTTGACTTCTTATTTTTGCCACATGTTTTGCCATATGATTCTCATATATCCTTTGAAGTTTATTTTTGAATAATTGAATTAAAGAATGCATTATGTCCACCTAAATCAAAGGAGTAAAAGTACCTATTGGTGTTATCAAATTGTAGATAGATACATATATAAATATTATGACATCACCTAGCTGTCCCATCACTTGTGTAGGTTTTCCTTGGCATTGTGAGTGCTAAGTGTCTTAAGGTTGGCTTTGAGGTTGATGCTTCCCTCATCCTACCCTTTTTTCATAAGAGAATATGAGTTTGGGTTTGGACCTAATCTTTATTGTGGTGTTATTCTACTCTCTCATAGATACATTATGGTGGCTTCATTTCATTATTGGTAAGTATTTTTCTTGTACCACATTTCTTGTAATGTAATGGTGAGGTTATTCATGTTGTTATTTTCCTTGTGTCATTATGATGGACATGACACTTGTGTGCATGTGTTAGTGTGTATCATGACATGAACCATTGTCACATCATAAATGGTGAAGTTGATCCTTTTGTGGTGCTTTAATTTTTTTTTTGACCAATGATCTAGGTGTTTAAATTGGACAATTACATAAGGATACTTGACCATAAGTGATTAAATTATTAAATAAAGCACTTAACAACAAAATACTTCTCAACTTCAACAACTTCCCACCCTGGATATATGATAGGAGAAGAAGGTGCATTAGGAAAGGCAAAATTTCCCTCCTCAAAAGAGGATGGATTTGAACAACACCAATAGATAAGTTATTGTAGGTTGTAACATCTACAAAAGATCAATGGGGCTCTTAAAGTTGTGTCCCCTTTGTTGAAAAAGGAGGTCTCTAGATAAAGACATAACTAGTGCTAAAGATGAAACAACCTTAGTGTCACAAACCAAAGCAACCATGCCAAAATTAAGGGAAATATTGTTGCACCTACAAAACCTTCAACACATTGACAAACATTGATGCACCACCATACATAACACCATAATGCTCAATAAACTACCTATGAGAGAAGGCAAGTAACCTTGGATGTAATAGAAGTAGGAAATCCTCATGGGTAACATTATCCAAGGTATGGGAGTCATGAACTAGAGCCATTTCATTGTAAATATGGTGTGCTATAATGTTTCTTAATGAAGATATCATGCTTTTAAATGTATTTTTGCACCTCTAATGATATCAAGTTCATTGCGATAGTATGCTCTTCCCACAAAAGGTGAAAATTATATATGCATATCAAGTTCCTTGGAATAATTTATATTATCCACAAAAAATGAAAATTTTATGCACCATATTTACCCAAACAAAGTCTACTTTTCATGGTCATGAATTAGTGCACGTATTCTAATCTTGTGGTCGAATAATCTTGCCACCATAAGCTTTTGTTATATAGATAATCTACTAGGATGATTTGGAACATATATAAATGACTATAAAAGTACCTAAAGTATGCAAGCTAGGTAATCATGAAATGATAATTCCTTCACTATGTTGAATTTGTAGGTTGTTCTCCAAATAGATCCCTTTGATTATAAATATGATTTATTAATAAAGATATTCTATTGCTAACATTAATTTTTGCACATCTAATGATATGAAGTTCCTTAACAGAGTATGTATTGCCAAAAAAAAACTATACACATCATGTTTACTCTAACAAAATTTACTTTTTATAATCTCAAATTACTTTTAAATTATGATCACAAGATCTAATGTTATTAATTTGAATTTTCTTACCTATTAAGATTTCTAAATTAAAACTGTGTGAGAAATTTTTAATTGAAATTTCTATTTCAATAACATTAAACCGATTAAACATATCAAACTAAACCCAAAGTTCATGTAACCAACCTCCCATGCAAAGGAGGTGTGAGACTCGAGATGGTGCCCTGCATTTGCAAAGTCTCCCAGACCAGCACAGCAACAACGCAGCCATGGCCGGCTGTTACGAATCTGTCGGTTTAGTAGGACCCACTACCTTAATTAATGGTAGACAGGTAAAGGTACTACAGTAACTCATTAAATACTTCTTGTGCTTCTTATTCTTCAGACTCTTAATGTACGTCCGATAAAAACTACTGACATTGAATTTGAAGTTTAAACATTCAAGTTTAGTTTTGTCGACCAATTGTTGGAACAAAATCTTCCGACAAGCTGAGTAGTTGTTGAAATAAAATTTGGATTGGATTGCTTCTCCAATGTTTGATAATCCTGCATAGGAGGGACACACAAATCCTATGGTGACTACCTTTAATGATAAGTTTAAGTAAACTACCAGACTATGTATACTTTGTTGGGATAACTTACACTCGATAAGGAAGGTTACTTGCACTGAACATTTTCGATCCCATAAAACGAAAAAGTGATGCAAGGTCCGTGACCATGGCTCTGTATGTTCTAAAGAAGTGCTTACCAGCAATACAAGCAGACTGTAATGCAAGGAAGGACTGTACGAAAATGCACTGGAAGCTTCTGTTGGACAAAAGAGAAACTTGGCTGTAGCTTATTCAATCAATTCCACAGCAGTTTTCCATCGGATTGGCGATGCCTTTTGTAATTGAAACTGAACTTCAATGTTGTTTTTCTTGTTTGGAGCATAAACATTTTGATTTCTTAAAACTTGAATATAGACTTCCCACATTTAATGTTAAAGACTGAAAGGTACTTATTCCAATATAAAAACTAGCTTGCTTATATTAATATTAATAATTGAAAACTGTCTATTCCAAACATATGAATGGAATATAGAAAATAACTTCCATTATATTAATATGAATAATTGAAAACTATCTATTCCAATAACATAAGAATAAACTTTTTTTTTTATTCAAGTGGTAGACACTTTTGATCGGAGCTATGAACCGGATATAACCATTCAACAATAACACCCCAACAGGGTTTGAACCTTGGTGGCAAGAACAACAATGCCACCTATAAACCATCACACCATGCCAATACCAGCCACATAAGAATAAACTTTCATCAACTTAATATTTTCAATTATTTTTTAAGGTTGTGTTTATGACTATTAAACTTATGCAAATGGAAAATGCATTTCTTTCTTACAATTAAAAACATGTTTTTTTGACGTATATTCACAATTTGTTAAGGTAGTAGTCTAATGGAGGGGGATTTCTACATTATTTGACTAAGAGTTGTTAAAAAATTTCAGTAGGGCATTTTATGAGAAAGAGATTTTATGATATCATATTAATGGGCAAGTTTTAAATTTTAAGCTCATAAATTTTACAAAGTTGTCAGTCTCATGTTTTTTTATCAATAATTAATGCTAAAACTTTAGTTGATTTGTTGTAAAAAAAATTAATGCTAAAAATTATAGACATATGATATGGCAAAAAAATCTCTTAAGATAATGGGAGAAATTTCAAACCCCACCCTAAAGGCACCTACTAAAAATTGGAAAATTAAAAAGTAGGAGCTCTTATTTTTTAGGATAAGATTCTAATTTACCCTATAGCAAAATTTTCCTTATCCCTAGGGATTTATCATCCATAAAAATACATCCTGAACACCCCTCTAATAGATTGCTTCTTAGGCATTCATTAAAGTGGTCCGAATTTTCAAACATGGAAGATGCACATTCATTCCAAAGAGCTTCAGTGCATGTACAACATCCCATACAATATTTTTTTATACAAAATATGTGTTGCTTTAGGACATTCTATTTAGGATTGGTTCTATTATTTAGTAACTAAATTTTTAACTATAGAAAATAACTTATAAGCAACATGTCTTGGACACTAGATATCTTTAAGATCACTTGCTTAAAATGAATCAAGTCCCTCTACTCCCATTCCTCCACTCTCCTAAGTCCCTTACTAATTTATTAGGCATTGAAATTTAGAGTGATGAAGAGAATTCATGGAGATTAATATAGATTGTTTGTGCACTTTTCACATACAACCTATTTTTCAAACCTTAATAGGATTGAGTTTAAATTTATCATAATTATGATGGTAATCTGGGAAATCTAGAAGTGGATGCTATATAAAACCTAAAAAGTAGAAGAAAAGACAAATCACATGTACTAGCATGCACTCTATGGTTAAGCGATTTAGATAAATTCCACCATGTGCTTGAATGCACTCTATAGATGGGGTTGTAGACACCTAAATCTGGACACTTAATTTATCCAAATTTATCCCTGTTCATCTAAGCATCCCCTTATTTGCATTAATTAAGAAATATTGCTATTATTTAATTAATATCCTTGATTCTGCCAAATCCCTAAGGTATTACCTTATCTCTTTAATCCTCCTTTTCATCAAATGAATTAAATAAAAATGAAATTTATTTAATTCCTCACATGTCACATCCCTTAATCCTAATCCATCTTCTAATCTCATCATTAGGGATGTGCACATGCCTAATCCTTGATTAAGATGTGTCACATCCTCCAACTTTCACTCCATAGGCGGACATGCCCTCCCGATAGACAGACCTGCCCTCTAGGGGCAGACCTGACCCATCCAAGGGAAGACTTGACATGTGAACCAACCCTTTTGAGCCTTTTTCAACATGTTTTGACCAACTTTTGTCTGAAAAGTGGACTTGCCCTCCCGACATGCAGACCTGCCCTCCACAGGGGCGGACCTGACCCTTGACCAATCAGTTGTATCATCTGTTTCATCATTCTAGACCCCCGTTTCATCATTTCGAGCCCTTGTTCTGCCATTCTGATTATTCATTCACTCGTTTCGAGTAATCTTTCAAACCTTCATCTCCTCATTACATGAATCATTCATCTGTTGTGAGCGATCATTTACTCATTTTGAGTAGTCATTCATCCCTCTCGATCATCTGTTTACTTGTTTTGAGTAAACGTCCATCCATTCTCAACCTTTTTTATCACTTTGAGCTCTTGTTCACCTGTTTTGATCAATCATCTACTCATTTTGAGTAAACTATCATTCATTCTGAGCTTTTGTCTTCTTGTTCTGAGTAATCTTTCATCTATTCTAAACCTCCTTCTCTCGTTCTGAGCAGTCTTTTTTCCATTTCTATCATCCATTTCTCCAATCAAATCATCATTTTCCCCATCCAAATCCTCTGAACTTCATTTTAGGTTATTATCCAAATTGACCTAAGTGTCTGATCTGATCGTCATCATCAATATCCACTTAGGATCATTATCCATCCTAAGTTAATCATCGTCGTTAGCCCAATCAATCCATTTTCAAACTCAAAGTGGATTCGGTGCTACAATCATCCATTTATCCTTTAATTTGATCAATCAGTATCCTATGTCACCTAGGGTAATCTCTGAATGGGGTTTATAGTCCCTTTCGTCATCCTATTTGATCCATCAGTTGATCTTATCAATCATTGATCGATCTTATTCAATCCAATCCAATAGCATCCCTATCCAATCACCTTCAACCCAATCAATCTACTTCCATCTCAAAGTAGATTCAGTGTCATAATCATCCTTTGATAATCAAATCCAATCGTTAGAATCAATTCCATTGCATCATCTGATCATCCTAATTTGAGCTTTAATCCTATCTTGATCTGAACTTGACCTAAATCCTGATTTGAGCTTTAGTCCATTCCCATCCCAAATCTTTGATCCATCCTCTTTATCCTTTCATCATCATGAATTCTTATCCTCCATCAATATTAGTCAAGGGAAACCCTAATTATGTCAACAATGATAATGAAAGTCTTGTCAATCAAGAGGAATATGACATAGATTCCCTTGACACTATCATTGCTAGTAAGCTTTCTCCACCCGCTTTCCAAAATCCAATCACCCCTTCGAGTTATCCTTTTATGTCTTCATCCATGCCTAATCATGCTCCTTATGCTACCTTTGACAAGGGATATCCATCACATCCATCATATCCTTCATCTACATCATCCTCTTATCCTAGTCTACCATCACAATATCCCTATCCTAATCCCCCATCCACATCCTCTTATCTCAATTCTTCATCCGCATATACCCACTACCCTAATCTTCCATGCCAATCTGCTCACCCTAATCCTACATTCACACCTTCCTATCCTAATCCAACATCCACACCAACCTTTCTCAATCTGCCACCTCAATCTTCCTATCCTAATCCAACATCCGCACCAACCTTTCTCAATCTGCCACCTCAATCTTCCCATCCTAATCCACCATCCCAATATCCTTACTACAATCCACCACCCACATCCTCGTGTCCTAATTCACCATTCCAATACCCCTATCTTAACCCTTCATCTAATCTTAATCCCCCATCTACTCATAGTCTTCCATCCAATCCCATTCCTCAATCTAATCCTAATGCACCAATCCATAACCCTAATCCCCTACCAATCCCTAATCCTTCATCCACTCTTACCCCGCCATCCAAACCTAGAGTATGCAAGTTCCTCACTCCAGAAATTCTCTAAGGACTTATAACAAAGAAGACATCTCTCACTCCACATCTTGAAGTCGTGGAATCATGCCATCCCAACCCATCATCCACTATCATTAGTGATGAGACCCTTCTCCACCCAACACCTATCATTGATGATACCACCCCTAGCACCACTCAAACTGTCGAAATCATCACATCCTCTGAATCCACTAAGCCCCCGTCTCCTACCATCACATCTACCAAATCCATTGAACACCCACCTCTTACTCTGAGAACCGTCGAACCCATCAATGACACCCTAATCCAATCCAAGTGCTTCTTCCACTCCTAGTGTCACTAAAATCCATTCCCATGAATGTTTTGAATCCTTCATCCCTCTATCTTCCCCACTTGAAGAGTCCCACCAAGACTCCATTATCATGCCTCCTACACATGATGAGTCATGCCAAGAGCCTAATCCAAAGCATGCCAACATATCCCCTTCTCCATATCAAGATCCTACCATCCCTCTAGTCCACCTCAATATCACAGTCCCCCATCCATTCCATCCCATTATCCCCTTGTCATTCAAGCTTCCACCATTCCATCTCCATCTCCATCACATGAGCCCACTACCACAAATCCATATCCTATCATATCCCCTGATCCCTCTCCTAATACCACCCATCCAAATGCTGCTATCCTATCATCTCCCTCTCATAATCCCCCATCATTGCGTAAAACTACTATCCCCACATCGCTTACATATCCCCTTGGTACTCTCACATTCTTCCATGGTGGCCTCCTTGCAGAAGAAAAACATAGTGTATATACCACCCATCATCCTCCACCTAATAATGGACTCACATCATGTTTTTAGAATAACACAAATCCTATCATGGATCACATGCTCAAGAAAATGAACTATCAAGGAAAAGGTCTAGGCCTTCATGATCAAGGTATTTTAGAGCCCATCCAAGTCAAAGAACAAATCTGCATGCAAGGTCTTGGACCTATTTCCCAAGACTCACAATCTAAAGATGTTGGTACAACCTCTAGATGTCCTCAATGAGCCTTTTCCAAAAGAAATGTCAGCTCCTCCCATCGCTCCACCAGATCATATACTGCCATCCCTCCTCCTCTATCGTATCACCTCAAAAAAACTGTCCATATTCCTCCTTCATCTGCTCCATCCATTTTGGGTCCTTACATTCCTCCATCCACCATCTCCCATCCTTCATCTACTCCATCCATCTTGGGTTCTTATGTCCCTCCACCCACTCTATCTACTTTGGGTTCGTATATCCCAAAATCACCTCCTTCAGCTCACCCTTTCATCCATCCAACACCTATCCATATCATCCATCATAAACATCTCTCTCGCATGTCCCCTAAACAAGATCAACAAAGGCACATACCTGCACATCCTCCATCCACATATAATCCTCATAATCTTACCTGTATTGCTCCACATCATCCATCTCCTCACACCCATCCCATCGCTATCAAAAGCACTTTGGATGTTAAACCAAAAATGCATAAATCCAAACATCCACATGAATCTAAAGCTCCCCATGTCCCCACTAGAAGACATGGTGAGGCTAAGAAAAATCAAATCCAGAATCCAAATCAACTCCATAGGCCACAAAGGCCCACCAAAGCAAAAATCAAAACCATGTGGATCCCAAAGAAAAAAGATGCAATACCTTCAAAAGAAAAATTTGTAACAACATCCAAAGTTGCTAATCCAAAAGATAATCATACTCCCCTTTCATCTCCTAAGTCTGTTTTGGGTCCTTATGTCCCAAAATTCACTATCCCATCTCCTCCATTATTCCCACATTCTCCATCCATTCATCCTCTTATCTTTTCACATCCACCACCACATGTGCCAATGTTGGTCCTGAACACATCTTCCCACCACACATCCACCCCATCATTCCACCCATACCCTTTCCAGCATCCCATCCATTACCCCACATATCTCCCCCATCAAATCCCTCTAATTCATCCTCTTGCATAATCCATTTATCCTAATAAGATTGTACCAACATCCAACAGTCGGTTCGAACATGGGCTCTTAACACCTTGTATGGAACTTGATGCTTGAGTCCTTCATCCATCTCCTTATCACATGTCTTTTAAATCCACTTATTCACCTCCATATCCTCATCCATCTCCTTTTGCATGCTATCCAAAAAGTCAAAAAATCCAAAAAAGTCAAAAAAAAGAGTAAAGAGAAATAATCTGTCCAATGGTGAAAACTTGGTAAACAAGCACATTGGATAAGTACCATGATGAAAACCTAGCAAACATGCATCATGCATAAATCCTCATCTATCCTTTTTCACACTTGGGGACAGCTTCCTAATATGCATC
The DNA here is from genome assembly GCA_007258455.2 of Sequoia sempervirens. Taxonomy (NCBI): domain Eukaryota; kingdom Viridiplantae; phylum Streptophyta; class Pinopsida; order Cupressales; family Cupressaceae; genus Sequoia; species Sequoia sempervirens. Next base: position 157,350,836 of record VDFB02000008.1, read on the forward strand.
CCCTCCATCTGCTATGCTTCCTGCTACACACACATCTTCCTACTATACATCCCCTACATCTATTTCCTCCATCCCACCTATCTTACATAGCCTACCGTCATATCCTGTTTATCTCTCGTCCCTCCATCCTTCTTGTGATCTTGATAAAAAATAGGGGAACCTATCTAGATGCATGCTTTTGGACACCTCTTGGTATACATTCCCTTCATACATGCTCTATCGTATCCCTTAGTCTCCCATCCTATCCTCCTCTAGTTATCTCCATTTTCCCATCTTCCATCCCTCATGCCTCATTATATGACATATCTAGAGTGGGGTCATCTTCTTCCTTTGTGATATAGTCCTTTGAGATATCATTCATCCCTCAATCCACTAATCCTTTTCCATCTCCCCATCCCTATCTTCCTATCCATCCATCATAGTATCCCTTTTCATCTATCCATTTGGTCACCTTTTCCTCATCCAAATCCTTATCTTCCTATCAATCAATCCAACCAATCCTTTTCATCTCCCAATCCTCATCTCCTTCTCCTCATCCCATCTAATAATCCCTTATCATTGGTCTCTAGCTATAGGCTACTCCCCATGCAATCCAATGCCATCTATCTTATCGTCATCACTTTGGCTTCTTGTACACATTTTATTAATCTCCTATCCTTTCTCAGCATTCATCTTTCCCCTTTTTTTTGTAGATCCTCCCGAATCCCCGACCTTGCCTTGGGTACGGGTGGACATGCCCTGGTCCCTGGGCAGACCCGCCCCAGCTTGGGTGGGCCCGCATGGGTCTGTGGGCAGACCCACCCCCGTCCATGAGTGGACTCGCCTGGGCACGGGCGAACCCAGTCCTACCCCCATACATGGGCTGACCTACCTGGGCGCGGACGGATCTTCTCTTCCATGGGACCCAAGCAAAGGTCCCCTCTCCTCTAGTTATTTTTCCCACCTGCTATTTAGACCTCTTTTGGGGGCGTACTCGACTAATTTATCCATCTTGTCATCCTTCCACTTCATTTTTGCTGATTGATTTTTATGCTGAAACTTTTGGAGGCCATAACTTTTGACTCGGGTGTCTGTTTGAGCTGAAATTTTATGGGTGGTTGAGTTATGAGGTGGCATGTGGATTCCAACATTACCGTGAGTCAGTTGGACCCCGTTTTGCCATATTTTCAGGGCCTCAAACTTTCATCTTGACCCTCAAAATCGTAATTTAGTGTTTTTTCAATTTTTGGAAAATCATTTTTGTCAATAACTCAGAATGCGTGTCTCAAATTTGGGATGTTAGTTGGCAATTCATCCTATCTTAGTTTTAGGTATTTTTTGGGAAAAAAATGAACTCTCAAACGTATGAGTGTGAAGTAACTTCCTAAAATGGAAAAATTTGATTGTCAACGCCTTACGTCCCTTAAACTCTGGAACTTGGTGTAGAATCAATCCCATAACATCCTCCAATCATTATAATCTAGGATTCAATCCAACCCTAATCTAAGCTTTAATCTACTCCCAATCTGAGCTTAACCGAAACCCTAATCTGAGCTTTAGTCCATCTTTCGTCAAGATCTTTGGATATCAAAACAAATCTTAAGATCCCTCCCTCCATCTTCTTCAATTTTTTCCTAAATTCATCCATTCTAATCATCCATTCACTCATTCTGAGTAAACATTCATCTATTTTGAACCTTCATCTATCATCTCAAACATTTTTTTACTCGTTCTGAGTAAACATTCATCCATTTCAAACCTCCTATCATTTTGAGCACTCATTCAACAATCTTGATCAATCATTTACTCATTTTGAGTAATCTTTCATCTATTCCAAACCTTCATCTTCTCGTTCCAAGAATCATTCATCCATTGTGAGTGGTTGTTTACTCATTTTGAGTAGTCGTTCATCCCTCTTGATCATCTGTTTACTCGTTCTGAGTAATCTTTCATCTATTCTGAACCTCCTCTAATTTTGAGCTTTGTGTAGTCACCATCCTCCGATCTAATCCAATGGGTCTATCTTGTCTCATCATCTTGGTCCCATCATCTTATCCCCTTATCTAGGGTTATCTCATCAACCTTTATCCATTGTCTATCATTAGTCATTTCGTTGAACTATGTTTCCCCTGAGCTTTCACGTAGGAAAGGTCGATAATTTGATCTGCCCCCAGGGATCCTTTATCATCTATCATTGGTCTCTCTTCTATTTCCATCCTGTCATCCATCGAAGTCTCCATCATTTGTCTTTGGCCTTTCGTCGAACTACGTTGCCCCTGTGCTTTCACGTAGGCAAGGTCGATCATTTGATCTACCCCTGGGGCTTTGTCCATCTGCTCTTTTATCGTATATATCATCAATCTTCATTTTCCACTTTTCTCCTTTTTTCAATCCTATTTTATCATCCATCGAAGTCTCCATCATGGTCCGTCGTCAACCATTTATCGAACTACGATGGCTTTGTGCTTTCATGTATGCAAGGCTAATCTTTGATAGACCCCTGAGCCCCTAGGTCACTAGGATGTGTTAGTCTCCTATATTGTGTCATGTTGTCAAGCTATGCCCTTCTTATCTAGCTAGTTTTTAACAAACAAGATCCACTTGTATCATTAGATCCAATCGATTCTGAATATCCTGCGTCATATCAATCTTTTAGTTTAATATCCATCATCAGTCTCAACAGGATGCATCCTTCCTAACATACCTCATCAATCCCATCCATCCCCTTGATCCTATGGCTAAGGATGTTTGAAATTGATTGCGATCTTTTGATGCTTTTGGCTTTTTTTTAATCAATTGAGCTCCCTATCATCACTTGTCATGGTCGCCTTGATCCATCATATCATGGTGTGCTTTGACTAGTCAACATATGGGTGTATCTTGATCTTTTCTTTGTTGTTGTCTTCTCGGTTGTCCCACGTAGTACCCACCAAGATCCCTGAGGTCTTGTGTTATGCTGGGGCATCCGTGTGTGCTTGTGGTTATCCTAATACCTGGTCTGACCAAGGTCATCGCGACTTTGGGGTGTTAGCATAGCCTTCTTGTTTGATGTGTTTGTTTCATGCATTAGACACTAATTTGCCTTGGTCCTCTATACCTTGGCGTGTCATGTCTTCTGCTATAGAAAAAATAAATGCTCCTAATGATGGAAAATTGCATTTGGATTACATTTCATCTCCATCCTCTCATCTATCAAAATCCCCCCATCCATTTATCCTTCATCACTTTCCCCTCCCAATCTCCTGCCACTTTTTCACCCTCTTATCCATCACTTTACATCCTCTTCCTCATCTCCCCTTTCATCATTTCATCCATTTCAAGAGAACACCTGTGCTCTCTTGAACCCACATGTTCTCTCGAGGGGTATCCTTCATCCCTAATTCTCATCATTTTTTTCCCTTCCCAGTCACTCCTTTGAATGACTGGGGCATCTTTCCCAATCTAACCATCTTCTTCTAGGTTCTATGTTTTAATATTATTTGAAATGATGCTACTTCGTAACACCATCTCAAAGAAGGGAAAAATGTAGACACCTAAATTTGGACACTTAATTTATCCAAATTTATCCCCTTTCGTCTAAGCATCCCCTTATTTGCATTAATTAAGTAATATTGCTATTATTTAATTAATATCTTTGATTCTTCCAAATCCCTAAGGTATTACCTTATCTCTTTAATCCTCCTTTTCATCAAATGAATTAAATAAATATGACATTTATTTAATTTCCTCACATGTCACATCCCTTTGTTAATCCTAATCCATCTTCTAATCTCATCATTAGGGATGTGCACATGCCTAATCCTTGATTAGGATGTGCCACATCCTCCAACTTTTGCAAGTTGACCTCTAATCTCTCTTAGCCACCTGACCCTCCTCTAATCTTTCATTAACTAGCCTAATCAACCTCTCAAGGAATTTTTAATTCCTTTTATCCTTCCAAGGAATATTAAATTCTTTTTTCTCTTCCCCATGTGATCTTTGACTTGTCACATCAAGTCACATGTGAACTCTTCCTAATCTCTCACTTGCCTCTAATATGCCATTAATTTGTCTAATTAGGTACTTGCAAAACCTTAATCACTTAATTAGGTCAACTTAATCTCCATGGAATGTGTCATAAGTCAACCTTATTAAAGGCTTTCTCTTTTTGGAGAAGGCACTCCATTCCCCATGTGAATTTTTAATTCACATTTAATCCTCCAATGCATTCCAAGGAATTTTAAATTCTTTCTCTCATTCCCATGTGGATATTTGAGGAATTTTTAATTCCTCACATGTCCTCTCACCCACATGGGGACAAGGACCTCCTTTATGAGATCTTGTCCAATCCCAAGGTACTATATAGTACCTCCATGTCATGTACTCTCTTTCCAACTCATGTACACATCATCTTTTTCAAGCCACTTCACATGCCATAGGTCAAGATGTGAGGGCTTGTGAGTTCTCAACTCACCTTAGCCCTACTTCTTGATCTTGGTGGCTCAATCCCAACCATCCATTTCTCTAAAGAATTCAAAATTATCTATAAATACCCTCTCTTTTCTCTCATTTTGGGAGGAGATCATTATGCTAGCCAAACTCTTGCAAAATTTTCTCTTGAGCCATATTTAGCCAAATACTTCCATTTGCATCCATTATCACCTATTTTCCATTCATCTTGCATCTTTTTCCATCAAAGGAGCATACACTACATCAATGATCGGAGGGCCAACCAAAGGACAACTCAACAAGGTAAAAGGTTTCATTTTATTTTTTAAAGTAAAGTATTTTCCCAATCTTGAGGTGTAGGGTGTTTATAGTTCTTATTTGCACTCTTTTGTTTTTTGCTCTTTTTCTAACAAGTATTTTCCCCCGTTCACAGGGGCCAGTAAATTTTTTATGTTAGAAAAGTGTGCCAAAATGTGTACATGGAGTATATGAATATAATATATATGCTCCCATTAAAATTATTTTATATGAGAAGTATTTGCATAAATGATTTTAAGGTAGATAGAAGGGTGTTTAAGAAAATAAATATTGTATAGGTAAGATGTATGCAGGACATAATCTCCAATTATTAACGATGCTTTTTCTTATAAATAGGAAAGATAGCTATGTTTTCCTTAACAATATTGATCAAAACAACAAAGATCAAGATTCTTGCATTGTTATTAATGACAATGATTGCACTTGAATTATGCCACCATGAAAGAACAATAAGCAAAGATAGAAATCTATGAGTGTCACATAATAGGTATAAAATCAACCAAGTGAATAAATGTGGGATTCAAATCAACCAATGGTAGAGGTGAAATGATTTGGTATCACACCTATGTATGTGTCACAATGAGAAATATGAAACTCTTTGAAGGGAAAGATGTATCATGAATCAATATAAAAGTTATAGAAGTAATTTCAACAATAGAATAAAATAATTTTTTATCAAAACAAGGAAGAGGTTTGTAAATATAATAAAATAGGAGGTTATTCACAAGACAATAAATCATGGAAAGATCTATAGAGTGATAAAGAGGAGGTGCATAATGTATATTCACAATAAAAAGATGTAGTGTAGGTTCTAGAGGGACCTTTATTCTTTGTCCTATACTTCCAAGGTAATTTTTATTATACCCTCGTTTAAAAGGTATCTTGAAGCCTAGCCCATGATGTTTTTTCAATATAGAAGGAGGGGGATTATTGTCACTAGAATTATCATTATCAATCTTGATAAGTACATAGATATTCTATTGAAGAATTTACATTCAATATAACTATAAGTATAATATTTTTTATGGAATTAGGAATGTGAAGTTGAGATGGGTCCACATTATATTTACCATGATAAGAAGGAGTGAAATATAAGGAACTTGATTATAACTAGGACATACATTAGAAAAAGGGACACCGATAATAGATATAGAATCAATAATAGGGGTGACTAGTGTTATGAATAAGGGACACCATCAAGACATAAAATAAATAATTTGAGTGATTAGTGGTATATCTATTTCAATTTAGGAATAAATTTGGGATGTGTGAAGAGTAGGAGAAATATTGGATGGGGTAGAGAATGTAGTGTGAAAAATTTAACAATAGTCAAAATGATCATTATCAATCTTTTTCATAAAGTACTTTCCTCCACAAAGGAAATTTATTGATTGATGTAGAGTAGATGGAATAAGCCCCGTCACTATAATCTATGGATTTCAAAGAAGAAGATTATAAGAATAATTTATAAGCATCGCATGAACTAATATAGGAAGAGTTATAGATCCTAGGAAATATGTAATCTAATAGTATCTCAAGGGTCACATTTGTTAGAACCATGAATAAAAATGAGACACGTGATCAAAAAAAAAAAAAAAAAACCTTCCACACAAAGAGAGTTGAAAATAATAATAATTAACTATATCACCAATAAGAAAACTTACAAAATTAACCTCAAGAATTTCAAGGAGATCTTTTTGATAATACAATGAGGGTTAGTGCTTTATAGGAGCAACCCTAAATGATAAAGGGATTGGATCATGACAAGTGTCAACCTCCTATGTGATGAGACATAATGATCTAATAAAATCTCAATAGACTACCTTGGAGAGAAGGTAAGTAACCTTTGATATGAGAGAAGCAAGAAATCCTTGTGAGAAATTGTATCCAAGGTATGCGAGTCGTTAACTAGAGCCATTTGGTTATAAATGTGGTGTACTATTATGTTTATTAACAAAGATATCATGCTATTAAGTTTATTTTTGCAATCTAATGATATCAATCTCCTTCAAGGATATCAAAGTCCTTGGGATAATATGTATTACCCACAAAAAGGGAAAAAATGTATGCATCATGTTTACCCAAACAAAGTCTCTTTTTATGGTTATGAATTAGTACATTTATTCTAATCCTATGACCAAATAATCTTGTCACTATAAGATTTTTTTATATAGATAATCTACTAGGATGATTTAAAACAAATATATCATGACTATTAAAAGTACTTGAAGTATGCAAGTTAGATAATGATTAAATGAAATTTCCTTGACTATGTTAAATTTTTAGGTTGTTATGTAAATAGATCACTTTGGTTATAAATATTGTGTATTATATGTTTTATTAACAAAGATATCCTATTGTTAAATTTATTTTTGCACATCTAATGATATAAAGTTCCTTACAATAGTATGTAATGCCAACGAAAAAGTGAAAATTATATGTATCATATTTACCAAAACAAGGTATACTTTTCTATGGCCACAGATTACTACAAATATCTAATTCCTCAATCCAACAATCCTACCACTAAAAGTTTTTGTTATGCAAATACTCCATTGGGATAATTTGAATTAATCTTGAGTGTTGGATGAGATATGGTATATTACTGATAAACTCAAATACAATTTGAAGTATTCTTGAAAACATAAAATATTATAGTTTATGAGAAAGAAACACACACATATAATATGCATAGGTACATGATGTACTATGCATTTGTGTTATCATTAACTTACATTTTTTTAATCTATTAAACTAATGTAAATAATTCTATCAAGTTCATCCTTACCATGTGTCAAATATTGTTCTTAATTTCATACTAACATAAACAAGTCTAAATATATTTTTAGATCCAACTTTGCTTTGTGAAACAAATTCCTTTAAAACATTTGAGCTTTCCTCACATTTATTTTCCTAAAAAAATACACTTAAATGTTTGTTGAGATGAAATATTCTCCCACATAAACATAATTTTCACTTAGACGAGCCTTAGTTTTACCACACATTACACACTTTGATTTTCTTATATCTTTTAAAAATACATTTTTTGAATAATTGAACTGAAGAATGCATTAGATCCACCTAAATTAAGCTAGTAGAAACACATACAAGTGTTATCAAATCATTGATAATATTTACATAAATAATTCTATCAACTAAACATTGAACAAACTAACATGCAAATACTTCATTAATAAAACTATTTATATATGTACTTATCAATTATTAGTTCCTGCCGCCAAGGCAGGAATACTTATGCATTCGCCCGGGATGCTTTTAACCAGTAACATTGGCCAATCACATTTTGGCATTTAACATATTACTTTTTTTTTTTGTATAGTTTGAATTTGGAGAGCTATTTTTTATATTGGAAAATTAGCATTTATCTATTTTTCTATTTGTCTGAGTAGCTTTATAAATCATTTTCATTTTAAAAAGTCAAGAAAATGCGAACGCATAAATTGATTAAATAAATTTAAGCAAAGGCATAGTTTAAAAACTAGCGGCTAGAGGTACGTAATCCATGAATGCAGATTAAATGCATTAAAATATGAGGAAAATGCGAGTGCATAGATTGATTAAATAAATTTAAGCAAAGGCATAGTTTATAAAACTAGCAGGTAGATGTATGGAATGCATGAATGCAAATTAAATGCATTAAATGGCATTTGGGTCGAGGTGAAGGTGCTGGAATGGCTTGGTGGCCACGCGTGGCCTGGGTACTTAGGTCATTTAATATAGAGTTAAGCCACTTGCTATGCATTTCTATTACTTTGCGTGTGTTGTTTTTGTGTTCTGTAAGTGCATGTTCTAAGGAAGAGTTTGTAGCAACTGAGTAGGAGACGTTATAGTTGCAGAGTCCAGACCCAGAAACAAGTTACTTGAGGTGATAATTTGTTAATTTTTAGAGTTTCATTACATTAAAGTGCATAAGGAAGTTGTATTTCATAGTGGTTTATTGTGTGGGCAGCAGGAGATTTTGTAGTTGCAGAATTGCGCACTGGACAGCGAGAAACGAGTTGCTTGAGGTCAGAAGAGGTAACTTTTCACTGTTTTCATCATTAGATGTCGTGGTTATTGTTCTCATAGGTAGACATGTAAAATTTGCAAGCATTTATAAGGCAAGTGAACTGTTTTACCAAACTTCTCAGGAAAATGTGCTTCCGGGGAATGAAATGAGTATTAAATCTGGACACCTTGATATTCACATGTTAACTTTGGCTTTTTTATCAAGTTGGTAGCTCTCATTTACTCTTCTATCATATGATATCTAATTAAGTAGGTGGCTGTTAATTAGTTTTTAAATACATAATAATATATATGACTATTTGTTTATATATTCATTCATTTGTAGAAGAAAAAATGGGAAACTAATACAATAGTAAGTAGTTATAACCCGCAAAAAGAATCAATCCTGGAACAAAACTTATTGGGTGGATTTTTCCACAATAAAAATTTGCTCAAATATATTCCATTTACAAGTCTAAGTATATAATCCTTTTTGTAATGTTGAGAAATCTAGGAATCCATCAAATCTTCTACCAAAACTGTGATTAATGAAGACATGGCTAAATGTGATCTCTTACTCCATTAATTTCTTCGGGGGATTGCATTTCATTCCTCTTGTACTCACACTTAACACATACATTAAATACATTGAAGATAATATTATATATATAAATAGTAATAATCTATATTTAAATAATTAAACACTGTTAGACATTCAAATAGATGCCATTTTGTAGAACTATTGTAACTACAACATGTATTTACCTTGAAAATAGCACATGTCATGCTCCGTCAGTTTACAATTGTATTTTAGAGTAAGATAACATAATTGCCAAAGAGTCTGTAATGGTTTGAATGGGCTACAACCATTTAAACCATTGAAGAAATCCATGAGCTAGGGTTGAGGTTATTCTCATTTGAGAGCTGCCAAAAATTATTATGGTAGCCATGCAGGCATGTACTTGTCATTTATCCCAATTTTTTTTAATTATAAACTCATTTCTAAGATTCAATCTATATCATTAATAGCCTATATACATTTTGAATCAAAAGAATTTGCAAAAAATTACATAGAAAAATTTGTTGAAAAGAGAATTGTGCATTGAAATTGGTGCAAAATGATTGAAATTTGGGTAGATTTAATATACCTCTGCCTCAGCTCCAATAAATGGGAAGAGCATATAGACATATAATGAAGCAGTTCTTTTCAATTTATTTTATCGATGTTTGTTAGTTTGGTGTAGCCTACAGTTATAGAAGAAACCATGTGCCTTGTCTATACTTCCATGTTCTGCATACATACCAGACGTGCAAAAAGATAGGAGGTGGCATTTTGTAGGAAATTTTCATTTGCACAAAGATAGACAAAAGAATGCAGTAGAAACCTATTTTCTGTCAGCAAGTATTTAAATTCTGTTAGATGTCATGGTTATTGTTCTCATAGGCAGACATGTAAAATACGCAAGCATTTATAAGGCAAGTGAACTGTTTTACAAAACTCCTCAGGAAAATGTGCTTTCGGGGAATGAAATGAGTATTAAATCTGGACACCTTGATATTCACATGTTAACTTTGGCATTTTTATCAAGTTGGTAGCTCTCATTTACTCTTCTATCATCTGATATCTAATTAAGTAGGTGGTTGTTAATTAGTCTTTAAATACATAATAATAAAAGAGAAAGAAATAATTATAAATATGCTTGTGGACATTTTAATTATGGGTTATGATTTGTACTTTCATGTAGATGGATTGACCAATGAAAAGTCACAGTATATGTAGCATGTGAGCTAATAGGTCCATGTGACATTTCACTCATGTCAAAGTAGTCAATTCCATATTTGTCATTTATCCTTGTATCATTAGATAACTAATTAATTAGGTGGTTTTTAATTAGTCTTTAAATACATAGTAATTAAGAGAAAGAAAAAATTACAATTATCCTTGTGCACATTTTACCTATCGATCAAATTCATGGAACAAAGATACCAAGCAAACAGTAATTTGAGATTTTGTAATTGGAGAACTTAGATTGAATGCTTGGGAAGTTAGGAAATTGTATCTTGGGGTTATAAAAAACTATGTCAAATATGTTTTAGAATTCTAATTGCAATGTTGCAATAAAGCAGTCAAGTAATATTGCTTGATGAAATAATTTTAGACTTCATGCAAAAGAGTAGTTAAATTCATTGGTAGAACATTTGTGGTGCAAGAACCCATGGCAAACAGTTTGTGTAGTTAATCTGGTTTACATTTATACTTGTGTCTCTTGAATCTAAAAAATGCTTGCTAGTGTTTTATTGGTTTTAGCTGTAAGCATTGATCGCAGTAGGAGCATTATATATTGCAATTGTAATTTTGGGAGTTGGTTGCGTTTTGGTCATTTCCTTGAGCTTTATTGCTATTCTTTTAGAAAAACAAACAAATGATCTTTGTTTTCTAATGAAATCTTATTACATGGTGCAATGCTTTTGATTGGAAGAAGAGAGGTGATGTAACGGTCTAACTATGGCAAATTCTTCAAGAAAAGAGTACAGGGTGAGTTTCTAGAATGAACCTTCTCCTTTGTTTACAATTGCATATAGTAGACAAAGAAAAAGGTTAATTCAAGATTCTCACTATATTGATTGTACTTGTAGCCATATTGTTGCTTTTTGTTACAAGGACAATCTTTACAAATGGGTATTATGAGTGGCATATGCTATATGGTTCATAAAAATTAAGCAATTGGAGTTCAAAAGTAGATCTTTATTGCAATAACATGACATCAGAAATGCAATAATTATCCAATCAATTTCTTTGGTGGTTGATTGCACTTTATAACTTAAACATAGTTTTTTTTATTTTTAGAGTTTGATTCAAAATCCATATGCATACTTTGATTAAAACTAGTGGCTAAAGGTACATAATTCATTGATGCAAAATGAATGCATTGAATGGCATCTGACTGAAGGAGAGGCTGTTTGGATTGCTAATTAGTCTTTGAATATATAACAATTAAAAGAGAGAAATAAGTATAATTATCCTTGGCCACATTTCACATTTTCACCTTTCAATCAAAGTCAATTAACAAAGTAGCAGCCAGAGCTAAAGAAGATTCAAGGAGTATGCTGATAGAAAATCATATTCTGGACAATGGCTAGATAATGTGTTGAAATTGCTTTATAAACTTTAAAGCAAATGCATTTTTCCTTCTGTTTACTTTCATTTTACATCTTAAATGGAAGCTGGGTTTAGCATTGCTGCAATGCATTTGGATACTTTGATTATAAAATCATAGTTTAGATCATTTTAAGTGTTATCCATTCGAATCTTTCCTTGAAATACCAAGGATTCATCTGAGTCTCGGAGGCATTATGTAAAAAAAAAATTTCCCATTGTGCTTGGTGCATGTGAGACCAGTCAAGATTATATATCTTCAATTGTTGCACAGTTGTTCCATAAAGAGAGCTTTGGAACCAATGTGCTATCATAAAGGGTAGAGGAATATTGTCAAATATTGTGGTTATTGTCCTCATAGGCACACATGCAAAATATGGAAGCATATATAGAAAGCAAGTGAACTCTTTAACAATCCCATGAAACATAGTCTTTCTATGCATCCATGCATATAAGTATGCATGTATATATGTGTGCATGTAATTATGTATATATGTATGCATGTATCTATGTTGCCATGTATGTATGTGTATATGTAACAAATTACTATTGCATTTGCTTTAAATGCTTTTTTATGGATGGCACCAGCCAGTCATACTTCAGTGTGTTAACATATTGCTTTTTATATATATGATCTCAATTTCGTAAGTGATTTTTTATATCGGAAAATTGGCATTTACCTTTTTTTGCAATCCATGGGAGTAGCTTTCTGAATCATTTTTGTTTTAAAATGCTCATTCATAAAAAACCTAAACCAGGAATGCATCACATTGTTGGAGAGCTTCAAGATGTTCTAGATCTGCTGCCAATGAAGCTATGGGTAAGATCCCTTCACCTTGTTCAAAAAAATAGGGCAACTCATTAAACATCAAAGAGACAATATGATGTTCAACATCTTCTTCTTGCTCCATAACCTGTTGCCCAGGTTGACCATACTCAACTATCTCCTGTAGTGGATTTTATTCCTCCTCATTTTCAACTAGTGAAGGCTTATCAACTACAAGCTGCTCCTCTTTAGACTTCCCCAATACCTCATTTTCCTTAGCAAACCATCTACTGTCATAAGCAATAGGTCCTCCTTTGTAAAGGTGGATGAGAATAGGCTCAGAATCTTGCAAGTATGGGCTATGATACTCTTCTAGCATTGAAGATGACTGCTCTTGTGAAAATACAAGCTTAGGGTTTTGCAAGATAGGTAAACTTCTAAAATTTGAGATCTAATTGGAAGATTTAGAGGATTCACTTTGTGTGGCATTTGAAACTTCATACCTTTGAGGCACTTCCTTCTAAAACTGATGTGACACGCAACAAGCTGATTGGGCTTCTTTACAACAATGCACTTGTTCAATAACAGGTTCTTGAATAGAAGGAGGGCTCCTAAAACTTGGGAAAGAAAATTCTCTAGGCTCCTCCATAGGTTGAGCTTGATCAAGGACAGGTTCCTAGATTGAAGTGGGATTTCTAAAACTTGGAATCTCAATTTTTTAGGCCTAAGAAATTCACCTCGTTTGAAGCTTGGAACATTGAACTTGATAACCTCTTGCTTGGAAAATTTAAGCCTCATTTCTACATCTTTTGTTGCTCCAAACTGTTGAGCAAGATTCTCCTCAAATTTCCTCTCCTTGGCCTCCCATTCCTACTCACTTGGCTGAGCTTGGTAAGCTTCCTATTCTTGCTGCCAATCAACCTCCTGATGTCCTTCAATATCTAACATTTTCCTTTGAAAATCATAGATTATGTCATTAATGCTCATGTTATTAACCCTCTGAGATTGGGCATGTGGATAAGCATGTTGGTTGACATTATGAGGGTTTTGCTGAGACAATTGTTGGACATATATAGGCTGGTGCACAAATTGAGCAGGGGTGGGAGGGTGGAACACTTGTGGAGAATATTGATAATCTCCTGTAGCAAATGTACTTGGACTAAAAATAATTGCATACTCATTTTGATATGGCTGATAATTGGGTATATGAGAATCATTTTCATGAAATGAACGGAAATTAGTGGTTTCATGATATGTTGGGTGATATGAAATGTCTCCATGAAACATAAACATGCTTATTCATTAGGAAGTTGGGAAGCTAAGCAAAATCAGATCTATTTGAAACTAACAAGCACTTGATCATACTAAAACCAGTGAAAACTTACCAGAGTTGCCAGGTATGTATTGAACACTTGCCTCAAAGGCAAGAACTACTATTGTACACACCAAACAACAATAGAAAATGAATAAAAAATGAGCTGAGAAGCAGTTCACTGTCCCACTGGGCATGCCAAAACTATTGGTGACCCAAATCTGCACCCTGTTTGCTAAGCCTTAAATGAACTTAGCAGATTTGGAAACCTTTTTTGATTTAAATCTGTTTGGAAACCATATTTATAGTGGTTCTTTAGGGTTGATGCAAAAAAAGAAATATAGTTAAAATGCATAGTGAGAGCCTGTAGAGAACCATGACTTTTAACAAAATCCCTCTATCTTTTATGCTTTGATGATAATGGAAAAGCTCAAAGCAACACACTGTCGACTCATTGTTCCAAAGCTCTCATTATCGCACATGTTGACATAATTTTGGTTCCAAAGCTCTCTTTATGGGACCGCTTTGTAGTAATAAAAAATATACAAACTTTACAGGGCTCACATGCATGAAGTAAAATGGACAAGAGGGTTTGTACATAATTCCTATCAAATTCAGATGAAACCTTCACATTTCAACAAGAAATTCAAATACATAATACTAAAAGTAGTTTAAAATAGGAATTTATAATCAAAGTATAAGAATGCCTTAAAGCAGTATGAAACCCTGCTTGCATTTACTTGTTGGTGTTTTTTGCTGTTTTGACTATTAGTATCCATTACACTATCACCGTCATCCATTGCAATTGTAATTTTGGGAGTTGTTTGCACAAATGTGTTTTGATACATTCTAAAACCCAACTTGCATTTTTGGGATAAAATGAAACAAAATAAATAAAAGTAGCAATTTGTTACCTTGAGTAACTCGTCTCTTGGTGTTCTTTCAATGAGCACAAGAACTTTTGCTCTATCACTGTAAGCGTCCCCTTTGTATTGATGAAAGCTGTCAGTTTTCAAAACAATGCCTCTACTTAAATTTATTAAATCAATTTCTATACTCAGAAGTTGCCCAATTCCATGTAAAGTAGTAACCTTGTCTTCTTTACTAAGATATTTGAGTTTCTGTAATAAAGAGTTATGATAACTAACAAATGTTGCTATTGAATCTTCATACTCTCATTCTCTAGACAAACCTCATTTAGATTTCTTCTTTCTTTTCATATCTCTTTGGGATTCACCAAAACCATCAATTCCGTAAACATTTGAACAGTCATTTGTGTGGACAGAGTGAAATAATACAAATGAGTAAATGTCTTCAAGGACCCTTGTCAACTTTATGCTTCAACTCTATGCAATACCATCTCTGAAATATCTTTCAAATATTGTTTTCTATAAAGACTATTAGCAATGGCATTAGAATGTGAAGCCAAATATCTTGGAAATTCTTCCCAACACAAGACATGCAAGGTTTGGAAGAACAAACCTGTAATCATCTTGAGTCCCTATCAACAATACTCTTTTTGCATCAACATTTCTAGAGCACACCCCATGATCCATCATCAAATTGAAAAGCTAGAGATACTAAAATTGCAGAGCATTACAGAGTTAACAGAATGAGATCATATTCTCATAATGTACATCTACTAAAGAAACACGTTGGCTTTGGGAAAAGAGATTCTGAATTGATTTTGATATCAAAAACAGTTCTGTGCCAAGCTTTCTATATATGTATTATGTCTGTTCTTTGTGACATTATTGCCAACCATATCAAAAGAACCCAACAAACAAATTGTAACAAATCATTTTGAATCAAAATACACAAATCATTAAAAAATAATATTTCTTTCTTTGCCTTATATTGTTACAAATAGAGCTTCTTTTCAATGATCATATGTATACTCGACATATTCCTAGCTTAACTGTATCAACTTAGAGAGTCTTGAGAAATTGTCACAAGAGCTGACTATTTTCATCTTTGCATAAGCCTCCACTATATTCCACACTATATTATTGTTGTCTATCTTTTTACCATGAAAACTTGTCTACATATGGCAAATGACTAAAATTACACATCCTTTTGTTGGATTACTTACCATGGTCTGCCACCTTAAAAAGTTCAAAATTAATTGATGAGTCTATATGCTCAATAGATATATGTTGTCTTGTATTTTCTTTTGCTTCTTCAAGATATTTGACCACATCTCCGACCATTTCCAAATCATGCTTTTGTGCAGCAGTCAATATGAAACTGACAACATCACCAGACTTCAAATTTGTTCCTTTTTCACATAGTAATTTTGCTATCAATTCATATGACCCAAGAACTGCTTCCGATAGAGACACACTTCCTCTTCCATCTATTTTAGTTTAGCAGAATTTGGTCAAGAACTTTATTTTGTTAAATGAAACAATCAGGAATTTGGAAAACAGAAAAATCAACGGATTGTCGAGCTTTGTAATTGATCATGACTGTTCAATTTTTTTACCCTACTTTTAGAGCATATTGAATAACAAGCAACTGAACACAACATTCAGAACTCTACAATGCTCTTGTAGAATGAGAACACAAACAAGTATTCAAGGGTACATATGCTCTTATACAAAAACAAGTATTCAAGGGTGCCTATGGTCTTTACTTCTGCTCCAAACTCTAAAAGAAGGCTCGCAGAGTCTTTGTATCTATTTGTTGTTGCAATGTGCTAAACACAGGATATCAAAAACATTTGTCATATTGTTCCAAACTCTCAATAAAAAAAGAATCTCTGTATCCTACCATCAAAGAAAATGCATTAAAGTCAAAGGAGTTTGAAATTGAATCATGTAACTCACCTTTTGCAACCTCTGTAAACATTTCTGACCTTCCAATGCAAAATACATAAGCAATATGAAGACTAAATAAAATAATTATGATGCAAGCACTGACTAAAATCTGAATGAGTGACCATATGCTCTCTGAATATTTATCAGCCTTCATGTTTAACAAATATAGGAGCCAGCTCAATCTTCTTGCAAAAGAAACAAATTATCTAAATCTCGAAAAGAACAAGAACAATTAACGTATTGCATATGTTCGTGTAACTTTATTTTAAAGCATTTGAACACACAATGCTTCACAATCATTGCAATTTGCAAGTGAATTCAAAAATAGTTCAGACATATACAAAGAATAGATAACAAATGGCTTAAAATATGCATATATTCAATCTTTAAAATCATAGAGTTGATTGGTATGTGTGAAATGGTCATGGTCTACTGTTTGACTGGGAAGTTTTCCAAGCATTTGAAGACAAAAGCTCTTTCTTCTGGATTTCTATTTGCTTTGACAATGATACATAATGTTTCATTCTGCTTGATGCCTGGAATAGTACCAAAAAAAATTGTTCTACAAAACATCTCTGGTTTAGGCCATGAAATTTGTTGAGCCATCTGGCTGCTATGCTGGTTTGAGCAAGTGGATAGCTTGTAGTTGATTTTCATCAGTTTATAGCTATTTCCTGTGAACCCATTTTTAATTTGCGTATGAAAATAAAGATAACAAACCTATAGCACTCACTTGAATAAACTGTTTTGTATAGTCTGAATTTTATTGGTTCCTAGCGTCAAGGCAGGAATACTTATGCATCCACCCAGAATGCTTTTAACTGGCAGCATCGGCCAATCACATTTCGGCATTTAACATGTTACTTATTTTTTTGTATAGTTTGAATTTGGAGAGCTATTTTTTATATTGGAAAATTAGCATTTATCTATTTTTCTATTCGTCCGAGTAGCTTTATAAATCATTTTCATTTTAAAAATTTGGGAAAATGCGAACGCATAAATTGATTAAATAAATTTAAGCAAAGGCATAGTTTAAAAACTAGAAGCTAGAGGTACGTAATCCATGAATGCAGGTTAAATGCATTAAAATATGAGGAAAATGCGAGCGCATAGATTGATTAAATAAATTTAAGCAAAGGCATAGTTTATAAAACTGGTGGGTAGACGTACGTAATGCATGAATACAAATTAAATGCATTAAATGGCATCTGGCTCGAGGTGAAGGCGTTGTAATGGCTTGGTGGCCATGCGTGGCCCGGGTACTTTGGTCATTTAATATAGAGTTAAGCCACTTGCTATGCATTTCTATTGCTTTGCGTGTGTTGTTTTTTTGTTCTGTACGCACGTGTTCTGAGGAAGAGTTTGTAGCGACTAAGTAGGAGATGTTATAGTTGCAGAGTCGAGACCTAGAAACGAGTTACTTGAGGTGATAATTTGTTATTTTCCACAGTTTCTTTTTTTAATTAAAGTGCATAATGAAGCTATGTTTCATAGTGCTTTAGTTGGAGTATCACTATCACTTTGTGCGTGATGTGTTGATGCATGTATGTATGTATGCATGTCTCTATGTACATATGCATCTATCTATGTGCATATCTATGTGAACATTTGTGGATGCATGTATGCATGTATGCATATGTCTCTGGATATATCTATGCATATATGTATATATGTATATGTGTGTGTATAGATGCATCTATGTGTATATGCATGCATGCATGTATGTTTACGTCCATACATGCATTTATGTGTGTCTACATGGATGTATCTGTGCATATGTATGCATATGTATATATATATATATATATATATATATATATATATATATATATATATATATATATATATATATATATATATATATATGCGTGTGTGTGTCTATATGTCTTTTTTGGGAAAGAGTTTACAGTGACAGGGCAAAGGTTTTCATGGTTCCAAAAAGGACACTTGTAGACAAGTTACTTCAGGCAGTAAATAGTTATTTTCATCAGTTTTCTTTCATTTTAGAGTCTATAGGCAGATTAGGTTTCATAGAATGGCTCCTCAGATGAAAAATTGTCTTTTGTCTAGTGTACAATATGGGAGCTTAACAATAACTTGGTATGCATGAGTCCTCTAAAGATTACATATCTTCAATTACTGTAGAACTGTTCCATAGTGCAAGCTTTAGAGCCACTGTGCTGTTAGAATGTGTCATAATGAGACCTTTGGAACAATATGTGGACAATGTGTTGAGAAGGCTTTACAAACTGTCAGGCAAATGCAATTTACAGATATAAGCCTAAACTCCACAATTGCTTTCAGCTTTCTTGTTGTCATTAAAGCATAAAGGAGAGAGGAATTTTTCCACGCTCCTAATTTATGTACTTTTACATGATAATTCACCTTATTAATTAAAGAATCAAATTATCTTAATTAATTAATCTTCTTTTTCACTTTATCATTTCATATCTAATTAATTAGGTAACTGCTAAATAGTATTTAAATACATAATAATTATAACTATCCTTGTGCACATTTGATCCATCAATCAAAGTCAATTAATAAATCTAATTCGACCTGTTCATTGATAGTATTGGCATGCAATTTTCTTGAGAAGTCTTGAAAAAGAGGAATACTCACAGACCAATAAGGATTCTCATTTGTAATGTCTGTATCCAAATCATCTTCATTTAATAAGATGTTGTGGCATACATTAATTGGATGTATCTCATCATCTTTCTTATCAGGATGCCAACAACCTTGGTTTGTATTTCTTCTTGAGTGTATCTAGATGGCATGAGTTATGAATTCTACATGCATGTGGCTTGATTGCACAAGTAATAGTAAGTGCTACACAATGGTACAAAACAAGCTTATGCAAATGGAAATAAAATGATCCTATCTAGTTACAAAATCAATATTTATGTGCCTTTCGCTATTAAGTGACAGTTGATCTACCATTAAACAGTAGCTAGTAGATGTTTTTTTCATAACTTAACAGTTCTGGTACAGGCCTCTGTTATTTTTTTTCTTAGTTTTGACAGGTTACCATGGCCTATTTACACTTCTTCATACACTTAAGCAAATATGGCATCTATTCCATTAATTGCTCTTAAAGAGCTTATGCCACCATTGCAATAACAAAATTACACTAGTGCATACATGTGCAAAATATGTTCTATATTATAGGGTACACAAATAACAATAAGTATTTGAAAATTATAAAATGCAATTTGCATTGTAAGCAACAAAAGTTCTTACTTAGGTTCTTTCTTCTCAAAATGAATCCACATAAGAATTATGTTTTGTTTTTATGAATAACATAGTATATGTCACTCACTGTACTCATTTGTCTAGACTGTCCTTGTAACAGGGATTGGTACTTTCAAGTCTATTTAAACAATTACGCACAAAATGCAACGTGATGTTAGCATATTAACGTTCTCCTTTTTTTTATTAAAAAAAACAAGACAAAGTTTTGCAAATATGCACTTCTGGGAAGATTTCCCATGGTTGTAGATGAAATAGTATATGTTTTACAGTTTACTCATTTCTCAATTTTGTCATTGTACTAGGAAAAATTACTTGTGCCTATAATAACAGCCAAAATTCCTACATTGCTGCAAGTGTACTTGATCATTCAATAGTAGATAGCAAGGTCAGCTTTCCAAATTGTCTTTCTGCTTTTCTTGAAATGCAATTGAAATTCTTCAATATAGTGACTGCATAAAGTTTTGTTTCATGTTTTCATTTTGTCATCTTGTATTCCTCATTTCTTTGAACACGAATGATTTAAAAGGCTGCTTGCACATATAGAAATAGGAAAATGCATTTTCCACAATTGCAATAGTAATTTGTCTTCAAAAAATAGAACAAGTTTAGCTTATGTGTTAACTAGTTATACTTCCTCTATACAATATTCATAGAATAGAATGAACTGCTAGAATGCAATTTTCAAACACTGTTTGCAGTTTCAAATAGCCTACAAAGTTTCTCTATCCATGCATTTATTGTTCTCTAACACATTAGCATTTGTATTTTTCCAGTTTCATGATCTTCCATTTTTAATTTTTTCATAGTATTTGCATTTATTGTTCTCTAATGCATTAGCATTTGCATTTTTCCAATTTCATGATCTTCCATATTTATTGTTTTCATAATATATGCACAACAACTTCCACTTTGTCTTCTTTTTTCACTCTTCTATCCTTAAATATCATTATATTTTTATATCTATTCTTCTTTTGTCGCATTTCAAGGAAGCTCAAGGATCTCAACACCTTGATTAGTACTAAGGAGAGTGAGAAATGCAACATGAGTCTTCCTTCTGTGTTTGTATTGAGACACTCAGCCCTATGATGATTTTTAAAAGCATAACCAATAACAAACTAGACATTCTTCCACCCTTTGTTGGAAAAAAAATCACTTCATACCCTATCAATTCCATTCATTTCCATTTCCACCCTTGCACGTCCTTTCTTCTCAAATCAAATACATTTCAAAATCCATTTATATGCTTGCCTTCAATCACACCAATTTGTTGCATTTCTTTTTTCTCTCAATCAAGCTCACTCATTCAAATTTTTATATCTTGCATTTAATTTTAAGCATATAACTAAAAAATGATAAATTCATACCATTTACATTCCATTCATTCTCATATCCACTCTCGCATATACTTGCCTTCCATATCAAATACTTTTTATAACTTATTCATATACCTTACTTGCATCTCATCATTCTCTCAATTCCCTCTCTTTGTTGCACTTGCATAGCTCATTCCTCTTTTTTACCCTCACATATCTTTATCTATATCTATACCTCAAATATACCTTCATCCATCACAACAAAATTCACACCATACCAAACAAAGAAAAAGATGAAGAAAATATCAAGGTTATGCAATTAAACACTGAGGGCTTCGAAAATAACTATCATAACATAGAGTTGTATTCAAGAGTTCTTTCCAAAACGTCTTTTCTAAATCCTGCTTTTTACAGATCCCTAAGAGCGCATATGATAGTTTCTTGAAGGCTAAAATGTATGATCAGATTTAACAAATATTTACATGTATCCATGGATTCAAATGCATCATTATATATTCTTTATACACTTGTTCAAAAAACACTAATGTATTATACTTTTCTTTCAATCATAAATGTTTTTTGTATATCTTTCAAATGCAAATTGTTTCCGACATTTCTAACTTTATGCACACAGGCATATATATTTATGCATTCCTTAGATATATGCATTTGTGATATATAGTTCATTTTTCTTGTTTTCTTTCATTTTCTACTGCAAATGCAAGTTGAGTCTCATTGTGCTTTGACACATTTAGAGTACTTTGATTATTGATTTGTATTTCTAATTGATTTTAGTGTTTTCCATTCAAATTTCTCGTTCAGATGTCGAGGATGCTTTTCACTCTTCTATACATTGTGTGCACATGGATACATGTATACATGCATACATGTATACATAGATGGATCAAGTATTGTTACAAATGTTTAAGATTATTTGCATTTAATAATTCGAATTCCTACATAAGATCATAAAGGATGTTTGTTGCTGCAAATGTATACACACTCATGTAAAAATACAAGTATTCATTGGTATATCTATAAAAAAAGTCCACGTATTTATTCTTTTCATAGTATATGCATACCAACTTTTGCTTTGTTTTCTCTTTTGACTCTTGTATCCTTAAATATCATTATATTTTTATATCTATTCTTCTCTTGTCACCTTTCGAGGAAGCTCAAGGATCTTCACACTTTTTTTAGTACGAAGGAGAGTGAGAAATGGGACATGAGTCTTTCTTCTGTGTTTGTATTGAGACACTCAGCCCTATGATGATTTTAAAAAGCATAACCAATAACAAAATAGACATTCTTCCAACCTTTGTTCAAAGAAATGATCACTTCATACCCTATCGATTCCACTCATTTCCATTTCCACCCTTGCACATCGTTTCTTTTCAAATCAAATACATTTCAAAATCCACTTATATGCTTGGCTTGCATCACACCAATGTGTTCAATTCCTTTTTTCTTTCAATCCAACTCACTCATTCAAATTTTTATATCTTGCATTTAATTTTAAGCATATAACTCAAAAATGATAATTTCATACCATTTACATTCCATTCATTCTCATATCCAGTCTCACATATCCTTGCCTCCCATATCAAATACTTTTCATAAGGCATTCATATACCTTACTTGCATCTCATCATTCTCTCAATTCCCTCTCTTTGTTGCACTTACATAGCTCATTCTTCTTTATTACCCTTACATATCTTTATCTATCTATAGCTCAAATATACCTTCTTCCATCAAAACAAAATTCACACCTGATCCGTATAGCGGAAGGGATCTATGACAATTGTTGCGAGTGATTACGAACAAATGTGTAAAGACATCAACAATGAAGTAACAGAAACATTAATCAGAGAAGATTCAAAACATAGAATCAAGAGAGAGATAAGAAGACACCGATTTGATTACGGAGTTCATCCAAGTGGACTACGTCTCCGGGTCGAGCTCAAACGAGTGACCACTCTATTGATATGTTCTGGAATACAGTACAAACTCCACGAGCCTCACTGCTTACAATGTCTTGTAGACTTCCACAAAGTTATCTAAAAATTCTCTCACTCACACCCCTTGGAAGATGACAAAGAGTAAGGAAAATAACTTTGACTAATACAAGACTATTACAACTCTCAGAACATCAATACATCCCAAAATATTCTCCTAATTCCCTCTAAGAAATTCTCTCACAAAAAGCCTTTCAAAGACTAAGAGAAAGGGAAAACTAGAGAAGGATGATCAACTAATGAGTGATCGATTGATCGATTGATGAAAAATACTCCAAGCCTTCCTCCTTTTATACTTGGAGTTTACCTAATATGGTGAAAACCATAAAATCTCCAAAAATCTCCCTTATTACATATAAATCTTTATCAAAATCCCCATATCTCCTATAAATCAAAAACAATATCCACTTAATAATTCGTGGCCCTTTGTCTAATTGATTCTCGGGTTTTTTTAGTTTGAGGGATTTGTTTTTTAATTCGGGTTTGTTTTGTTTTTCATCAACAAATAACCTTAAATAGGTTATCTTGTTTGGATTCGGGCTTACATAGTTGGCTAAGGAAAACCGAGGCCACATAATTAAACAACACCATACAATGGTGTAATGGCCGGCTCATATTTTGCATACCCGCCGGTCGGGGGTTCCAACCCGACTGGCTATTTTTAAATAGCCATTTGAAACAAACACATAACAAAATCAAACGGGCATAGAAATAGAATGGTGCGGATATTTTGGCACAACGGCCAGCCGAAATTCTCGGCCATGGGAGGTCGGATGGTCGAATCCGTCCATTCATTTTTAAACCAACCAACCAACTCTGCAACAACACACGCCGGAGGAGGAGACGAGAGGCCACGTGGCGCATCCTTGCTGTGCCACGTGGCAGGATTTGATTCGATACCACCGTCCACGCTGCTGCCCAGTCACTGCCACGTGTCAGTGAAATATTTGTCGAAGAACCAACGTGTCCGCCACCTCACCAGATGACTAAGTTGCCTTGAATGCCATGTGTCATCCTACAATTTGCTAGGAGAACATAGTCAACTGCCACGTCACTGCATGAGTCAGCTATCCATGTCATCAGAAGACACGTGTCATCACCTGAATGGTCCACGTCATCCGTCGTACTGTTGATGTCATCTGTACGGCCTGCCACGTGTCAAGACCTTATTGGTCCACGTCATCATCCGTACGATGACTTCTCCGCCAAGTCAGCAGGATGATGTCATGCTGACGTCAGAAACCGTACCTCATGGTACCTGGGTCAACTGCAACTTTGACTGGCTATAATTCTCGCATACGTGCTCAGTTTTCGACGAAACGAACGCTGTTGGAATCGTGACGATGAGACCTTCACGATGACGCCAACTTCGACCAATTTGGAGACAATTAATTTTTCCACCTTTTTCTCGTCCCTGAACGCTGAGTTGACCGACCTTTGACCAAACTTTGACCGGTAATATCTCGGACATACGGACTTGAAATTCAACGAAACGAACTTTGTTGTGATCATGTCGATGAGCCCTCCGAACTGACACCATTTTCGGCTGATTCTGAGTCCATCAACTTTTTGCCTCCTGACGGCCTCCTGGTCAAAGGGTTGACCCAACTTTGACTGCGCGTAACTTGAGCAAACGGACTCCTTTTTCACCCGTTCAAGTTGCGCCGGATTCAGAATTCAGTGCTCTACGCGATGGCATTGCTTCCAAGAGAAATTGGAACACTTAAATTTTAGGTCCTGAAGACCCACCTGGATCAACACCATACCAAACAAAGAAAAAAATGAAGATAATATCAAGGTTATGCAATTAAACACTGAGGGCTTCAAAAATAACTATCATAACATAGAGTTGTATTCAAGAGTTCTTTTCAAAACATTTTTTCTAAATCCTGCTTATTACAGATCCCTAACATTACGTATGACAGTTTCTTGGAGGCTAAAATGTATGATCAGATTTAACAAATATTTACATGTGTCCATGCATTCAAATGCATCATTGGATATCCTCTATACACTTGTTCAAAAAACAATAATGCATTATTCTTTTGTTTCAATAATAAATGTTTTTTATATGTCATTCAAATGCAAATTGTTTCTAACATTTCTAACTTTATGCACACAGGCATATATAGATTCTTGTTTACATACCAAATTACATGTACAC
The DNA here is from genome assembly GCA_007258455.2 of Sequoia sempervirens. Classification (NCBI taxonomy): domain Eukaryota; kingdom Viridiplantae; phylum Streptophyta; class Pinopsida; order Cupressales; family Cupressaceae; genus Sequoia; species Sequoia sempervirens. The sequence goes on from VDFB02000008.1 coordinate 157,376,370, forward strand.
ATGTACACGTCAATGCTTGCATAAATATAATTATATGCATACATTGTTGATAAATAGTTTATTTTTCCTGTTTTCTTTCATTTGATACTGCAAATGCAAGTTGACTCTCATTGTTAACATGGACTTGTATTCAAGAGTTCTTTTCAAAACATCTTTTCTAGATCTTGTTTATTAAAGATCCCTAAAAGCACGTATGACAGTTCCTTGAAGGCTAAATTGTATCATCAGATTTATCAAATATTTACATGTATCCATGCATACAAATGCATCATTACATATCCTTTATACACTTTTTTTAGAAAACACTAATGTATTATTGTTTTGTTTCGATCATAAATGCCTTTTTTTTAATGTTTCAAATGGAAATTGTTACTGACATTTCTAACTTTATGCACGCACGCATATATTGATTCTTGTTTACATACCAAATTACATGGACACATGCACACATCCATACATGCATAAATGTTTACATGGCTCCATATATTTATGCATTTCTTCGATATATGCATTAGTGATAAGTAGTTTATTTCTCCTATTTTTTCCCATTTATTATTGTAAATGTAACTTGAGTCTCATTGTGCTTTGAGACTTGTTCAGATGCCAGGGATGCTTTCCACTCTTGTATGCATTGTGTCCACATCGATTCATGTATACATGTATACATGTATACATAGATTCTCTCTCAATAGTTTTATAGTAGAAAAAAACCTAAAAGGTATAATTCTTATCACTGTATACTTTTAATGCAAAGTGCTATAAACATGTGAATTATTAAATATTTCTTATCACTATATACTTTTAATGCAAAGTGCTATAAACATGTGAATTATTAAATATTTCTTATCACTACATACTTTTAATGCAAAGTGCTATTAACATGTGAATTATTTTGGTCTAGCTACATTTTATCTTGGGTAATATCGTTCTTTATATCTTTGCAAAATATTTTTTGTTTGATATATCTTTACATTCCTTTTCTAGTGATTCAACTAAGAATTTATTATAATATTTATTTCAATTATATATATATATATATAATTACATTGTTCTATACACAAAAATATGTTTTCATATTACATAAACAAGATTAAAATCTTATTTATAATAAAATCAATAGCTTTATATAGAAGTTACCTTCACGCTACATTAAAAAAAAGATTGATTCATCTTACAAAAGTTTACACTCAAATGAGTTACCCATTTCAATGTTCCACCTAACACTAGTGTTTCTACTAGCACTCGCATATTGTCATATAATAAAGTCAAATAGCTCAATTGTATTAATTAACCTAACATGTGTTTTAGAACATTACACTAGACATAAATTTTATTTACAAATAATGCAGAGACATGGATGGCATCTTTTTTCTTTGGATTTTTTTAAAAGTTTAGTAAGATTTCCCAAAATTCCAAACACATATGCTCTAGAAGTTACTTACAAATGTCATTCTTATAAAATGTTGTTGTGCAAATTATTTTCTTCTTATCATAAAATGAATGAGTCATGTAAAAATGCATATTTTAAAAGTGCCTGCGCACTTGTTTTTCTAAATTCTTGCAAATGAAATTTGATGCTTTAGAAATATTCGTACATCAAAACTTTGTTCAAATTGAAATGATGGATGTTAATCTTGAAATTGAAATAATGGATACATAACGTTTATTAAAAAGTAAATTTAAAAACTGTGCATTGCTCATAAGTAGTTTATTTGTCCTATTTTCTTTCATTTAATACTAAAAATGCAAGTTGAGTCTCCTCGTGCTTTCAGACTCGTTCAAATGCAGAGGATGCTTTTCACTATTCTATGCATAATGTGCACACGGATACATGTATACATGCATGCATGTATGCATAGATGGCTCAGCCATTGTTACAAATGTTTCAGGTTATTTGCATTTAATAATTTAAACAAAATAATAACACATTTTTGCTTCCTAAATAAGATCATAAAGGATATTTCTTGTTCCATATGTATACATACACACAAAAAATACAAGTATTCATTGGTATATCTATAAAACACTCCACGTATCCATGCTACCCATAAATACAATATCACATGCATCCATCCACACATGTCAACTGCTCACATGTCTCTATGGACCCTACACATTTCACACATTAATACACCATTGCAAGTTATTTCAAACTTTCCTAACTAAATTTAATACATTTGTATTCCTATCTCCTATCTAATTACTTTTTCTAACTCATAGCTAGATGCTTTTTACCTCTCGGTGGGAACTCAACGCTTGCGTCACTTGTTTAATAACATCTTCATATATTTTCAATAATATTACATTTTGAAATTTCTATTTCAATAACATTAAACCGCTTCAACATATCATGCTAAACCCAAAGTTCAAGTTTCTATCCTCCCACTGCAAAGAAGATGCGAGACTCGAGATGGTGCCCTGCATTTGCAAAGTCTCCCAGACGCGCACTGCAACAACGCAGCCGTGGACTGCTATTACCAGTTTGTCGGTTTAGCAGGACCCACAAGCTTAATTAGCCGTACACAGTTTGTGGTACTACAGCAACTCATTAAACACTACTTGTGCTTCTCATTGTCCAGACTCTTAATGGTACGTCCGATTAAAACTATATTGAATTTGAAGTTTAAACATTCAAGTTTTGTTCTTTCGACGAATTGTTGGAACAAAATCTTCCTGAATCGAAATAAAATTTGGATTGGATTACTTCTCCAATGTTTGATAAAGGGACACACAAATGGTATGGTGGATACCTAAAGGAGAGTTTAAGTAAACTATTAGACTATTTATACTCTGTTGAGTTAACTTAAACTCGATAAGGAAGGTTACGTGCACTGAACATCTTCGAGCCCATAAAACGAAAAAGTGATGCAAGGTCCGCGACCATAGCTCTGTATGTTCTAAAGAAGTCAAACTGTAATGCAAGGAAGGACTGTACGTAAATGCATTGGAAGCTTCTGTTGGACAAAAGAGAAACTTGGCTGTAGCTTATTCAATCAATTCCACAGCAGTTTATCATCGGATTGGCGATGCCTTTAGTAATTGTAAATTGAACTTCAATGCTGTTTTACTTGTCTGGAGGATAAACATTTTGATTATTTGAAACTGGAATAATAGACTTCCCACATTTAATGTTAAAGACTGAAAGGTACTTATTCCAATATAAAAACTAACTTCCTTGTGTTAATATTAATAATTGAAAACTATATATTCCAACAACATAAGAATGGTATATAGAAAATAACTTCTTTTATAATAATATGAATAATTGAAAACTATCTAGTCCAACAACATAAGAATCAAGTTTCATCAACTTAATATTTTCAATTATTTTTTAAGGTTGTGTTTATGAATGTTGAGTTTATGTACATGTCAAATACATTTCTTTTTTACAATGAAAAAGTGTATTTTTTGAAATGTGTATTCATGATTTGTTAAGATAGTAGTCTAATAGAGGGGGTTTTCTATAATATTTGACTAAGAGTTGTTAAATTTTTTTAGGAGTATTTTATAAAAAAAGAGATTTTATGGATTTATATTAATGGGTAAGCTTTCAATTTTAAGCTCATAAATTTTACAAAGTTGTTGGTCTCATGATTTTCTAGCAATAACTAATGCTAAAAACTTTCGTTGATCTTCTATAGCAACAATTAATGCTGAAAATTGTAGACACATGCTATGACATAAAAATCTCTTAGGATGTTGGGAGAAATTTTAAACCCCGCCCTAAAGACACCTACTAGAAATTGAAGAACTAGAAAGTAGGAGCTCTTAATTTTTAGGATAAGATTCTAATTTAGCCCATAGAAAAAATTTCTTATCCCATGGGATTTCCCATTCCATAAAAATACATGTTGAAGGCCCCTCTATGAGACTATTACTTGGGCATTCACTAAAGTGGCACAAAATTTCAAGTGTGGAAGGTGCACGATCATTCCAAAGAGTATAAAGTGCATTTACACCATCCCACACAATATTTTTTATAGGAAATTTGTGCCACTTTAGGAAATTCTATTTAGGATTGGTTCTATTATTTAGTAACTAAACTTTAAACTATAGAAATCAAGTTATAAGCAACATTCCTTGGACACTAGATATCTCTAAGGTCACTTTCTTACAATGAATCAAGTCCCTATACTTCCATTACTCCACTCTCCTAAGTCCCTTACTAATTTAAATTAGATTTTGAAGTTGAGAGTGGTGGAGAGAATTGATAGATTGTTTGTGCACTTTCCTCATATAACCTCTTTTTCAAACCTTAATAGGGTTGAGTTCAAATTTATCATAATTATGATGGTAATTTGGGAAATCTAGAAGTGGGGGCTATATAAAACCTAAAAATAGAAGACAAGACAAATCACATGTACTAGCATGCTGTATTTCTAAGTGATTTAGATAAATTCCACCATGTGTGAGTGTACTCTCTAGTCGGGACCAAATTTTTTTTTTTATGTTAGGAAACTATGCCAAAATGTGTATGTGGAATATATGAATATAGTTCATGCCCCCATTAAAATGATTGAATATAAGAAGTATTTGAAATTTATTTTAAGGTAGATAGAAGGGTGTTTAAGAAAATAAATATTGTAGAGGAAAGATGTTTGTAGGACATAAGCCCCAATTATTAATGATTATTTATCTTATAAATAGGAAATATGTATATAGGATGTAGTTGTGTTTTCCCCAACAATATTGATCAACACAAAAAAGATCAAGATTATTATGATGTTACTAAGGACAATGGTTACACTTGAATTATGCCACCATGAAACAACAACAAGAAAAGATAGAAAGATACATGAATGCCACATAATAGGTACCAAATCAACCAAGTGAATAAATATGGGATTCAAATCAACCAATGGTAGAGGTGAAATGATTTGACATCATAATTAAGTATGTGTCACAATGATAAAAAGGGAGATATTTGAAGGGAAAGATGTATAATGAATGAATATAGAATTTATAGAATTAATTTCCAAAAATAGACTCAACTAAATTTGAATCAAATGAAGGAAGAGGTGCATAAATTACACCAAGAACATGATCTTATTCACAAGACAAGGAAATTTTGGAAATATCTATAATAGAGTGATAAAGATGAGGTTTAGGTAGACAAGGAAGTAGATAATGTATATTCATAATAAAAAGATGTAGTGTAGGTTCTAGAGGGACCTTGATTCCTTGTCCTATACTCCCAAGGCCATTTCTATTATAGTAGGAGGAAGATTATTGTCACTAGCACGATCAGTTTCAATCTTGATAATTACATGGATATTTTATTGACGAATTCACATTCAGTCTATACTATAAATATATTTTTCTATGGAATTATGAATGTTAAAATGAGATGATCTCACATTATATTTACCATGATAAGAAGTAGTGACATATAAGGACCTAATTATCATTAGGACATGTATTAGAAGAAGGGACACCAATATTAGATATAGAATCAATAATAGGGGCGATTGGCATTATGAAGAAGAGATGCCATCAAGACATATAAAATAAATAATGGGTGATTAGTGGTGTATCTATTTCAGTTTAGGAATGAATTTGTGATGTATGAAGAGTAGGAGAAATTTTGGATGGGGTAGATGAAGTAGTGTCAAAAATCTAATAATAGTCAAAATGATCATTATCAATATTTTCCATAAAGGACTTTCATCCAAAAAGGAACTTTATAGATTGATGTAGAGTAGATGGAACAAATCCCATCACTATAATATATTGCTTGCAAATAAAATGATTATAATAAATATTTCGGGTGTGTGCAAGAAGTTCAGTCCACTTTTTCACCAAAAGGTGGAAGTGTTTTTCCTAATTTTTAAAATTTATCACATTTGACCTAAAAATTTGAAGCACTTAAAGATTGAATCTTAAAAATAGTCAGTACTATGAAATGTATTACTCAGAGTCTAGTTTCCAAATATGTAATTTATTTTAATACCTAGAAGATGCAATTTTATTTTCAATAGGAATGTCTAAAATCCACTATTTAAAAGCCACTTTTTCAAGACCATACCATGTATGTGTTCATCAACCATATTTTGACATTAATAAATTTATTTTTCTAAATCCTTTTGGGAAAAAATCTATAAGACACTAAAGATTATTTAGGATATTTTTTGTATTTTTTTAATACTTTTTATTGGTCATAATTCTTGTTTCTAAAACCCCTTATGCACATCAAGCATAAGTAGACCTAAAATTATCATTTAAAAAAAAAAAATTCCAATTGAAAAGAATTGTCTAAGGATTGTAGACCATAAATTTGGCCTAAGCATGCCATAGTTGTTTCAAAAATTTACATGGTTGTTTTAGAACTTTACATGGTTGTTTCAAATGATTACATGGTTGTTTTAGAAATTTACATGGTTGTTTCAAAACTTTACATGGTTGTTTACATATATACATCTTCACATAACTATTTTAGACTATACATCATTATATAGTTGTTTTAGAATAAACATTTTAGATATACAATTGAGCATAAATATACAAACAGGGCGCATAAAGGGGGATTAACAGTTCCAATTGAGACTTACATCTTCTAGTTTCATCCAATCTAGGTCTTTCGTAGAAGTATCCACGTTGAATCTCACATCTTCAATGACAGGGTAATTGTTCTCATTAACATGAAGCCTAGCTCTATGAACTTCGTTTTCATCCTTTTGTTGACCAGTAGTAGTAGCTTTGTTGAAGATGTTTTGGAATTCACCTAGAGATTTCAAGAAAGTTATGAATCTTCATCCTTGTAGTGCCAAGTGTTACCATATTTACCTTTTTCTTTATTGACTTGGATTGTGTCATCACCCAAATGTTCCATAAATTTTTGTATTGACAACTCCATGGTGGTGGTTACTTGCATAGAAACATTAATAAAAATGAGTCCTTTTGAAGACTCGGTAAGGGTCCTCCTACACCCATTAAACTTATCATCATTCCTTACTTTCCAAATGTGTCATAAAATCTCAGTTGATAAACAAAACTAGAAGAAGATAATTTCCTTATCTAATTTTATGTCATATCTTATTAAATTTATTTTCTAATTGAATTTACCATTTTTATCCCAATTTAATTAATCATTACAAAATAATTTCTAGATCTGATTTGCATAAAAAACAATCAAATAAAATATGTTCAACAGACTCATGTACTTTACAGATTTAACAAATGTCAATATCATTATGTTTCAACTTAAAAGGAACTATTTGCAACATTATAAGCCACCTGAAGCAGACTTTTTTGACAACGAAAAATGGAGGACTAGGTGGACTTCAATGTTTTTGCCATATTTTGGCCTCATAACACACTTTCTAGGTTATATTTAGGTGGTCATTTAATGTTGTAGGTTTTTTAATGTCCTTGTAAATAATTTTAGCTTTAAGGTCCAACAAGTTGATGTTTGCTTGCCACTTAAAGTCTAGGATTAAATTAGGATACTTGGCATGGAACTGAACATTGCTGAGAGATTTTGTTAACACTGAGTAGGTTCTTAGACCTAAAGAAGGAAGATCAATTTCCTCCCTCAAGGAGTCCCACTCCTTAAGCTTCTTATTGTGAATGATATTATCAAAGGATTGAATTCCACTTTAAGCCCATTTTTTTGTAGAACATCCTTGAAGGAGTACAAGAGGCTTTCACTTGTGTTCTAAGTTCCACTGAATGGAACTCTATGGGTGAATTAAGTTACCATTGTTATCCATTATTAGAGGGAACTAATGAAATTATCTTTGATTTGATCCCATGCCTTCTAGATGCCCCTGAAAACCATTGAACCAACAAGAGTTATTGGTACTTGGAAAAGAAAAAGTCACTACTTGGATGAAGTTTCCATGTTTTTGCATGTTTATGTACATCCAACCAAATGTTATTTCTTATTAATAATTTCCATGGCTTATCCCCTTGTAGGGATTTAATAATCCATTTGGTTTCTATTGCAACACCATTCTTTCTTAGGTCTTTCAAACCAATGCTACCCTATACTTTATCTAGAAAACACCATTCACATTTCACTAAATGTTTCTTTCTTTTCCCTTTCCCATCAAACCATAGGAAGCTCCTTATTTTCTTATGAACCCCTAAATCTCATAGCTATTGAAGAACCAAATAGATGCAAAGTATGTAGTATACGATGACAATATTTTTTGGAAATTTTGAATTCTACCTATGATGGAGGGGTATTGTTTGTTCCAGATTTCAATCTTCTTTTCAATTTTTTCCTTGATCCACAGCCACATTTCCTTTAGATTGGGGTTGACAGCAAAAGGAATCCTCAGATATGTGACTTTTTTTGGGGACCCCCATTGAAAGTCAAACTTTTTTAGTCACTTAGGGAGGATTTTGTCCATCACAACATTATGGATTTTTCACTTGATATTATTGCATCGAAGGCCTTAGAAAATAGATTAAGCTTTTGCATTGGGTTGTTGACAGTATCTTCTTCTAGATCCACAAAGATTGTAGTATCATCTACAAATTTATTGTTGAGAAGCTCATTATTATTTGGGAGTGTTAATCCTTTGACTTTGGGGGAGATACTTAGTTCTCTCAATAGATAGTGGATTGCATCTGAAGTAATGAAAAATAAGTCAGGAGCTAGGGGGAATCCTTGCCTAATGGAGCTTCTAACTGAAAATCTTTAGAGAGGGCTCCATTAACCTCCACTTGAGCAATGGCATCACTCAGGAGTGTATCAACCATATTAAAAAATATATTGGAAAAACCAAAATCCTCTAGAACTATTCTTAAGAATGTTCATTCCACTCTATCATATGCCTTCTTGAAGTCTAGTAGAAGCATGGCTAAACTCTACTTGGATTGGTTGGCCCATTCCATGGCTTCCCAATTTGTTATCTAGTTTTCCAAAATATATTGCCCTTTGATAAATCCAGTTTTTGTGTTGTTTATGAACTTAGATGTATATTAGTTAGCCTCCTTACTATTACTTTTTCCAATATATGAGACATTGAGAAGTGTAATTAGTCTCTAGTTTTTATCATAGTTTTGTCTCCTTCTTTGGGGAAAAGTTTAATGATCCCTTTATTTATATTTCTTCCTAGTGATGGTTTATTCAAAGCTTTAGTATACACTATGATAAAACCATCATAGATCCACTCATTAAATTCTTTGTAGAATTCTATAGATAACCCATCTAGACTTTGAGTGATTTGTCATTGTTCCTGGATTTTATGGTATTCAAGATTTCCTCTTTGGAGATACATTTAGATTTAATTTTCTTTCATCCTCTTTGGAAATATTTTGGTGGATCAATTTCTTGATGCATGCCCTAGCCTGAATGCATTCATTATTATTTCCTTGTGTGGTAAATAGGTTCTTGTAGAAGAGGAAGAATTGCTCAAGCAATACCTCCTGTTTTGAGTGGAGGGAACCTTCATGCTAGATTTGATCTATTTTTTCTTTCACCCCTTTTTCCTTGATGAATCTAAAGAGGAACTTTAAGCCTTTGTCCCCATTGTCTAGCCAATTATATTTGGTTCTAATTTTTATGCCTTGAATTTTCTTTATCTGTATCCTTCTCAGGGAATCTTTGGCCTTGTTCAATTATTCTCTAAGACTCTCATTAGAGGGATCCATTTATATGCTAGTTTCAACCTTAAGTAGCTCCTCTTGGAAGCTAATTTCTAACATCATGTTGGGTAAGTGCATGGATTTGTGACAAAAAAAAAGCTCTTAAGATGCCACTTTTCATTTTTTTTTTATTTTTTATTTTTTATTTTTTTTTATTTTTTTTTTATTTTTATTTTTTTTCTGAAATCAACAAAATCTGATTTGCACGAGAAAATGAAGATAGTTACACTCAAAATTTCAAGATGTAGTAAGAACAAGAGTCGAAGTGATCTGAATCTAGTTTCTAAGCTACTAATTCTTTTTGAAATTAATGAAGATTAAGGGTCTCAAAAATGGGGGGGCCAAAACAAGTCCTATTTTTTTTTTTTTAAATAGCATAGCATATAAGGGCCCCCCTTTTTTATTAACTTTCTTTTAGAATTTCAAAAATTCGAATAGTGAGAAATTAGCTACAACCATGTAGTTTATCCTCTTTCTTTCGGATAATTCTTTTAATGAATATATAATATTTTATGAATTTTCAAAGTGGACACATCCAAAAAAGATAAAATTTGAGTGTGCTCCCCCCTAAATATTTTGAAAACTAATCAAAAATTATTTTTTTCTTCATCACATGTAGAATGGAGTCTATTTTACAAAATGTAATTTGTTTCACGATTTGATGAATGAGTAAAAATCTATCCTAAAGCTAGCACATGTTAGTTTTCGACAAAAAATAGACGCAATAACAAGAGAAGTTATGGATGAAAACCTTAACTTAATGAAAATGTAAAAAAAATACATATTTAGATATCTAAGAGAGAGCCTAATGTCATCACATGTTTTTATAAATATGCATTGAAATACGTGCAAATGTGACGATGAACATGGCCAAAAATGTGTGAAATTTTGTTACCCTTTCAAAAAATCATGTCTTTTGCATGAAATGGTTGTCCCAACCTTTGGGTTGGATTCCCAATGCAAAATCCAATCCAATGGTTTAGTATTTCCCAATGCAACCAATTTGGCGAGCACCAAATTTGGCGCTCTCCAAATGGAGCACTTCATTTTTTGGTGCTCACCAAATGAAGTGCTCCATTTGGCTAGCACCAAATTGCATGAATTTTTGTGAACTCTTTTTTCTTTTCTTTCTCTACCAAGGAGACTATATACATGAAATAAACATTTAAGTATAAGTTGACATAAACATTTTGTAGACACATAAAAATGACCAAGGTCTCTGAGCAACATTTTTCTATGTCAAACGACAATTCTTCATTACATAGTTAAATTATTTAATTACGTCCTAAGGTCATACTTCACACTATTTTAATTAAATAATTTATAATTATTTAATTAATTCATATCCTATATTCCTCTACAATTATTTAAATAAATAAATTATATTTGTTTATCTAAATATGTCACTAACTAATCTGTACTCCTATAATTAAATAAAGTCTAATTTATTTAATTACTCATTTTCATTTCCGACTACAAATTAAACAATTACCGTTAATTAGTTAATTTGTTCATTATCCTTTTCTCCTTCAATTAAATAAAATTATTTATTTTTAAACCCACTTTTCATCCCACAAGTAAATAATTAAATAATTTTTTACTGCCTTTTGTCTTATTTCCATTTTTGAATCAAATTATTATTTAATTCCAAAAGTCAACTTTCCTTCGTAAATCAAGTAATTTCTATTATTATTTAATTTTCCAGCTACCTGTTTTTCTGTATCAAATCTTTTCCTTATCTCATTTATTCTCCACCCTTGATTTAATTGTCTCCAATTAAATCTTATCCCTTCATTTCAAATCTTTCCCTAATTTTGACCTAATGTTGCCCTAACACTAATGCTGCTCATCACATTAAATTCTAGCCTTTGATCTTGGGGTTTTTTCAACTTCTAATCTTGGCCATCCATTTTCAATTTGACATTCTTTAAAAGGTCTCCCTCAATTCCAAAGTCATTTTCAGCAACTTAGGCACTTAGTACATACTTGAGAAGTTCTGAATACTTGAGCACTCATAATACTTCAATATTTTACTTATCTTAGTCAAAGGCTATAGTTGCACTTCAGATCTGAGGGAAATTATACTATTTACAACAAGATGTAGAAGAGCAATAAAATTCAATCAATGGAGGCTTGAAGGTCCCAAGTGACATTGTTTCATCTTTTTATACTTTTGGTTTCCTTTGTTCTCCATTGTTGATTAGGGTTTAGTTTGTTATGCTATTTGTAGATAGCCTGAAAATTTTACCCTAGTTACATTTCGTGAACCCGACATATTAATTCACATTATTTTGGATATATGTTTTCTAAAAAAAGTTATGATGAATTTTTTTTGTAGATCGTGATATCTAAAGTCAGAATGTTGAGGCAGTGACTGTAACGCCCGTCGTGCAAATCCCAAAGGACAAAACATTGCACACATTTTTTATTTTTTTTAATAATACAAAGTAACCATATAATGAACCATTAACCATAATTACATTACACAATAGCATCATAAACATCGATTCCTTTGGGGAACAAAAGGTCACATCGCATAAACAAACTCATAACAAAAGATTACAGATAAAGCTAAATAACTTAATAAATCCTACATCCATCATAAACACTACAATATCCATTTACAAAGGTAACATCCATGTATCCATTAGTATAAGTATAAAAACATCACATGATACAACCATAATAAATCTCTTAAATCAAGAATGGTTACAAGGGTGCATATACAATACATCATCTTTTAATACATTACATGTTCACAATAAATGAAATACAATAAAACCTTCCATATATGTGGGATAAATACATAGTACAAATAATGTCTAAAATACAAGATGAATATCTGGTACAAGCTTCATCTTAAAGATACTGTGAAGAACGAACGTTGATGGGGAACCCAATGGGTGCAGAGCACGTTCCACCCGACCATGTGGGTTTTAGAAAACCCACCCCCAGTGCTCAGAAGTGACAAGGAAGTAACCACGACCATGAATGCCATAAGACTAACTCCAACAAGAAAATCAAAGTACAATAACTCCAATAGCAACAGTATAGATTACATAGATAATGAACGACAATAACAAAGATCCAAACATAATATACACAAAGCCATAAAACACATCATAGATAAACCAAAGGCAATAACCTTAAACACTTGCCAAGTAAAGCCAAAACAACAATCATAACACACTTCCAAGTAAATCCAAGACAACAATCATAAAACACTTCCAAAGGCAACCAAGAAAGCAAAGCACAAGGGCAACTAGTGGAGAGTGTCGTAACATAGCCTACATGGCTTATCCTGGCCCTTCCTCCAACATGAGGCGTCGGACCCCATCTATGGTTATCCTAGCCCTTCTTCCTACTTGAGGCGCTGGCCCCATAGGGTGACTCATGCAAAGCCGTTAACCTCTCATGAGGATGAGATAATGACTTTGCCAACCACAGCCTTCTCAGTCTACCATTAGTCTGCGATAGCCCTAATGGATAGATGAGGTATCCAATATTATCTTATTATGTTATTACTACCCATCCCCCTAAGTTCTATTATTAGGTTTTCACTTGTTAATCTAATTCTTATGTGGGTTATCCTGAGCCACTCTCCCTGGAGACCCCAAAATAGTATCAAAAGCAAGGGTTGTACCATAAAGAAAAAAGCATTAAATCTCAATAAATGACATGAGGCATTTCCCATCTCGTTAAAAGGCACACAACAGAGTCTCAACAAAATCTCGTACAACCCTTTCACAAAAAGATACCAATATCTTGCCACATAAAGAGCACATAAAACAAGGATTATCGACCAACAATAAAATCAAGCATCTGGAAGCCCAAGGTTCACAACATCCATAAACAAGTTCATTAAATCAACTAGGTTCCCACATCGAAAAGCCAAAACCAATAATATAATGGTAAAAGAGAACCCAAACAAATTCACAGGATTTCAACTCAAATCAACATAATAATTTTACACAATAAAAAGTAATTCTTTTTATTCTATTACTAAATCTCTATTTCCACAATAAAATTTTAAAATTAAAATTCGATAATAATTTTTGACATAAATATATAATTTACCTTTTTCCATTAACCATCACAGTTGAAATTCATAATTTCACCATTATAAAAGAAACAATATACATCTTACATTTATATTATATATATATACACATATATACATAACTGCATATATATATAATATTAATACATGTAATATTTTGTTTATTCATTTTTTTTTCATGCCATACTTCTAGGTCATCCCAGTAAAAAAAATAGTAAGTATATATAAATATATATACATATATAATTATATATATATACAATATATATATGTTAAAACAAATATAAATATATCATAAAAAAAGAAATAACATTAATCGCAGTTTTCACTGCCTACACGAAGGACTGCACACAACAGTCCTCATGACTGTTGCGTGCAGTAGTTTCGGACTACTGTGGGCAGTCCCCACTTGCAAAGAGGGGACATGGGGAGGGTACGACCAGTGTCGTCCCTTCCCCTCAACCAAAGCAAATTTCCTTTTTATATATTTTTTTTGTTTGTTAAAAAATATGACCCCCATCCAGCTGATGCATAGGTTCAGCCCCAATACAAAAAAAAATTACATTTCAAAAATAAATTTTAATATTTATATATATATGTATATACATATATATATATATATATTTATATATATACATCATTATATATATATGAATATTTAATCAGGAACAAAATACCATAAAATTGAGAACACATTTATTTCAGATGAAGAAAAATATTTAAATTCATTTATCTCAAAGGGGATAATTTTCCTAAAATAAAATTATAAACACACTCGTCATTTTAAGAGACCCAATTAAATTTCTTTCATTTGTTTGCTACCCTGAAGATTTCTAAAACCCCATAAGATTTCTTTTCTTTTACAGAATAACACATTTATTTTTACTGATTTAGAGAAATTAAAGAAATAGAATGGAATCTAAAGTCCTACGCTTGAAGAGTTGACAAAGCCTTTCTTGAATTCTAAACAACCTTTTTCGAAGAGCTCCACTTTCTTTCTTTAGAACTTCTCCACCAGTTTCCTTGATAAATTCTCTAATCTAAAATTTTAAACCAGAAAAGCCTCTCTTCTAGAACAATGAAAGGGTATATGTAGGATCATGATGGCCCAAAAAGTGGTGATATGATGGGTATTTGTAGGGTATGTGTCTGACAACTTATTTTTTACTGAAAATTGATGAAACAAAAAAGGTTTTTGAAGGAGATCACTGGTAGATTTTGACCCATTCTTCGACGACCGTCCGTCAGAATTATGACGGACGGTCATCGAAAAATGGGTCAAAATATAACAGTGGATTTTCAGCTTTCCACAAATATAAATTATGCTTTAATTTGAATTTAATAAATAATTATTATTCATTTTCTATTTGAATTATGACTAAAGTCCTAATTGATAGGCTGATTGAAAAACATCTATAGCTTTCAAACGGTATCACATTTTTGAATCAAAATATGTACCGCATTCTATGCTTCACATACTATAAGATTAGAAAAAAAAAATTGAATTTCATGAATTTTTGACTAAGTTGAGTGGTTAGACATACGAGTTTTTATATTTTTTAAAAGTTGTAATAAAAAAATCATAATTAATTATTTACTTGAAAAAAAATTACAAAAAATATGTATCACATCGAGACATGAGTCCTCTACTTATATATAAAATCTTATATCAAAATATTATTATTTCATTGTGGTTCGGTGGTGAGACAGACTCCTACTTATTTTTTCCCTAAAATTTAAGTACTACTACATTGAAATTTCAAATTTTCACCAAATAGATTTTTATTTTTTTTAAATAAACCTAGTAGTTTATAAACTACATTCAATTTTCTATAGATTCTATTCTTACATATTTTTGAAATAATATAGATAACTTATTCAAAATTTTACGTCAAGTTGCCTAATTTTGATTTTTCTGAGTTTTTGCCACTTAAGGGCCTATTTTTTCCATGATGATCCTGCACATATTGGAAAAATAGATAAATTCTACAGAGAAAACAAGAAAGGGTCCAATTTCTAGAACTCAATATTTTCTTTGAAGCTTCTGTCAATCTTCCCGTGAACGAAAATCTCACAATTTTGCTATTAAATAAAAGATATCTTCTTTTTCGAAAACACTATAAATCAAAATTAAAAGAAGTTTTCTATTTCATTACCAATTTTTCAAGAAAAAACTCAACATTCATTGGTCCTTTTCTTCTTTTCTTTCTTTTCTTGATTTTTTTCTATTCAAACAACACTTTTTGTTTTAATTTTGATTTTTGCAAATTAAACTTGCAATTCACACAATTTTAATCATTTAATTATTTATTTCATTAATTATCCTCAACATGCTATTTTAATTAATTTATCTAAACACCAATTTTAAATAATTTAATTTACACCTTTCAATAAATTACATGGCTTTTTAATATAAGACTTTTATATTTTAATGTAAACTATTCCAATAATCTTATCAACATTTATTAACATCATTTAATTATTTAAATTACATCATACTATACACCAATGTATAAATAAATATCAAAAGTACAGTCGCACAAAACAACTATAATAAAATGCAAAAATGACAAAGGCCAAAGACACACAATACCACTAAACATAAAACAGGTTGGCAAAATTGGAATGGGGTGACTTCCTTGTCATCTTTGTTTCAACTTCATGCCCGTTGGGTTAATTTGATGCTCGTCCTGTCCTGCCAAAGTAGGTGGAATCGAGACTCTGTCCTACAATTCCTGCATACAAACAAGGTGTGTACAACATGTATATATATATATTCAAATACATCACATCATGAGAAGGAATTGCAGCGTAGCAGGGCACTCACAAACGAGTGGTACTACACTGTCCCCTCACCAAAGCTATAATTACAATTACAACATCAAGTATAAAATAACATTGCTAAACTAAACTGATCACATCATATCATCATAAAATGATTACTAATCCACTGCATCACAATATACTACTGAAATCAGATTAAACATCACCCAACCAAATGTAACCATAATGTCATATTATAATATCCATGTCATCAAATAAAACAGAAAAATCAAGCAGTCTAAACTATTCAATCCAATAATCCAACCAACAAATAGTAACTAAAAAAGTCTCAAAGTATCAAGCAAAACCATAGGAAAATAACAAGTCCAGACAACAACATGAGGGGTATTACAGTGACAACTTGTTGAGAGATGATTTTTCTTTTTCTTTTTTTTTCTGAAATCACATTTATTTGTTGCTCCCTTACATTTCAATTTCTATAGTGTTCTTTGTGTTTTACTGCTTGTCTTTTGGCTATTAATTATTGTGATATCAAAATGCATAACATTTGTCTGTCTGATTCTTCTTAGTAAAAATAATAATCAAAACGCATATAACATTTTTCTTGGAATTTGGGTTTATAGTTGCACCAAGTGCATTTGCTTGGAATTTTAAGGGAAAATTTCTAGTGGTATGTAGGATACGAAATATTTCTAGCCATAATCACTCCAACCATAATATCTCTAGCCATAATATCTCCATCCATAATCGTTCCCTAACTCCTCTCCTTTGCATTAATTTTTGTTGAATATTTACTAGCCTTTTTACATTTTTCCACTGCGTGAATCTAGTTTAGTTTTTAACTTTAGATTTTACTTTTAGTTTTAGTTTCTATTTTTTAAAAGTTTTAAATTAGATTAGATTTTTATTTAGTTAGATGATGAATTTAGATTTAGATTTAATTAGATTAAGATTAATTTCATTTAAATTTAAATTAGTTTTAGATTTTAAATTTAGATTAGTTTTAGATTTTAAATTTAGTTTTTTAGATTTTAAGTTTAGATTTTAAATGTAGAGTTTTAGATTTTAAATTTAGATTTTTTTTCTTTAGATTTTAAATTTAGATTTACATTTTTTTTGGATTTTTAAATTTAGATTTTTAGATCTAGATTTTAAATTTAGATTTAGATTTTTTTTTATTTAGATTTTTAGATTTTAAATTTAGATTTTTTTTCTTAGGTTAGAATAATTTTATTATTTTTTATTAGTTAGATTAATGTTAGATTTCATTTTGGTTTAATTTTAGTTTTGTGGCTAACTTTGTTAATTTGGCTTTTTTATAGGTTTGAATGTTCAAGACTTGAAAGCTTTCATTTGT
Organism: Sequoia sempervirens; assembly: GCA_007258455.2. Classification (NCBI taxonomy): domain Eukaryota; kingdom Viridiplantae; phylum Streptophyta; class Pinopsida; order Cupressales; family Cupressaceae; genus Sequoia; species Sequoia sempervirens. Next base: position 157,394,165 of record VDFB02000008.1, read on the forward strand.
TAAAGATTGGAGGTTAAAATTACTAATCATGCTTTGCAGGGCTCTTCCTTTAGGTTGCTTTATCTTAAATGTTTTTTTCACATAGAATGATTAATGGGTGTAAAAAGAACTTCAGTGTTTGATTTGACATCATAAGCAGGGTTAAAATTAACTAGTGCTTGCATTATCTTGTGGTTTACATCTTGTCTTTGGATGCATATGCTCTTCTCTAGCACCACTTGTGATCTTCTGAATCAAAAGCATTCCTTTGATATTTTGTACAACCACCCACACATTTGGTTTTGGAATTAAAATGAACCTCATGTGAGTGAGGCAAAGGCATTGTGTATGCTCTCTCCTTGCGCTTTGTGCGATCTGGGAGAAAAAAAACAAGACGCTTCCTTTCTTTTGTATACCTTTTTTTAGAGGTCCTACCACCTCTCTTTGAAAGGTGGGAATGACCCAAGTGGTAACAATTTAAATCCAAGCTCTTTCGCACCACTATATAAAAAAATGTGCTTGTGATGAAAGTCATTAAGCAATAGGTGTGGATGTGTCATATTGACAAGTGCCACCCTCAATAGCCCCATGAGCTGTACATTAAAATCCTTTCTTAGGAAGGGATTGGGATTCCTCTTGATTAACCATAATCTTGAGCTAATCTTGCTGCATGTATGGCCACCTTGAATGAATTCCCAAGCTAAGAACCAATTTTTTTATTGGCTAAAAACCTTTTATATGCTCGTTGATTGCAAGAGGTCAGACCTCTGAAGCCTTCCCATGTCTTCACTATTCAAGTATAGAGGAAAAAATTCCTCTTTGGGGAATTGAGACTTGGTGTGCCTGAGAAGTGAGTGTTATGTAAGAGGGAGCTAGTGCCACCAAGTCTCTAGTTGTCTGCCTTGTTTAAGTGGCTAGAGAAATCCAAGTGGGAATATCAACCAGTGGTTTCCTTGCCAACCCTAGGATTGTGCATGTTGTCTATGAGTGTTTTCATCTTGAAATCAAACTTTTTCACACCAAAGATCAAACTCAAAACATTGTGTTTTATGTGTGTGTCTTTCAAACAAACAACCAAACAAAACTTACACCTAAAAATTGCAACACTTCACAGCTTTAGACTAAGCAACACTTTCAAACAAAATAATCAAAATCAGGTCAAACTCTTTCCAAAATTAGATTCAAAACCTTTGAGATCCATTTTCATACCAACTTCTTACTGTGATTCCTGTCTAAAACTAGAAACTTGCTCAATTCACCTTGCATATCATCATTACATTATTAGGTCACCATTTTAAGTACCTTGCTTCCTCATTACTTGCATACCCCAACATCACATTAGGTTTCCTTTTCAGACTTTTAGGCTTGGCACCTTGTGGATTTTAGATAGAGGAACTATCTATACCTTGGCACAAATTATTGCTTCAACAAATGATTGTCATTTGACCAAGTCACTTTTTAATTTAGTCCTTTATCATTTTTGTGATAATTTCCTACTCACAAGTCTAGTTGGGAAACTCACCTTGTCACTCTTTTCACTTGTCCTAGAAAAAGGCCATTTGACAATCCTATTTGAAACATTGGTTTACCCTTGGATAGTTAGTGATCCTATTCTTACATCTTTCAAAAGTGTTTAATTCCTCAAGTTCACTATAGGTATACATCACCTCTTAGTCATTTGAATCCTTCATACCACAATATTTTAGACCTAAAAGATAATTTTCATACATTCTAGACTTCATAATATCCAACATTATCATTATCACTTTTAGTCTTGTTGCATACATTAGACATCTTCCATCCTTAAGATACCAAAAATACCAAAAAAATAATTTCATACATTTAGGCATACCATATTTCAAAAATACTAAAAACATAATCTTAGTCTCATACCTTCCACCTTTATTTTGAGCAAGTCTTATATGGTTGAAACTAGATTGCAAAAGAAATGTCAAGCAATGGATCTCCTTCATGATGATGAGGACCTTTACAATTACACTAGCACCCTCAACTTTTACAATACTGACTAATGATCCTCACAACAAATGAACCTTTATAGTCATGACCATGTCAACTTGGGGGCCATTTTATAAGCAACCAAAGACAATAAATTCGTTTTGAAAAATTCCTTGTTAGAGACCAAGATGGAAATGTGTTCATAGAAGAAGTAGAGGTTGCTGCACAAAATCCCGAAGTAGCCCTCTTGTGGACTAAATTGTCATGTTCAACCCTCAATGATATTTAGCCAAACTATTACATGAAGGAGTTAAACTACCTCAAGGATTTGATGTCAATACCTTACGAGCAGCAACGTCACCCAAGAACAACACACAAACAAGCCAAGGAAAATATACACCACAACCTAACACTTCCATATCCATTAGAACAATAACCCAAAGTACCACAACTACCAACACTTCATCCATCTTTGTGATACAATCTATGTCACAACCCATGACACAAACCACATCACAACCATTATTCACAACGCAACCCTTTGTCTCAACATTTATTCCCTTTGGGTCATCATCTAAAGCCATAGGGGCATCCACATCTAACATCCTTGGTAGACCTAAGGCAAGAAGGGTTCTCATCCAAGGACCTCAACCAAACACAAACACCATGTCACAAGCTCCTCATGTCAATACAAACACCTTGAAAGGACAAAACATGAATACCCCACATAGTCAAAATACAAACACTTCACATGGTTATAATCCTTTTCAACAAGGACAAGGATCACAAATGACACAACCTCTTCACATATCATATGGCTACACACATGGATTTTTTTTGACAACCACAATATACATGGACAACACACCTGAAAAATGAAACATAGCTCAACCACTTCTCACATCCCAACTTACACATCACACATTCATACTCATGAAAACAATCAAAATCAACCACACACGCACAATGTTCTGAACCAAAACATGTCATCTCAACAAAACATGGGACCACACAACACAAATATGGAACGTCATAACATTGTTTCCAACAATCCCATAATAGATGCATTGACTACCCAGTTGGCTGCCCTACAAAAGCAAGTGGAAGGGATGCAAGTGTAAAAATAGAATACATACTCATCACATGATTTACATCCTTACCCATATGACACTAGTATATACATACCTCCTTTCCCTCCTGGGTATATTATCCCTACTTTCACCAAGTATAAGGGAAAGAGAAATCCTATCGAGCACATACAATAATTCACCACTGCTTGTGTGGATGTCACATACGATCACTCCTACCTTTTGAGACTCTTCCCTAGAAGTCTTACGGGGCTAGCACTTGAATGGTTTTCACTAATACCTAAGGGGTCTATAAAGTCATGGGAAAACATCACCAATACATTCATAGAGAATTATGCTTATAACATTGAAAATGATGCCATGATTGCTACATTATTCCACTTGACATAAGGTGAAGGAGATCCCTTTATTAATTTCTTCCAATGATGGTGTAGTATGGTGAGTTGATGTCCTATCGAGATTCCTAAAAAAAAAAAAGATGGGCATGTTCATAAAAAACCTCAAGCCAAAGTTGAAACACCCTCTACAAGTACATTGTTGTGTCACATTTGCAAACTTAGTTGAGAAAGGCATAACACTTGAAAAAGTCCTAATCACCCAAGGTGAACTTACATATGGAAACAAAAACACACACAACCAATAGACCTCTAACGACAAAAGCAATTTTTGGTCCTACAATAAGAATTTAACAAACGATGAATTCGTAGACGTGAAAGATGTGAACAAAAAAAGACACACATTGACTCTTAAAGAACCCAACATGAATGACAACATGGCTAACATGGTACAAAATACTCAAGAATGGGGACTTCTAAGACAACCAAAGCAATACCCATGAAGAAAATAGACCGCTTTACTGGAACCAATCGAATTTTTCCTAAAGAACCTAGTACAATCAAATGTCATACAACTCCAAGAACCCCAACCATACGACCCAGGATAGTTCAAACCATCTTGGTGGGATGAAACCTTTTTGGCCTACCACTGCATCAAAGGGCACAATAACTTGTCATGTCATCAATTGAAGAACATAATCCAAGACCTAATTGAAAATGGTACCATAGAATTCAAAGGACAACAACAAACTTCTAATCAATACCATACAATCTTTAAGAATCTACTATAGTACCATGGTTCAGGAAACCCCTCCAGCTTAGGTTGAAAGACATAAAATCAGGCCAATTATACCAGGACTACATTTGATTACTCAAAGATAATTTATCACCTCCATGTCATCGATGACCATATCAACACAATCACCATTAAAAATTTTCCTAAATGCACCATCACTACCTGTCGGGCTAAGGTTACTTTAGATTTGTTCCTTCTTTATAGTAGCCACAATCCAAAGACTAATATAATCTTGTTAACCAATTGGACAAGACACCTTCACATATTTATATCCTTGAGCTGTTATGCCTATCACCTAAATGAAAAGCTATCCTCGATAAGGATTTGAAGGAAACCTCCATTCCTACCAACCTGAACATCAACTGATTTGAAGCCATGGTTGGATACTTGGCCAATTCACTCCATGTCTCCTTTTTCAAAAAAACTACTCTACACAAAATTATAACCATAACAACCCATTGCACCTTGAATTATTTGTCCATCAATACAAGGTCAGATTAGTCCTAGTAGATGGCAGAGCTAGACTGAACATTTTCACCTTAAAATTGGTCAAGGAATTGGGCTATTCTAAAGCATGTGTAGACACAACCAAAAGTATTGTAATCAAGGCCTATGATGATGGAGAACACTCTTCCAACCTGCATGTTATCACACTCCCTATTGATAGTTGTACCTGTAGTTATGGACACCACATTTTAGGTCTTGGATCTTGAACTTCCATACAACCTTCTCCTCGATAGACCCTAGATTCATGCCATTAAATTTGTGCCTTCCACTTATCATCAATGCTTTATTTTTTTGTATAATGGCACCGAAGTCACGATCATTTGTGATCTCGATCCCTTTTAATATTACACTAATTTAAGGGGAGTTCCCAAACACTAAGTTACCATCAATCGAGAAGCTTTCGTATCCACTTCATCTAGTTATGTTGATTCCTCCACCCTCGTTAAATCATCCATATCTAGAACCCCATCTATCAACCCCAAAATCAAGATCCAAGACAAAGGTTGTGGCGAGTATAAAATGAATACTACTTGTTGCATCACAAAGCTACTTAAATCTCCCAAGTCTTATGGTAGGCCTTGCTTCAAGATAGAACCCAAAGTTGTCATTAAAGTTCCCCCCACCACCACTTTCACAAGCTGGGAAGAGTTAAACAAAGAATACATTGAGGAAATTTTAGCATGGATTTACAAAAATGAAGAAGATCTATTACCGCTACCAATAGAACAATATGGAAAAGATTTTGCACCCATGAAACAAAAGGGTTATTATGGAATCAATGGACTTGGTATACATAACAATGGAATGAGAGAACCCTTGATGCCTCTTAAGCAGTTGAAGAACTTAGAGTTAGGGTTCATACCAATTAATATTGGCACTCCAAGTACTAAGGTGCTTTCAAATAAGGATGTGAGTGCTTTGGAAGACATTGAGACATTTTAGGATTCTACTGACATCTATAATGGTGACACCGACTCTAATGAATATGAGTGGGACTCTTGCACCACTAGTGATTATGAGCTTGATCATGTCTTTCATGAGTTTGACATACCTTGCCCATCCTTTACCAACCTCATGGATATCAATATTCATGTTGACTCCTTTCATGAACCTAACCCACCCAAGACCACAAATGGAAGAGCATGGATAGAATCCTTTTTTTTAACCCCAATAATACCCCGTTCTTTACCTATACGTTGCTTCCCCATCCTTCACTAACATTGATGATGGAATCTCCCTTGTTTACCAACAATTGATTGATTGGGATGAACAAGATCCACCTACCTTGGACATATTTGAAAATGATGAGACCATTGCTAAATTTATGGGACTATGAGAGGGCATACCACATGGGGACCATAAGGTTGGATTCACTATATATCTTAACACTGCAACATATTTTAGTGAGACTAGCCCACCCTGTAGTCATAAAAATGACAAAAATAAAATAAAAAAAGAATGGTCTTTAGGTGAAAACCACAAGGTGCCTTTTGACCAAGCAAAACTAAAAATAATGGACTTATCTGAGGGTGAAAACCTCTCTGAGGCACTCGATGATGGAGGGTTGGAATTTCTCCCTATCAATCAAGAGATATTTTCAATTTCAATTGAAGATGTAATAAAATTCAACTCCGGTACTTTAGATAATCCTAAGACTGATCTCTTTGCAGCATCCCTGACAGAAGAGGAAAAACTAGAATTTCAAGCATTTTTCATGGAATGCCAAAATCAATTTTGCATGGTCTTATGTTGATATGTTAGGGTTGGAATCCAATTTTTTCCTACATCATCTACCATTACATCCAAATGCAAAGCTGGTCAAACAAAATCTTAGAAAAATGCACCCTCCAATAACTATGTTGGTCAAAGTTGAACTTAAGAAATCATTGGATGTTAGTTTCATAAGACCTTTTGACTATGCAGACTGGATCTCAAACCTTGTACCAGTGACCAAACTGAATGGATAAATTTGTATCCATAAATATTTCCAAGACTTGAACAAATCATTTTCAAAGGATGACTTCCCACTCCTGAATATAGACATCACAGTAGACCTAACAACTAGCTATGAGATATTGTCCCTCATGGATGACTTCTTGGGATATGATTAGATCCATATTTCCCCTGAAGACCAACACAAGACCACATTTACCTATCCATGGGAACATACTAATGGAATGTCATGCCTTTCGGACTAAAAATGCATGCACAACCTATCAAAGAGCTATGGCCACCATATTTCATGATCTCATGCACACATTGATGGAACACTATGTTGATGATATTTTGGAGAAATCCTTGACATATGCTAATCACTTAAGAGTCTTGGACAAGATTTTCAAATGGCTAAAATAATATAAGGTTCACCTAAATCCCAAGAAATGCGTCTTCGGTGTGACATTAGGAAAGATTTTGGGATACATTGTTCTCATTGAGGCATTGAAGTAGACCTAACAAAATTCAAAGCAATATTAAAAATTCCTCCACCTAAAGGAATCATTCAACTCTAAATGCTACAAGGTTGACTCCAGTCTATTAGATGCTTCATCACACAACTTGTAGATAAATGTCAATCTTTTTAGTATTTGTTATGCAAGGGAGTTCCTTTTATTTGGACAGACATGTGTGAGGCATCTTTTCATCAGATTAAAGAGTACCTCTTGATGCCTCCTATCCTGATGCCACCTATTGATGGAAAACCCCTAATTTTGTACATCTCAGCCACTATATCTACACTATGGACATTGTTGGCTCAAAATGACCATGAGGAAAAGGAATGCACAATCTATTATATTAGTCACACTTTGGTGGGATACAAGCTTAACTATAGTCTAACTGAATGTGCTTGTCTTGAAAAGATTTTCACTACTCAAAAGTTGAAACATTACATGTTAAACCATTAGAATAAGCTTGTGGAAGACATAGATCCTCTGAAATATCTACTCAATGGGGTGGCATTAATAGGATGATTGGCTAAATGGGTCGTGATACTTAATGAATACGATTTTTAGTATGGGGAACATAAGGAAATAAAAGGACAAGCCATCACTCACCAACTAGCAGACATGCCCACACAATCTGATCACCCTTTCGTTTCATATTTTCCTGATGAGTCAATATTCACACTAGTGATGGGAGTAACATGGAAATTATATTTTAATGGCTCACATACTAATCATGGATCAAGTGTAGGTATACTATTTGTTACCCCTCAAGGTGATACAATCCCTAAATATTTCAAGATAGCCTTCTCATGCACGAATAACATTGCAAAGTATGAAGCCTTGTTAACAGGATTGTGTATGGCAATAAAATAGAAAATCAAGAGTCTACAAGTCTTCGATGATTCACAATTGGTCATTTGATAAGTCAACGATGACTATGATACTAAGGATGAGAAATTGACACAATACAAATGAATAGTTAATGGGTATGTGCAGGATTAGACATGGAAAAAATAGGCTCTTAAGTGGCAAAAAATTCAGTAAAATTAGACTTAGGCAACTTGACGTAAAAATTTGAATAAGTTATCTATATTATTTTAAATATGTAAGAATAGAATCTATAGAAAATTGAATGTAGTTTCTAAACTACTAGGTTTTTTTTTTTTAAAATCTATTTGGTGAAAAATTGAAATTTCAATGCAGTAGTACTTAAATTTTAAGGAAAAAATAAGAATTAGGTGTTTGTCTGACCACTGTAATGACAATAAAATGATAATATTTTTAATAATATTTTAGATATAAGTAGATGACTCATGTCCTGATATGATGCATACTTTTTGTAATTTTTTCTATGTAAATAATTAATTATGAATTTTTTATTACAACTTTTTAAAAATATAAAAACTTGTATGTCTAACCACCTTAACTTGATCAAAACTTCATGAAATTCATTTTTTCTTTTTAATCCTATAGCATGCAAAGCATAGAATGTGATGCATGTTTCGGATTCAAAAAATGTGATACCGTTTGAAAGCTATATATGTTTTTCAATTAGCCTATCAATTAGGACTTTAGTCATAATTCAAATAGAAAATTAATAATAACTATTTATTAAATTCAAAGTAAAGCATAATTTATATTGGTGGAAAGTTGAAAATCTCCTTTAAAAACCCTTTTTTTCATTAATTTTGGATAAAAAAAGTCATTAGCCACATACCCTACACATACCCATCATATCACCACTTTTTGGCCCATCATGATCCTACACATACCCTGATAGTTTCAAGTAGTACTTTGCAGACATCTCCTCTTTCCAAGTACCAAATGTTCAAAATAAAGTTGTAGATGCCATGACCACTATTGGGTCTCTTTTGGATATTCCTAACAATATGTCACAATATGAGTTCTTAGTGGAATAGTTGTTGGTCCCCACATTTGATGTCACTGAGTCCAAGATGGTATGTGAGCTTCTTGTCCCTAATTCCCCATGGTACTAGGATATCTATGACTACTTACATTCCCAGACCCTACCACTTGACCTTTCCAACAATCAATGCAAGTCCTTCCTCTGCAAAGCCACTCACTACACCATCATCGATGATACCTTATATAGAAGTAGTTTTGAAAACACCTTACTCAAATGTCTCAACACTAACAAAGCACAAACTACCTTATGCGAAAGTATATGTAGACCCCATTCTAATGGTCTAGCCCTAGCTAAAAGGATCATGCGACTAGGATACTATTGGCCTACAATGGAGCACAATGCCTATCACTTTGTGCAAAAATGTTGATAGTGTCAGATACACAGGGACCTCATTCATGCACCTGCATAGGAGTTGCAACCTATCACTTCACCATGGCCCTTTTCCCAATGGGGACTTGACTTTGTAGGAAAAATTCACCCCACCTCATCAAATTCCCATAAATTTATCATCACTACCACTGAATACTTCACGAAATGGGTTGGAGCCATCCCTTTGACATACATTACCGGTAAACAAATCTCTAAGTTCATCCTCAATTACATCATATGACAGTATGGTGTCCCTCAAACCATCATCACTGACAATGGTTGTCCCTTCAAAAATCAGACCATATTACCCTCAAGGTAATGACCAAGTTGAGGCATCCAATAAGACCATAATCAAAATTCTTAAAAAGACTATCAATGACACTGGTCGTGATTGGAACATTCAGCTTAACCCTACCCTATGGGTGTATTGCATGAGAAAATGCACACCCATTGGAACCACTCTATTTTCCCCAGTCTTCGGTTCAAAGGCTATCCTTCCTATCAAGGTTGAAGCTCCCTCCCTCTGAGCCTCCATGAAAGGGCTTATTGATGATGAGGAATATTGTATATCCTAGTTGCATGAGTTAGAATTGCTTGATGAATGCAGAAAGAGGGCCTTGACTCATCTACAAGCATATCAAAACTACCTTTTCCACAGTTACAATAAAAAGGTTTTGATTAGACACTTTGATATCAGTGACTTAGTGTTGATGGAGAATCCAAAAAATAAAGCAAAACATGAGAAACCCAACAAATTCAAGCCCAACTGGTTGGGTCCATATGTCATAACAACATCTTTTGGTTTAAGCATCTATCAGTTGTCCACACTTGAAGGGGAACCTCTAGCTGAGCCTATCAATAGTTTACACCTGTGCAAGTTCTATACAATGTAGCTTTAGAGAGCCATGCTAAAACCATAAAAATATATTATTTTTTTTGAAAAATACAAAAAAATTGTTACCTTGATGAAAACCTGGCAAACAGGCATCTTGATGACAACAACGAAAAATCATGAAAATAGTAAAGAGAAATAATCCAACCAATAGTGAAAACCACTTCGGTGGCACTTTAGATAAGTACCATGGTGAAAACCTAGTAAACAGGCACCATGTGTAGTCAGTCTTTACTCCATCATCTACTATCACTATACCTAGTCTTCCACAATAATGCCTTAACATTCCATCATCTCCCATTTGACATCCATCATAAGGCTTGGTCATCTTTATCATGACTTTCAAGTGGTTGACATCTTGTGTCCTTTCTCCTCCATCTTCCATCCATAATACACCCCTATCTTGATGGTTAAACCTAGACGTGACTGGGGGAACATTTCCTAACAGCAGGGTTTATTGGATTCTACATTGATCACTCGAGGTTCAAATATTAAAAAAAGACAAAAAATTAGATATTCCCAAAAAGACAAAAAAAGAAAATATCCCCAAAAAGACAAAAAAATCAAATATTCCCAAAAACACAAAAAAAATCAAATATTCCCAAAAAGACAACAAAAAGTTGTGAAAACTCCAAAAAAACAAAAAAAAAATCAAAACATGTCAAAAATACAAAAACATTCAAAAAATTCCCAAAAACAAAGTTAGAATCCATTAGGTCAGTCTTTGTCATTATTGAACTAAGTTGCCTTTGCGACTGGATGTAGGCAAGGAAATTTTTCGATGTTCCCCTGAGGCATTAGGTCAAGTTCTTTAGGTGTGGTCAAATAAAATCATGATTTAGTCCTTAGTCAAATAAAAAAAAAGTCAAAGTCAAGTCCTGTCGAACTACATTGCCTCTACGATTGGATGTAGGCAAGGCCATCTATCTATGTGTCCCCGAGGCATTAGGTTAGTCCTTTAGTTAGACATGACACATTCCTTAGTCAAATAACACAAAATTTGAAGTCAATTCTTGTTGAACTACGAGGTCTTTGCGCATTGATATGTAGGCAAGGCCATCTATTAATGAGCCCTTGAGGCCACCTAGGTTGGTCCTTTAGGGTTCATCGTGTTAGTCAAATAAGTCAGACATAGTCAAACTCAAGCACAAGACAATCCTTTGAACATCAACATTCAAATCACGAACCAACAAACAATATAGTACAATCAGTCATCAAGTCAAAAATTAATCAAATTGCCTAAACAATGTCAACTTAGTCACTTTATGGTCCCCTTCAAGATGTGTCCTTCTTGGAACTAGACCCCGTCAAAATGTCATTTTCCTCTTTAGGATGTGTCTTTCTTGACGATAGGCTCTGTCACATCATCATTGAACTTTTCAAGATCTTTCCTTCCTGATGACAGGCATCAACAAACCATCAAAACTGTCAAACTATCAAATTGTCAGAACTGTCAAACTATTAAGCAATCAACCTTTTTCAAACAAATATTGGAAAACACATTGAATGGTTGTTGATTTTTCTAGTCTATTTTGTCTTATCTTTTTTTTTTTGGCTCTTGTTCATGTTACTAGCTACGTTGAGGATGTCCCATGAAGGATTTAGAGGTACGATGATGTCTCGTGACCTATTTTTCCTTGATTGCTATCTTTGGTGTGTCTTGACAAAAAGACTGGGGCAACTTAACCCTTAATATGAGTTAGGAAATTCCTTGTCTGTGAATATTTGTTTTTCACAAGTGGATGACCTTGCACACCTTGATCTATGTCCTATCATGGTTTTTGTTGTCCATTTTTCACATTTTACCACCCAATGATGATTATGCAATGCATATTATGTTATTTGGAAAAATATTGAAGTATTCCTTTTTTGTCCTTACATCCCTATCTTTCGCGTTAACATTTCTTGTCTTCCTTAATCCTCTAGTCCTCTCATCCATTTCAAGACCACACTTGTGTCCTTTGTGTGTGCAAGTGTTTTTACTTACTCTATGATGCAAAACTAAATGAAATGCAACAAGGAAAAATGAAAAACAAACAATCAAGATTAGGCCTAGTTGAATTCAAACAAAGCACAAGCAAAAGGAACTTTTTACCTTGTTCAAATTAATGGTTGGGTTGGCCCTTGTTGATGCTTGATTGTGTGCTCCTTTTTTGGAAAAATTTCTTAAATCTTAAAGCTCTAAATGATGTTGAAGTGATGAGGAATGCAAAGGAGGATGTGGGTATGTGAGTAGATGCAATATGGAGGCTCAAAATGTTGCAACAATGGTGATGGATTGATGAGTTGAAAAAATGGCTAAGTGTATGTGCTTGTGTGATTACAAAAGTGGATGGTAAAAATGGAGAATTTTCCTTCATTTTTAGGGGAAGTGCCTCTAAAGCAATGGAGGGACATGATTGATAAATAGTGGAGGAGATCAAGGGTTGGGGTGAGTTGAAAACTCACAAGCCCTCACAAACTGACATGTGGCAAACGACATGGAAGAGAAGGGATGAGGTGGAGATGATATGGAGGTAATTTGATGTACCTAGGGAATGGACAAGATCTCCTCATAAAGGAGGTCCTTGTCCACATGTGCCTTGAGAGTACATGTGAGGAATTAAAAATTACTCACAAATCCTCATGGGGATGAGAGAAGGAATTTAAAATTCCTTAACATGCATTGAAGGAATAAATGTGAATTAAAAATTCACATAGGGAAGGGGATGCCTTCTCCAAATAGATAAAGCATTTAATGTAGGTTGACTAAGGACACATGCCATAAATTGCATGAAGATTAGGTTAGCTTAATTAGGTGATTAAGGTTGTGCAAATGTGGGATTAGGCAGGCTAATGACAGATTAAGGGCAAGTGGGAGATTATGGAGGATGTGACCCTAATGATGATTATGGGTGTGCACATCCTAATCACAGATTAATTAGATTAATCTAGATTAAAGAGGATTATGGAGGATTGACATGAGGAGAGAGAAGAAAATGAATTAAAAATTGATTTAATTCATTTGGGATAATGACTAAATTAAATAAATTGGTCTATTTATTTAATTTAGAGATGAATAAGGTAAGGCATTTGATTGATTAATTAAATACCTTAGGAGACATTAGGATAAAGGGAAATATTAATCAAACAATAAATTATTTAATTAATATGGCTAAGGGATGCAAGATAGAGGAATGCAAGGGTGAATTTGACCATATAGGAGTGGTTAAATTTAGGTGTCTACATTTTTCCCCTCTTTGAAATACTATTAGAATAACAGTGTTTCGAAGAAAAATAAAACAAAGACAACTTGATAGAAGAAAAGAATGTTAAATGATGTCCCGATATCATAGGAGAATGGATAGGAAGGAAGAATGAAGGAATATGGTAGGGTATGCCCCCTCGAGAGGGCAGATGGGGAAAAAAAGGGGCCCTAGATGACTTCCTGATATGAAGAAACAGAGGGTACCACATGATAGAGCATGAAAAACCATGAAGAATGGCTTTTGAACGATGAAAAATAGGTGAACGGGGTGCAAATGGTAGCCCTCAGAAGAAAGGTTAATTAAAGGGTAGAAATTACCCAAAAATTAAGAGGCTAACTAGGGTAAAAAATAAATATTATAAATAGTAAATTTGAGAAATTACTATTCACGTAATTCTCATTTGCACACTTCGCATTCTGTGATTCGATGAGAGAGAAAGTGAGTGTGACAAGGATTGCTAGAAAGATGAGTGATGAGGAGTTGATCGGTGATGACAAGCTGATCCACCAAGGCCAGGAGGTGTGACTATACTACCACAAGTGCGTGGTACCCCACTAGGTAGGATTATGATCCCAACTTTGTGATTTCAATTTAAATTTCATGCACATGTTTAATTTTAGGATGGGTAGACTAGGGTATAGACTCGCCATGGAAGGGTGGATTTTCCCTTCCGATAAGGAACATTTGGCCATCTTGAAGATTAGTGAGGAAAGGGGAAGACTCGTTTACCGTAGGGGTGGGCACATGAAGAGAGGGGTGATTGCAAAATCACCTCTTAGAAAAGGGAAAACCTGCACAACGCAAGGGCAGGGAAGAACCAAGATAAGTGATTGTGAAATTTCCAAAAATGGAAAAGGGTAGAATTGAATTCACCCAAAAGGGGAATATGCGGATGCGAATCCACCCGTTGAGGGAAATGGTGAATGTGAACTCGCCACTCAGGAGGAAAAATACATAGGGGAAATTGTGAAATTTCCCATGGGGGAAAATGGTGAATGTGAATTCGCCTCAAAGGGTGATGCAGTACAAAGAGGAAGATAACTCACTTTCACAAGACTCAAAACATCCTTGACTGTCCTATCAATTAGGACTTCACAAACCCTTGTTTTCAATATAAAAAAATAAAGAATAATGCATAAACCACTTATTGATTATTCAAATCACCTTAGAAAACATCCAAAAGTGTTTCCCAAATCTTTTCTTCAACCCAAACAACTAAATTAAAAGACCTTTTCAAACAAACTGTCTTAAATCAACATTTAGGTTCTTTAGACCACACCAGCACCCAAGTATACAAAACTCAAGACCATTTATATTTATGGATGCCTCAAACAAGTATAAAAATGTTTTCATTACATGATGAAAACATTCCCCAACCTTTATCCATGAACTTTCAACAAACTTATATTCAAACCCACATATTTCTGCCTTCAACTAGGTGACTGTGATAATAGGGCAATGAGTTTACAAAGATCTCAAACTTACAATATACCAAACCAATTCACTGAATGGAATCTTATTCCTCCTAACAACCCTTTAAATTCAATACAACTCCTAAAGGGTTCAAGAACCATGAAAAACCTGATAAAATCTCACTGTGTGCAGCCTTTGACAAGTCCTTTTCATGGTTTTTAGACTTAGGCTTATTGATTTGGATATCACCAATCTCAAAAATTCTTAACCATTGTTTGGAACACATGTAATATATTTTTCTCAAACTTAATTAAACATCAAAAATCCATTTTCAACAATATTTCACCAAATTCTAAACTCTAGCTTCTTGAAAACTCTGTATTTATAGACTATGTATAGAACACCAGTCTCTAACTTTGTTTCTTCACACTTTAACTTTATTCATTTTCTCCAAAACCAATGAAATGTGAAAGGAAATGTATAGAAGATTAATCTCACAAAAAAAAAGGGGATTCCATATGATATTAAAGGAGAGACATAATTTTCAATACCATTTCTTACCCCAATGAGGGTTTCTAATTGTGAGCACCAAATTTCAAATATCTTGCACAAATCTAAACCAATTTACATGTGAAAAAAATAAAATGGGAGGTGATTGAGTCCTTTGCTACTTAAAATATAAAATAAACCATTCCTAGCCCGTACAAGGTTGTACTCAGCCAATAAACAAAGAAATTATGAAGAAAAATTGCATAAATTTGTGTTTTCTATTGATCAAAATAATTCATACAATCACCCACACCTCTCCAAACATACAAAATTCCTTTTATAGGAATTCACAACTAACTCATCAACTTCTACCTAATTTCTAATGACCTATCAATGCCTCAAACCAATATAACCTTTCATATTCCATATGTTGCTTTGTTGCAACTTTTCATTTTTTTCCAATTTATGACAACCTTTGACATATTTTACATTTTTTTTCCAAAACATGACATAATGAACTCCTAATGCCTTAAATGGCCCTTGAGAAATGTTAAGACATCAAAAATTGATCAACCTTCAATAATTTCCAAAAGGAGACATAATTTTGCAAAGGTGCTCCTGCACCAGAGGAAAAGATGGGCGGATTCGCGCCTGAAAAAGAAAGGGGCGGGTACGCTTGAAAAACAAGTGAACCCACAAAAGGAAGACATAGGGGTGAACATTCTAGATGGATAGGCAAATGCATTGGGAAAGGGAAATGGGAAAAATAGTATTGCATAGAGGTGAACTCACCAAATCGGGGCAAGGATGAAAAAGACAAGAAATAGGAATGAAATGCTAAAATCCTGACTAAATGGTCTGCATGGATGCAAAACTTTGAGATGCTAAGGATGCACAAGAGACACTCAATGGTGCTGGAGGTGTGTATGAGGGCTATGACCATGGAGGACCATGCATCAGTAGCAAAAGGTTGGACTACTTCACATGTTGGGATATCCCAACATGTGAGTGCATCAACCTTTATTGACAGCATTGATGGAGCGATGGAGCTCCGAGACCTCCACATTCCATCTCTCAATAGGGGAGATGATGGTGACACTGGAGGACATATAGCGGATTCTACGGTTTCCCATCAGAGGGAATTTGATTAGTGCTACACCCTGACGATCAATAGATATGATCATGCGAGCAATGTTTGGACCAGGTGACCTTCCCATCCAAGGGAAGGAGTTAGATATTGATGCATGTTTGGGACTTAATATGGCAGTGTTACCTCTATACTTGTATGGCCTTATCAGTGGGATCCTCCTACTAGATAGGAGCACATGTTTCTTTAGCCTCAAGATGATTGAGGTGGTTTGACACATAGTAGAGTGGCAAGAGGGAGAGTATGCATGGGGAGTGTGTGTACTAGCACAGTTGTACT
The DNA here is from genome assembly GCA_007258455.2 of Sequoia sempervirens. Taxonomy (NCBI): domain Eukaryota; kingdom Viridiplantae; phylum Streptophyta; class Pinopsida; order Cupressales; family Cupressaceae; genus Sequoia; species Sequoia sempervirens. The sequence continues at coordinate 157,411,034 of VDFB02000008.1, forward strand.
ACGATATGCATGTGGTGTGCTACATGAGGGTACTGAGTATTACACATATGACACTACTTTGATTTTTTTCCTAAGATCATATTCAGATAGCAAGGCTAAAAGAATTTATCATCGGAGTGTAGGATGAGACACTGCTAGTAGCATATTGGTGGTGAAATGAGTATGGTTGGAGATTGCATTATTAGGAGGTATGGAGTTTAGAGGAGTGGTGGTGGAAGCTGGATGGATTGAGGGGGGATGATATTACATGGAGGCCCTACATGGGACAATGATTTTTGGGATGGAGGGGTGATGACAGGAGATGGAGAGGGTACATGTTCTCATTTTTCTACTTGATTGGCTAAGATCCATTTATTATTGAGCTACATAGACTTGATAGGGTGACTTGGTAGCCTGACATGCTCACATGAACAAAAATGTTCAGATGAGTCAGCCGTGAGTCTAGGGCGATATGGGGTGAGAAGATCACTATAGAGTTTTCTCAAAAGATGTGGGATGCAATGTTGATGACACAGTTTCCATGGACGGGAGGAACGACTAATGCAGGTATGACAGTATGGTATTCTGCATGGTGAGCTCAACATAGACCAAAGAGGATCACAACCATAGAGTCTATCATGGGGGTGTTGGGGTTTGGATCAAATGATGAGAGAGAGTTGGCTAGGCTATAGAGGAGGAGGAGGAGGAGGAGGGTCAAAAGATAGAGGAGAAGATACGTAGAGATGGAGTTAGCAAGAGAGGAGGAGCAGGATATGGAGGTGGATGTGCCAGCAATGGACCCATTGGCCATAGTGCTTTATGTACCACCACCACCTGAGGACCCCGTAGTGTTACTGATAGGAGCCTTAGTCAAGCTAGGGATAGCAGAGCACAAACTTAGAGAGTCAGAGGCGGATAGGGACAGGTTATAGACAAAGTTGGGTAGGGTGCAAGTTGAGGTGAAACAGTTGCAAGCGGCACAAGGGGATGGAGACAGAGCCTTTGGGAAGTTGGCGGATGAGGTGGGAAGGAGATTACATGAGGTGAAGAAAAAGAGAGATGATTTGTAGAAGTTGGTGGGGGAGTTGTAGGAAGGGTTGGAGGATATGCAAAGAGAGAGAGATTAGGCCCATGATAGAGTGGAGTGGACAGAGGCGGCCATGGTGGATGTAGGGGGATTGTTGGAGTGGGCGTAGATTGTAGAGGCGCAAGTACAAACCCTGCAAACAGAGAGGGATGTGACAACACAGAGGATATCTCAGCTAGAGGCCCAAGTCAAGCAGATGTAGATGGCACACGAGGCTTGGGAGTGGGAGATATGACATATAGGTGGATAGAGGGATAGGTAGTAGATAGAGAAAGACTTGGCGAGGGCACAGGCATCAGGGGAGGCTAATGCTAGGGCAGAGGCCAAATATTATATGAATACCTATTTTAGAGAGGTTCCTTATCCAGTGCAGAGGGTAACACTGTACATCAAGACAATGACATAGATGCCAACACCCTCTCGATCGGTTGCCACCCACACTTGAGGACACATCAACTATCGAGAGACACCTCCTGGCGCCCGAGGTTCAGAGTTAGACTCTCCTCAAAGGTCAAATCCAGGGAGTTATGGATAGATAGAGAGAAGGGATACATGATTCATATTTTTGATAGGTGTAGGGTGGATGGGCATTATATACAGGAAAAGGCTATAGATTCTTCGGCATGGATTCCAGCGATTGATTGATTGATTCATGGTGTAGGAGCACCTTGTGATTTTAAGCCTCCATGAGGAAATTCTAGTTTTGGCTTGAGTTTGATGTTTTGAATCTGTAATAAGGTCTATTTAGACCACATTTGATGTAATTGAGTCATTTTATAAAAATTGCTCAAATATTGCAAAAATTGTCAAAAGTTGTCATGGCAAAAATTGTAAAAGTTGCAAAATAGAGAAGTTGAAGATTCAAGGGGTATTAGTTGTTGGTTGGTGGTTTTTAACTAATAAAAAAAAGATTTAAAAGGTTTAAAATACTTTGTATGGTCGGCCACAAGGGTGGTGGCCATTTGGATGCAAGTTGGAATCAATAAACTCATTGTTTTCTTACAAAATATGACTGTAATCTATGTTGTACGACCATGTACGGAATGGTACGAACCTGAAAATTACATGGTTGGAAAGATGATTTAATTTCAGACATTTTTTTTTCTTACCAAAATTTTTGAAAGGTCGTTTAAGTGGTCTAATGGTCAAATCTTCTTAGCAGCCCTGCTCAGAAATTAAGGTTCTTATTTTGAAGAAAAAAATCATATCTCCACTTTCCACCATTGAAATCTCTTAAAAATTGGTGTGAAGGTCTTTTAGAACATAATCTTCAAGATTATCCAATTTGAAGGGGAAAAAATACATTCTTATGCCTTTTTGAGAAAGCCCTAGGCTATCCCAGGCTAGTTTCATGAGTTTTCCATGTGAATTTGAGGAACTAAAGTAAGGTTTTGACAAAATATGAATGAAACTACATGTGTAATTGTTTTTTTAGTTTGTGCAAGTGATTTTAAGAAGGTATGAGGCTATGGCATGTTATGGTAAGGTGTGGAACCATACTTTTGAATAAACCCTCCTCGTACTAGCTAAAAATAAGGGTTTTGTTGTTTGGCATGGTGGAGTGAGTTTCTTCAGAGATAAATTGTGGTTTTGAGGGTTTACGCACATAAGGATTGCTGTCCCAACAAGTCCATGGGTTTTCTGAATGGTTAAAGAGATGTTTCTTTGTAAATTAGGCCTAATTAGCCTAATTAGGACAACATAGAAGGTCAATTTTGATGCACATGTTCCAAGATAGTCAATATTGATTTTGAAGTATGTGTTGTAACTCAATAATGGGTGTCTAGATCAGTCATTTTTGGTGAGGTCATTTGAGGAGTTTGTGAGAAAATTTGGGAAAAGTGGGTTTGCTATCCTACTAGTTTGACAAGGTGAAAATTGAGAAACCAAGTCAAAATTGGTTTTGAGAAAGAGAAATTGTTTTAAAACCTTTTGAGTTGTCAAGTGAAGAAATTTGGAAACCTAGGTTGCATCAATGTGTATCAGAGCTACAGGGACTAGATCTTTGAAGGAGAAGAATATAGTTGGAATTTGAAAGGACAACATGGAAAAGGGAACCAAAGAGTTGATTGAAGAAAAGGAGATGCTATGGAGGAAGGCAATTTTTGAGACCAGATGCAAGTGACAAGGGAAGGTATGTAAGGTAATGGTGGATTCAGGTAGTTTGGATAATATGGTATCACAAGAAATGGTAGATAAGTTAAATTTGGAAAGGTTACCTCATGAGTATCCCTATTATGTTTCTTGGTTGAATGGTGAATGTTTTTTTTTGGTTAAGGAGCAAGCATTTGTAGAATTTCAGATTGGTGTCTATAAAGATAGACTTCTATGTGATGTTGTACCTATGAATGTATGGCATCTATTGTTAGGGATGCCATGGATATATGAGAGGTATGGCCTATATGATGGAAGGAAGAACACATATCAGATTAAGAAGAATGGGGTTTCATTTACATTAGAACCATTGATGGTAAATGAAGAAGGACATAATAAAGCAGCAAGGATAATTATGTGTGGTAAGAAAGAATTTGTGCAGGTAGAGGATGAAGAGGAAGCAAAAGTTGAAGCCATTTCAAAGCTTGAAGATGACAAGACAATAGTATTGCAACATGATGCAATGATAGAAAGGAAAAAGGAAGAGAAGATGGTGTCAGAATCTGAGACAAAGGAAGCTAAGGGAGAACTCCTTGAGAAGGTACAAGATAAGTTAGAAAAGAAAGATGAGATTGTGCAAGAGATAGTGCATTGTCCATTGATGGGACAAGAAGTGTGTGAACCTAATAGTGCAAAGGTTTGTGGATTAGATGAGACAAAGATCTTGATAAGAGGAAAGTATGAGGTAAGTGAGAGTGATTTTCTAGAGGAAACACAAGAATGGCCTAGAGAGGTCATAGTGGGAGACTTAATTTTTCCATTGATTGGACAAGAGGTTGGAGGGCAGTTACAATCTGCCATGATAGCTATAAGACTAATTGCACAAAGGTTCCAAGAGTAGAAGAATTGAAACTTGATGTGAAGATAGAAAGAGAAGTGAAAGAGGATGTTTGGTCAAGGCAAGTGAGTGAGAAAGTCCTATGAAAAAAAGGTAAATGTTTGTTTGCAGGTATAGAGGAACATACACCATCAGTTTTTGGCAAGAAGAAGATCAAAGTACAATTTGTGAAGAAGCAATGGCAAGTTGTTTTTTCTCTAGTTTTTCCTTTTTAATCTTATCATTTTTTTCACTAATCTATTTGTTTATGTAGATTAATATTATTAATCTATAATATTTTTAATGATTTTATTTAAGTTATTCTTTCATTTTTTGGCAAGAAGAAGATCAAAGTACAGTTTGTGAAGAAGCAATGGCAAGTTGTGAGAAAGTTCAAGGGCACTATTGGAAAAAATTTCCAATACTTGAAAAAACGGAAGGGATTACCAGGTGCAAAAGCAAGTGAAGATCAAAAATACAAGAAGGTTCAAACAAATGAAAGGAGCAACGAAGCATTCAAGGGACTTGAATTTCTTTTGGCCAGGAGTATGGTGCAGGAGCACCTTGTGAGTTTTAAGCCTCCATGAGGAAATTCTAGTTTTGGCTTGAGATTGATGTTTTAAATCTATAATAAGGTCTATTTAGACAATATTTGACGTAATTGAGTCAATTTAGGTCCTAGGGAGTCATTTTATAAAAGTTGCTCAAATATTGCAAAAATTGTCAAAAGTTGTCATGGAAAAAATTGTAAAAGTTGCAAAATAGAGAAGTTGAAGAGTCAAGGGTATTAGGTGTTGGTTGGTGGTTTTTAACTGATCAAAACAAGATTTAAAAGGTTTAAAATACTTGGTATGGTCGAACACAAGGGTGGTGGCCGTTTGGATGCAAGTTGGAGCAATAAACTCATTGTTTTCTTACAAAATATGACTGTAATTTGTGTTGTACGACCATGTAAGGAATGGTACAGACCTAAAACTCACATGTTTGGAAAGATGATTTAATTTCAAACTTTTTTTGTTCATACCAGAAATTTTGGAAAGGTCGTTTAAGTGGTCTATTGGTCAAATCTTCTTAGCAGCCCTGTTCAGAAATTAAGGTTGTAGTTTTGAAGAAAAAAATCATATCTCCACTTTCCACTGTTTAAATATCTTAAAACTTGGTGTGAAGGTCTCTTAGAACATATTATTCAATATTATTCAAGTTTCAGGGGAAAAAAATACGTTCTTATGCCTTTTTGAGAAAGCCCTGGGCTGTCCCAAGTTGTTTTCATGAGTTTTCCATGTGAATTTGAGGAACTAAAGTAAGATTTTGACTAAATATGAATGAAACTACATGTGTAATGGTGTTTTGAGTTTGTGTAGGTGATTTTAAGAAGGTTTGAGGTAGTGGCATGTTATTGTAAGGTGTGGAACCATACTTTTGAATAAACCCTCCTCATACTAGCTAAAACCAAGGGTTTTGTGGTTTGGCATGGTGGAGTGAGTTTCTTCTGAGATAAATTATGGTTTTGAGAGTTTGCACACATAAGGATTGCTTCCCCAACAATTTTAGTGGGTTTTTTGAATGGTTAAAGAGATTTTTCTTTGTAAATTAGGCCTAATTAGCCTAATTAGGACAATGTAGAAGGTCAATTTTGATGCACATGTTCCAAGACAGTCAATATTGATTTTGAAGTATGTGTTGTAACTCAATAATGGGTGCCTAGATGAGTCATTTTTTGGTGAGGTCATTTGAGGAGTTTGTGAGAAAAGTTGGGAAAAGTGGGTCTGCTGTCCTACTAGTTTGACAAGGTGAAAAGTGAGAAACCAAGTCAAAATTGGTTTTGAGAGAGAGAAATTGTTTTAAAGCCTTTTGAGTTGTCAAGTGAAGAGTTTTGGCAACCTAGGTTACATCAATTCATTCTTTCATTATTTATTGATTATGGATGCCATAATGTGTTAGATCTAGTCTTTGCATCTGATTATTCACCTGCACTTGTACCTTTATTTGATGGACTTTTTATGTTATTATGTATTATCATGGAATTTTTTGATCTTTATTATGGACTATCTTGGACACATGATAGAAACTATATATATATATATATATATGATACATGATGGATATGGGTAGGATATGGAGGATCATTATGTGATGCCATGGGTGTTTATTATGCTCGTGTATGTTGATGATGATGATAGATGCATGTGATGATGCTGATTTATGCCTATATCTATGTGAAATATATGGATTATATGTATTATGTCTAGAACTCCTTTGGATGCAGGATGTGATGGATGATTTATGATATCATGATATATGCTATAGATGTAATACTAATGGTGTATAATGTAGGTGGTGATGTCAGTATGATTTATGAAGCATGCATATGAGATATGATATGATGATGAATGTGTTATGGCTAATCATGTATGTATGATGTGATATGGATGAAAATATGTGATGTATGCATATGTGATTATGTTATGGATGGATGTGATAAATGGAATATAATGCAATGTATATGGTGAAATGAACTAATTTTTTTAGAATAATAACTCTAAATAATCCTAAAATGATATGAAACGAAATGATAATGATAATGCAATAATGAATTGGACTTGAGATGCTTAGACTAACAGATTTATATTAATCTAAACAACTTAAGATGATAATGAAAATGATAATGCAATGGAATGATAATGAAATGGAATGAACTTAAGATGCTTAGACTAACAAATCTATATTAATATAAACAACTTAAGATGATAATGAAAATGATAATGCAATGGAATGATAATGAAACATAATGAATTTTAAGATGCTTAGACTAATAGATCTATATTAACTTAAACAACTTAAGATGATAATGAAAATGATAATGTAATGGATAATGAACCTAAGCGAACAATGATAGGGATGAAAATGTAATGCACAGTGAGATGAATGATGATGGGTGTGACATTGCACCTATCAAAACCATAGGAATCTTGATAGGAAGAAAAGGTGAGGGAAGAACATTTGCACAACCAAAATCACTAACCATAGGCTAGGGAAAGAGTGCTTGGGGATAAATGCAATGCATCGGGATGGTAAATTAAATGAAAACCTAATGCCATTTTTCCATATTAGGAGCACTGATTTTTGCTATAGCATAAGACACAATATGCGAGGGTATGAGGAACCAAGGAAAATTAGTGTAAAATGCATAAAACAAACACAACAAACAAGAAGGCTATCCCAACACCTGAAAGTCGCAATGGCTTTGTTTGGGCTAGGTATTGGGATAACCACAAACACAAAGGATTCCCCAAAGTAACAAAAGACCATAGGGATCTTGGTGGACCATACTATGTGGTACAACCAAGAAGACAAGATCACACAAAAAATAAAGATATGCCCCTATGTTTACTTGTCAAAGCGTACCATGATATGATGGATCATGGTGACCTCGACAAAGTATAATAGGAAGCTCAAATGATAAACAAATGCTAGGAGCATCAAAAGATCACAAAAAAATTCAAATGTCCTTTGCCATAGGATCAGTAGGTGGATGGGATTGATGTGGTCTAATTTAGGAAGGATACATCTTGTTAAGACCAAAGATGGAGGGTAGATTAAATGATTGACATGACTCAAGATACTCAAAACTGATTGGACCCCATGATACTAATGGATTTTGTTTGTTAGGAACTAGTTGAATAAGTAAATACTTGATGACACGACACAAGACCAAAACACACCCTAAAGACCTAGGGGCTCAAGGGTTGATCAAAGATTAGCCTTGCCTATGTGAAAGTGTAGAGCCCTCGTAGTTAAATAAAATGTTGGCGGTTGACCATGGATAAAAGCGGAAAGAGGAAAATGGGAACCTCAATGGATGAAAAGGATAGGACGAACAAATACCTGGGGGGTTGATTAAATGATTATTCTTGCCTATGTGAAAGCACAGGGGAAATGTAGTTCAACAAAATGACCATGGAAAAAAAACATGAGACCTAATGATGACCAACACTATGAAGGATCCTAAATGAGGAGACAAGACTGACAAACAACACCGAAATACAAGCAATGAAAATATCAGATTTAGGATAAAAGCTCAGCATTTTGGATAGCCAATCTGAATTTTCCAATGCTCAATCAAAATATACCAAGCGATGGGTGACGAGATGTCTATGAGGGGATGGGTACAATAGGATGTGAGGATAGGATATGTAGATAGGATGGATGGAAGCATAAGGAAAATAGGACACAAGGTAGATAATGATTAAGTCCTCTACAAATGGCACCTATTGCCAGGTTTTCACCAAATGTATCCAAGGCACTACCAAGGGTAGTTTTCACCATAGGATGGATTATTTCTTTTTACTATTTTTGGATTTTTTTGACTTTTTTGACTTCTTTTTTTTGTATTTTTGCTGACTTTTACTTTTTTTTTGGATTTTTCTAGGTAGGATAACCAAAATGACCTAGGTGTAGAATCTTTTTAGGTGCATGATGTTAATAGGCTCTTCAAAGGATTCCCCCTCAGGTGTTGCAAGCCGATATGCCCCAAAACCATATTTGGTTGTGACAACATAGGGACCCAACCGATTTGCTTTGAACTTTCCTTTCTTGTCTCGATCCTACTGGGTACATTGATTCTCCTTAAGGACTAGATCACCAACATTGAATTGGCATGGACATACCTTCTTATTGTAGCTTCTCCTAAGACAGTGTTGATATGTTTGGAGATGATTGTAGGCTTTGATTTGTTTTTAATCCAAGAGTTCCAGTTGACTTAACTGTGCGACTTGAGCATCTTCATCACTGATGAGATTCTTTAGAGAGATTCAAAGTGATGGGATCTCAACCTCATTTGGAAAGATAACATCGGTGCCATAAACAAGGGAGTATAGAGTAGTGCCAATAGGTGTGTAGATGGATGTATAGTATGCCCATAGGGAAGGATTGAGAGGGAGGTTCCAATCTTGACTAGTGTTGTTGACCACCTTTTTTAAGGATTTTGATAAGAATTTTGTTGGTTTCTTTAGCTTGGCCATTACCTTGAGGGTAATAGGGGTTGGACCAATGATGTTAGATATGATATGTCTCACTAAGGTGCTTTATATAATATTTTTTGAATAGCTTACCATTGTCGGAGATGATGGTGGATGGGATACCATATCTGTAGAGAATATGGAAAATGATGAATTTGGAGATCTGAATACCCATGATTTGGGAGAGTGGAAATATTTCCACCCGCTTGGTGAAGTATTCAATGGTGGTGATGATGAAGGTATGGCCCTTAGATGATAGAGGATAAATCTTACTGATTAAGTTGAAACCCCATTGTGAAAAAGGCCATGGTGCAATGATAGGCTGCAAATCTTGTGTAGGAGCATGGATGGGATCTGCATATTGTTGGCATGGTATGAATTTCTTCACAAACTCATAGGCATCATGCTCCATGATGGGCTAGTAATATCATGATCTTATAATCTTCTTTGCTAAGGCCATTCCATTAGAATGAGACCCACAGACACCACTATGCACCTCATTTAAAGCAACATGAGATTCTGATTCATTGAAACACTAAAGGAGAGTGCCATCATACCCTCTATAATAAATCATATCTCCCATGATTATGTATCGGGAAGTGTGTTGGATAAATGATTTATGTTGATTGCAAGTAGGGCCAGGTGGTAAGATGTTGTCATGGAGGTAAGTATAAATTTTGTGATACCGGGGTGAATCAAGACCTACGATATCACACACAATCTCATTATCATGGACATCATATGCTAGGATTATTAGGTTCTTAATGAGTAACTTACAATCCATTTGATCTTTGGGCATGTCGATAAGGGAACCAATCGTAGCCATTGCATCAGCTACCTTGTTTTACACTCTGGGAATCTACTCAAACTAGATGTAGGTGAAACACTTCTTGAAGTCATCCACCATGCATTTATAAGGAAAAAGTTTATAATGCTTTGTTTGAAACTCATTGTTGACTTGTTTTATTATCAGTTAAGAATCACTAAAGACACGTAGATGAGTGATATTCCATTGGATTGTGATTCTTAGGCCAGTGATGAGAGTTTCATATTCGGAAATATTGTTTGTGCATGGAAATGCTAGTCTAAATGACTTTGGGATATAATCACCTTAAGGATTGATGAATAGGACACCTGCACTAGCTCCATTATGTTTATAATGACCCATCAAAATAGAGCATCCATGTATCTGTCTCTGAGACTATAAGGACCCCTTCACCAGAAAACTCAGCTACTAATGGATATGTGTCCACCAAAGGAGTGTCAGCCAACTAATCTATTATGACTTGTCCCTTCATTTCTTTACGGTCCACGTACTCTATATCAAACTCACTCAGTAACATAACCCGCTTGGCCATGTGGCTAGTTAAAGAAGATTTGGATAACAAATACTTGAGTGGGTCAAATTTTGATATTAGCTTGATGGGATGACTAAGCATGTAGTGATGAATCTTTTGTGAACTGAAGACCACTACCAAGCAAGCCTTTTCCATAGGTGAGTAATTCAGCTCATAACCCACAAGCGTGTGACTGATATAATAAATAGCACATTCTTGGACAACTCATCATGTTGGGCCAGTAATTCCCCCAGTGCAACTGATGTGGCTGAGATATATAGGAGTGTCTTACCTGGGATAGGAAGCGTTAGGATGGGAGGATTGGCCAGATACTCCTTGATCTTGTCGAAGCCTCGTTGACACTCTAGATCCCATTTGAAGGTGATGTATTTGTGCAAGATATGTGTGAATGATTAGCATTTATCAACAAGTTGGGCTATGAAGTGCTTGATAGATTGTAGTTTTCCATGCAAACTTCTTAATTGTTTTAGATTGCATGGTGGAGGAATTTACATCATGGCCTTGACCTTTTCTAGATCCACTTCAATGCCCCTTCTAGAGACTATGAAGCCTAATAATTTACTAGATGTGACACCAAACAAACTTTTTTGGATTTAGGCATAGCTTGTATTGCGCTAGCCACTCAAAGATTTTCTTTAGGATCATGGGATGCTCTTCTCTTGTCTTCAATTTCCCTAGTAAATAATTGACATAATTTTTCATGATGATATGGATGAGGTCATGGAAGATGATGATCATTGCACGTTGATAAGTTTCCCCCACATTTTTGAGACCAAAGGGCATGACATTGTAACAGAAAGTGCCCCAAGGGGTGGTGAAGGTAGTCTTATGCTGAACTTCAGGTGTGATTCTAATTTGATTGTTGCAAAAAGAGCCATCTATGAGGGATAGCATAGCATGTCCTGCTATAAGATCCACCAACATGTCAATGTTTGGAAGTAGGAAATTGTCTTTTGGGAAAGATTTGTTAAGATCCTGAAAGTCTATATAGATTTTGATGTTCCCATTTGGTTTATCCATAGTCACTATGTTGGATATCCAATTGGAATAATCAATAGGTCTGATGAATCCAGCCTCCAAAAATTTTTCCAATTCTTTCTTGACAAGTAAGGCCACTTGGGGATGCATTTTTCTGAACTTCTTCTTAACTGGTTTTGAATCTGGATGAATGTCAAGATGGTGCACAACCAATGCTTGATCCAATCTTGGAATATCTAAATAGTACTATGTAAAGTTAATTATCCCTTTAGTAGGTTGACAATGATGGGATATTCTTCTTTTGACAATGACTTGGCCACATGAGTGATTTTGGGCTCTTCTACAATTCCCAAAATCACCTCTTGCATCTCTTTGATTAGAATGCAGGATCATTCAGATAAATGAGTTCCAACAAGGGGAAGATGAACATCCCCATCCTCCAGTGCCTCATCGAGGTTTCCACTATCAGATACCATCTTTATTTTTACTTTTGACGAGTAAAGAAGTTCCTCAGAGAGGTTTTAACTATATGACCCTTTTTTGTATCTCTTCTTTTTGATTTTGCGGTTAGGGTCTTCAAATTCCCCCAATCGCATGAGATGTATATAAGTGTCCACTGAAGGAAAAGTGTCTATAGGTGTGCTACCTCCTAGGTCCTAATCAATAAGGTCAAGATGGTAGAGGCAAAGGTTGATGGTAAAGATTGATGTGGAATCGAAAAGGGAGGGGAGATATACATCATCGTATGAGAGTATGATGGATTCTTCTTCAAGTATGTCATCAAGGAAATCATTATCTGAGATGACATTGTTCGAGGTGCTAGTGGATGTTGTAGGACCCTTTCACTTTTTGTCATAGCCTATGCCCAAATTTCTAGGTTGCACAGGTGTCTCAATGGGCTGCAATCTTCCATGTTCTCCTACACCAAGTCCTCCCCCTGATTATTGTATTTTTCTGCCAACTTTGATGCACGAGAATAAACCTCTTGGAAGTATTCAATGAGAGGAGGTGATGTCTCAGGTTCTTCCCTATATATCCATTGACTGATGTCATTGTCTACCTAATCTTGTTGTGTTTCTAGGGACTAGAAAGTGGTAGAACCCATGTTCTTAGAGTTGAGAGTTTTTGTCTTCTCTTCTTCCTTTGGTGAAAACTGAGAAGGTTGACCATAGGTTTGAGGAGATGGAGGCATGGTTGCCATAATTAGATCCATACACATCTCATATTCTCCACATCCTTTATCTATGGTCTAGACCTTGGTAATGGTGGATTTAGATGCAGTGGATGGAGTCGATGATGTGGTGGATGATGAATTGGAGGATGGATTGGAAGATGATTCTTGAGGTGCCCCCACTTCTACTCCAAGACAATATCGGAGTGGGGGAAGGAAGCTTCTAGAGCATGATAGTACCCGAAGGGTTTTGGGTTTGCATGGATAGTTACTTCAACCCCATTGTATACAAATTTCAGGCATTTGTGGTAGGTGGACATAATGGCCTGCATGGAATGGATTCATGGGAGGCCAAGGAGAAGATTGCATGGTAGATCTAGATCAAGAACGTGGAATGTGGTGTATTGAACAATGGGACCAACTTGAATAGGAAGAAAAATAATACCTTTTGAGTCCCTTTCTACATTGTCATAAGCCTTTATTGTGATGGTTTGATTATCCAGTTCAGCATGAGTATACCCTACCTGTTTTATGAACATTAATGTACAGAGGTTGAGGGTAGATCCATTATCTACCAAGACACATTTTACCTTTTGGCAGACAACAATGACTTCAATGTGTAGGGAATGGGTATATCATTTTGACTAAACTTGAGCTTATAGGTGGAGGATAAATGCCCCATTAAAGCTTGAAACTGGGTAGGCTTCATGTCATTGGGAACATGTGTATCCTAAAGAGCCTTTGTAAGGATTTCTTAATGATTTGGATAAGACTTAAGCAAATACAAGATAGATATGTGGGTTGGGGTCTTACCATGATGGTCAAGAATATTGCATTATGAGCTCACACGAGTGGGCTAAGATAAAGTGGAAGCCCCAGGAATTGTTATGTGTGTATGGCATGTGGTAACAACACACAGGGTCTTTTCCTTTGACACAAATCATAGAAATGTGTAGCTTGGCTTGACTGATGCACATAATGATGCCATCGTACTTAAAGGGTGCATTCTTATAATTGACATTGTTCATGTTGTTATTCTATTTGTAATTGTTGGACCCAAGGTTTGTATTTGAGGTACTAGCACCCTGATTGTACTTAGGGAAGGCATTTTGATATATCTGTAATTGAGCATTGGATGATGTAGCCTGATTAGTATCCGTGCTAAAATGTCCTGTTGATCTATGAGATATTGGATATAGGTTTTTAGTCCCTGACTTTTATTAGTGGAGTGACCTTTAATCTTGTGAAAGTCACAATACTCATTTTCCCTATACTAGGCAGGTTTTGGTTTTGACTCGTTGAAAGGATTTGTCATAGGATAAGTGACCGGATAATTCGCTTGAAGCAAACTCTTGAAAAGAACATCTAAAGGTTCTCCCAAAGGAGTGAATGTATGCTTGCTATTCCCTTGGTTGGACTACTGAGGAGGACGAGGTGCACCATGCAGTATAGATATGATGTTGGCAATTAATTATGGATTTGGGACAATTTGTGATGTTTGTCAAGTGTTAGCTACTTGGATGTGTTTGGTGTCGGTGATGCCATCATTGAAAAAATTCTTATTCTTATTCTAGTAGCGATATTTATCTCCAGATAAGCTATCCTTATTTTGATTTGGCCCTTGGAAATAAGGGATCTCTTGATGGTAATTCCCTTCTCAATGACTTTAGAAAAAGTGGTAACGTAATGGAGGCATAGATTATGAGCCAGTTCAGAGTGAGTGTTTAACACAAAGATGGTTACCAAATACTTCTTGCTAAGATGAGATTTTAGCTGACTAGCTAAGGCTCGCCACCTTTGCAGATAACTTGCAAATGTTTCTCCCTCGCGTTGGGTATCTTTCAGGAGATCGAAGGTATCAATGTCCACCAAATTGAAGGAGAAGTGGTCAAAATTTTTTTCTGAAAAATCCACGAAGGAAGAAACTGACCCCTTAGGAAGACCCATGAACTAGTCTAGAGCTTGCCTCGTTAGACTTCTAAGGAACAACTGTAGAATGTAGTTGTCCTTATGCATGACCTCCTAACTATGTGTATAAAATTCTTAAAAATGGTTCATAGGATCTCCCCTTCCCTTGTATTTATCAAATTTAGGCATTCCAAAATGCTTAGGAAAAGGAATGAGTGAAATTGAAGGATCAAATGGATAGGGGAAAATCTCTTCAAATTTGAAGGACTTCTTGTATGTCCCCACTTATAGGTCTTTTAGCGTGGATTTTATTTCTTCCCACTCTTTATTAATTAGTGTTGAGGAGGAAGGACCTACTAGATTGGATTGATCATAAGGGATATATTGCTAATGTGATAGAGGTGGAGGTAGAATGGACTAGCCATATGATGATGGAGATGGATATGATAGGGTTTGTTGGTATTGATTAGGATACATGGATTGAGGATTGCAATAAGATTGTTGATATGATGGCGGGGCTTGGTAAGATGAGGAGGAGGCACCTTGCTGATATAATGGTTGCTACTGGGAGCAATATGGGTTGTATTGGTAATTGTAAGCAGTTTGGTATTGGGAAACATATGGCCGTTGTTGCAGATTGGATTGCTTGTAGTAGGCATTTTTTTGTGATTGTTGGGGATTTGTGTAAGATAGTTGTGGTTGGGATTGTTGTAGGTTGTAGTAAGAATAATTAGGATTGGGGTTGGCTATCATGGCTTGTGCATAATACATGCTTTGCGGGTGGTTTAGGTATTGGGTAGCAGTGTTGCATGGAATTTTTTGGAAGGATTTTTGTGATTATGTCAGGATTTGTGATTGTTGCATGGGTTGTTGGTAGGATGGTGGCTATTGATAAAGAGGTCAAGATGGGATTTGGGGTTGTTGAGGGACCTGCGATTGGTGCATAGGTCGCTGATAGGGTGGTGTTTTCTAGTGAGAAGGGACCTATGATTGGTGAGGGGGTTGTGATGGATTACCTTGCAATTGATGCAGAGGTTGTTGATAGGATGGTGTTTGTTGTTGGGGCTATGACATGATTTGGTTATGTTGTAGTGGTTGTTGATGAGGTGATTGTGATGGTGGTGCTTGTTGTGGGTTATCCTAAGGCTAATGCAAGGAAGGGATATTGCTTGGAGGTGGTTGTTGAGATGTGAATGAAGGTAGTGGTAAGTTTGATGTGTGTGTGGAACCAAGAGGTGTTGGTGGTTCAAAAAAAGGATTAGGAACATTTCCCCCCATATTTCATGGTAGTTGACCCAGTTGGTTTGGTTTAAGAGGTGGTACGAATGGTATGGGGCTTGAGCTTTGTGGGATGTTCATGCCTTGTGGGTTGGGAGGACCTTGCGGACTACCCAATCCAAGAGAATTGTTAGGATTAGGGCCTTGGGGAATGTTGGGATCAGGTGTAGAACCCATTACTAAAATTGGGATGTGGGTGGGTGGAAGCTAATAAAGCACAACATTTCCAAATATTGGTTTGTATCATGTATCCTATGGTGTGACTTCAAGGATTTGTGGAATAGATGAACTAGGAGTCAGATCTTGTGGTAGAGTGAGTGGCATAGGGGGGTAATGTTGACGTATTTCAATAAATCGAACTCTGACGGTGGCTTGATACCCTTCAAGAGTAATGTGGAGAGGATTTTTTCCCCATGCTCATTGAGAAGATGATCTATCATTTGCACATTAGTGGGGTTGCTAAGATATTCATCGACTGTAATCTCGAGTTGGCTAACCATACTTTCATCGGAAGGGGATTGAGTGCGGACCTCATTGTTAGATTGGGATGATCCTGAGGGATTTGAAGCTGAGCACCTTGAGACTGTTGTTGTTCCATGAGATTGTTTGCTTGTGATCAGATAAGGGGAATGAAAATGCAAAATGACTAGGTGGCTAAAATGACACTAATCCCTAGGATGCACTTAAATTATGGTCTAGATGAGGACTAAAGGATTTCTAAAGTAATATATTAATTGATTGGATGACTGGTGGGATGATTTGGATAACTGAATAAATCATATTTGATTGGGTTGATTGATTATATTAGATGATTGATAAGATTGATTGATTGATTGGATTCGATAACTAATTGCATTGGATTGGATGAGATTAATTCAAAACTTAGTTTAGGGGCTTAATTGGATGATGTACGATGTTGATGATTAGATTTGGATTATAAAAGGGTGATCATGACACAAAATTTTCCTTAAGATGAGAGGAGATTGATTAGGTTGCTAAGGATTACTAACTTAGGATGGATGGCCATCCTAAATGAGAGTAAGTGATGATGATTAGGGTTAGTTACCTAACCTAATTGGATAAAAATTTTCTAAAACAAAGTTCAAAGGATTCAGATTGATGGATCGATGATGGATATGCAGTCTAGGGATGTCCTAAGATGCACCTATATGATTTGATTCAGGATTTGATGACTTTTGAAAAATGTAGACGGACTAAAATGATGATTAAGATGGATGGTGATAAAAAAATTTCAATCATAGGAACGGACTTAGAAAAAAATAGGCTTTTAGTTGTACAAAGGATTAACTCTCAGGAATTTTATATGGAACACAAATACACCTTTGTGTGTGACAAGATCGTACCTCTAGGTGATGGGATCACCTATCTAAAGGTCAATAGATTCTCCTTTGTGCAGTGTAGGTTCACCTATCTATGCAGCAAGATTGCCTATATCTTTGGATGCTAAAAGAAATAGGTGGGAATGAGACATGATATCACTTATCTATGGTTTAGGATCACCTTTGTCTTGAGATGTACAGATACACATGAAAATGCCTATTGGGGTAACAAGTTTTCCTATTTCCTCGGATGTACAGATAGGGGAGGAAAGCACCTCTAAGGAGATTGCCTATCGGTTGGACATAACCACCTATGTATTGGACTATACTAACAAAGATGGTATGGATGAGACATGGGATCACCCCTACAGATAGCAAGATCACCTATTCTGAAGGATGTATAGATGAGGGGGACACATACAAGGCATAGGATTGCCCCTGCAGACAACAAGATTGCCTATTCCAGGAATAGGCAAAAAATGATGACTCAGACCAGACTCAGATTCACCTTCAAGGATAATAGGATCACCTATTCTAAGGGATCAAGTGAACTTGAATGACACAGATTGAACATAGACTCACTTATGGACTGGGCAGGATCACCCATTCAGGGAACAAGTTAACACAAGGTCACATAACTAAGGGATCCATAAGCAAATATTCCCCTAAGAAGGAAAAATTCACCTAAAGGATGAGTAGACTGGACTCAAGATTCCGAATCACCCCTTTCCAAGGAAATATCGCCAATGCACAATACAAGTTCACCCCTGTGAGAAGAAAACTCACCACTAAGGGCAGAGGCAGACTATGGAAAAGGACAACAACATGACAAATAACAAAGGGTTGGACTGACTTAGACTGATGACAAGCACTGGTATCACACAAGAAGACACTTTGGGTAGCACATTCCTAAACTTAGTATTATGGGTTTGCTAACTCGATGTAGGCCTACCACCTTGAGAGGACACCCCAAGGTTAATACTCTATGATACTGGGGTGGTTCTCTAGATCACCCTTTCTCATGAAGGCAGATAGCTAGTGATTAAGTGGCATAGGGTCATGAACAGTTGGCACAGACTCACCTTCACTCTCTCTCTTGGATACTATCGTAGTCCACCACAAGAATTTCTATCTCAACCCAAGGGAGTACATGGTGAGTAACTTTAGGGTATGGTGCACATCCCCTGCACTACACCAAGCCGCGACTAAAACACGAGTCTTTATCTAGGCTAAACAAGGCTATCTCATGCATCCTCAATATACCAGGTGGGTGCATAAAGTACAACCGTGAAAACCAGCTCATCACAAGCATGGATAGGGAGCCCTAGTGAGGTACTAGAAACTTATACCAACCCTACACATCTTATCTAGGTATCACCCTAGCTTCGACGCTTTTCTAGACACGATGTGACTAGATTGGGGTATAGCTTTGGATCTCGCCCCTTTATATACCCCGCTAGTAACACGTGGTCAAGATTGTCCCCCGAGTGATGAAATCCTAGGTAGGTCTCACTAAGGGAAGGAAATACTAGATGTTTCAACTAGTCCCTAGGCTTGCATGTAGTGTAAGGGGAGAGCTTACACACACTAGCACTTCTTGGGTAGATTGGATTGGACTAGAACATGTTGTGATTTATCATCAGCCAAGATCATTGAAAGGTGCAAAGGGAGTGGATA
Organism: Sequoia sempervirens; assembly: GCA_007258455.2. Taxonomy (NCBI): domain Eukaryota; kingdom Viridiplantae; phylum Streptophyta; class Pinopsida; order Cupressales; family Cupressaceae; genus Sequoia; species Sequoia sempervirens. Next base: position 157,429,799 of record VDFB02000008.1, read on the forward strand.
CGTCAAAAAATTGCTCCCAAAAATGTAAAACAAATTAATTGACCCTTTAATTAATTAGTGTGCCTAAATTAGTGCAGAAAAAAATCACACAAACAAAGCTAAACTAGGGGTCTTGGAATGATCGTCCTACAAAAAATGAAATAGTAGTTTTCACCACCGGTATTTGTCAAAGATGAGAGACAAGTTGTGTAAATTGTTAGTTAAATCACACAATCATCGACAAACAAGTTAGTTGATTAGTACCCAAAACTGAAACTGAATTGAAGCACAAATTGAAAATTTTAACATTTTGGAATACCTCAAATTCACCCCTATGTAGGGCAAGTCCACCTTAGTCTATTATGTAGGATCGGTTGGCTTCTAAAAAATGTGAAATCACGATCGCCTTTTCGATGGAAGCATGTATGTTCTTTTTCCTTTACAATCAAATCATGTCTGCTCGTATCTTCAACATGTCCACCCATTTAGGTTACCCCAAGTGTATTCACCTCTAAACTTGGTGATCTGGATTGGGTAATTCAAGTTCACCCTTTTTACAAAAGGGTGGATACGAGCTAACCTATTCTTACTTCAGGTCCACCTCTGCATGAAGCAAGTTTTGCCCTCAGGGGAGGATTTTCCCCTATGTGTGAAATTTGAACCTGTAAAATTTGAAACAACAAAAAAACATAAAAAAAAATCCATGACATTGGTTCCCCTGGGTGTGCCAAAAATGTGTGCAAGTGTTTTTACCTACTCTAAGATGAAAACTAAACAAAATGTTACAAGGAAAACACAAAAAAATCACTCAAGATTAGGCCTAGTTGAATTCAAACAAAGCACGAGCAAAATGAACTTTTTACCTTGTTCAAATTGATGGTTGGGTTGGCCCTTGTTGATGCTTGATTGTGTGCTCCTTTATTGGAAAAATGGCTTAAATATTAGGTCTAAATGATGGTGAAGTGACGAGGAATGCAATGGAGGATGTGGGTATGTGAGTAGATGCAATATGGAGGCCCAAAATGCTGCAACAATGGTGATGGCTTGATGACTTGAAAAATGGATAAATGTATGTGCTTGTGTGATTGCAAAAGTGGATGGTCAAAATGGAGACATTTCCACAATTTTTAGGGGAAGTTCCTCTAAAGAAATTGAGGGCCAAGATTGATCCATGGTGGAGGAGATCAAGGGCTAGGGTGAGTTGAGAACTCACAAGCCCTCACAAATTGACATGTGGCAAATGACATGGAAGGGAAGGGATGGTGTGAAAATGACATGGAGGTACTTTGATGTGCCTAGGGAATGGACAAGATCTCCTCATAAAGGAGGTCCTTGTCCACATGTGCCCTGAGAGGACATGTGAGGAATTAAAAATTCCTCACAAATCCTCATGGGGATGGGAGAAGGAATTTAAAATTCCTTAACATGAATTGGATGAATAAATGTGAATTAAAAATTCACATAGGGAAGGGGATGCCTTCTCCAAATAGAGAAAGCATTTAATTTAGGTCAACTAAGGACACATGCCATAAATGGCGTGAAGATTAGGTTAGCTTAATTAGGTGATGAAAGTTGTGCAAATGTGGGATTAGGGGCAAGTGGCAGATTATGGAGGATGTAACCCTAATGATGATTAGGGTTGTGCACATCCTTATCACATATTAATTAGATTAATTTGGATTAAAGAGGATTATGGAGGATGTGACATGAGGAGAGAGAAGAAAATGAATTAAAAATTGATTTAATTCATTTGGGCTAATGACTAAATTAAATAAATTGGGTTATTTATTTAATTTAGAGATGAATAAGGTAAGGTATTTGATTGATTAATTAAATACCTTAGGAGGCATTATGCTGAAGGGAAATATTAATCAAATAATAAATTATTTAATTAATATGGCTAAGGGATGCAGGACAGAGGAATGCAAGGGTGAATTTGACCATATGGGAGTGGTCAAATTTAGGTGTCTATAATTTGAACTCACATGTCCTCTCAAGGGGAATACCACTACCTCCTCATCCTTCCTCTCCCTAATTTCACACTAGGGCATATTGTTGACTTGTTTTCTTTGACACAACGCGATAAATTGTATTATGTCAAAGAGGGGCAAAATGTAGACACATAAAATTACCTAGGCCTCTGAGCTACATTTTTCTATGTCAAACCACACTCTTCCTCACATAATTAAATTATTTAATTATTTCCTACAGTCATAGTTCACACCATTAATTAAATAATTTCTAATTATTTAATTAATTCATATCCTATACTCATCTACAATTATTTAAATAATTAAATTATATTTGTTTATCTAAATACGTCACTAACTAATCTTTACTCCTATAATTAAATAAATATCTAATTTATTTAATTACTCATTTTCATTTCCATCTACAAATTCAACAATTACCATTAATTGTTTAATTTATTCATTATCCTTTTCTCCTTCAATTAAATAAAATTATTTATTTATCCCACTTTTCATCCCACAAGTAAATAATTATTTAATACTTTTTTTCTTATTCCCACTTTTCAATTAAATCATTATTTAACTCCAAAAGTCAACTTTCCTCTGTAAATCAAGTAATTTCTATTATTATTTGATTTTCCAGTTACCTCTTTTTCTGTGCCAATTTTTTTCCTTATCTCATTTATTCTCCACCATTGATTTAATTGTCTCCAATTAAATCTCAGCCATTCATTTTAAATCTTTCCCTAATTTTGATCTAATGTTGCTCTAACCGTAATGATGCTCATCACATTGAATTATAGCCTTTGATCTTAGGGTTTTTTCAACTTCTAATCCTAGCCATACATTTTCAATTTTACATTCTTTAAAAGGTCTCTCTCAAGTCATTTTCAGACACAGAGTCATTTTCAACAACTTATGCACTTAGTACATGCTTGAGAAGTTTTGAATACTTGAGAACTCATAATACTTCAATATTTTGCTTGTCTTAGTCATAGGCTATAGCTGCAGTTCAAATCTAAGGGCACTTAAACTATTTATAGCAAGGTGGAGAAGAGAAATAGAGGTTAATCGATGGAGGCTTGAAGACTAGGTGACATTATTTCATATTTTTATACTTATAGTTTCCTTTGTTCTCTATTGTTGATTACGGTTTAATTTATTATGATATTTGCAGCTAACCTATAATTTTACCCTAGTTACACATTTAAGTATGAAATAAACATTTAAGTATAAGTTGACATTTACATATGGACATTTACTTTCTTATACTTTAAGTTATATTTCATGTATAGAGTTTTGGGATGTTTGAGAGTGGTATCAGATCTCTAGGAGTTATAATGCAAATTTTAGTTTTTGGAAGATTTTAAAAAAAATTAGACTTAGTAAAATTTTAGTAATCAGCATGTCAAATTTCAGTAAGCAGGAGGTCAAATTTCATCTTTCTCTCTCTATCTCACTCATTTTCATCTCTTATTCTCTAGACCTCTCTCTCTCACTATCTCCATCCCTTTATCTAACACTCTCTCCCTTTATCTCAAGAACTATGTCTCTACATGTCCATATCTCTCTCCTTCCAGCCTCTCTAATATCTATCTCTCTCCCACCTTCCTTCCCTCTCTATATTTCTCTATCCTCCCTCCCCCTCATTTTATCTCTATATATATCTCTCTCTACTCTCTATATCACCTCTTTCTATCCCTACCTATTGCTTCCTCCCTCTCTCTCTCTCCCCTCTCTCTTTCTCTTTGCTTCCCTCTCTCTCTCCTTCCCTCTCTATTCTCTATCTAGCCATTCTCTCTATCTCACCTCTCTCTCCTTCCTTTTCTACTTCAATCTCTATCTCACCTCTCTTTCTCCCTCTCTCTCCCGCTCTCTCTCTTCCTTTCACCCACCTTTTCTCTCTACTTCTTGCTATCTAACCTATCTATCTATACCTCTTTCTCTCTCCCCCCTCCCATATAAATATCTTCATCTTCCTCCTTACCTCTCTACTTCTCTCTCCATCACATATCTCTATCACCTATCTCACTTCTCTCTCTCCCCTTCCCTCTATACTCTCTCTCTCTCTCTCTCTCTATCTCACCTCTCTCTCCCTACCTATCCCTCCCTCCTCTCTCTTATCTCTCTCACCTCTCTCTCTCCTTCCCTACCTCTTCCTCCCTCTCTCCTTCCCTCTATACTTCTCTTTATCTCCTCCCCCTCTATCTACCTACCTCTCCCTATTTTTGTCTCACCTCTCTCTTCATCCCTACCTCTCCCTCTATCTCTTCTTTCATATCTACTTCTCTCTACCTAGTTGTCCCTCTATACCTATTTATCTCTCCCTCCTTGCCTCCTCTCTCTCAATCTCTCCACCTTTTTCCTTATCTACTTCTCTCTCTCTATCACCTCTCTATCTCTCTCCTTCCATCTCAGCTCTATATCTATTCCTCCCTCCCCCTCTTTCAATCTCTCCTCTCTCTCCATCTCCCTCTCCCTCTCCCTCTCCCTCTTTCTATCTCTCATTTCCCTCTCTCTACCTACCTCTCTCTCTCCTATCTATCTCAACTATCCATCTTTATCTATCCCTCCCTCCTCTCTCTCTTCCACTAAACTTCACTCTATAGACCTCTTTTTCTCTCCCTCTCTCTTTCCCTCTCTCAATATCCCTACCTTCCTCCTTATGTCGCTACCCCTATATACCTCTTTATCTCTCCCTATCTCTTTCCCTCTCTCAATCTCCCTACCTTCCTCCTTACGTCGCTACTTCTGTCTATCACCTCTCTCTCTCTCCCCCTTCCCTCTCTACTTTCTTTCTCTCTATCTCACCTCTCTCCTAAATATCCCTCCCTCTCTCCTCTCTCTCTATCTCACATCTCTCTCCTTCCCTACCTCTTCTTCCCTCCTCCCCTCTCTACTTCTCTCTATCTCCCCCTCCCTCTCCTTAACTACCTATCTCTCTATTTCTCTCTCTCACCTCTCTATCTAAATCCTTATCTCTCCCTCTATCCCTACCTCTCCATCCATCTCTCCTTCCCTCTCTACTTCTCTATATCTCCCCTCCCTTTCTATACCTACCTCTCTCTCTCTCTCTCTCCATCCCTACCTCTCCCTCCATCTCTCCTTCCCTCTCTACTTCTCTCTACCTACCTATCCCTCTATACCTCATTCTCTCTCTCTCCCCCCCTCTCTCTCCTTCCCTCTCTGAATCTCTCCACCTTCCTCCTCTCTCTAACTTCTCCATCCCTTCCCCTCTCTCCTTCCCTCTCTACTATTTCTCTATCTCAACTCTCTCTACCTACATATCTATCCCTCCCTCATTTTTTTTATCTCTTATCTCCTTGTCTCTCCCCTCTCCCTCACTACCTACCCCTTGTCTCTTCTCTCCTCTCTCTACTTTCTACCTCTCCTTCCCTCTCTAGTTCTCTATCTCCCCCTCCCTCTCTCTAGCTAATTATCCCTCTATATCTTGTTCTTTCTCCCTCCCTCCCTCCTCTTTCAATCTCTCCACCTTCCTCCTCTCTCTACTCTCTCACTTCTCCCTCCCTCCCTCTCTCCTTCCCTCTCTAATATCTCTCTCTCTCAACTCTCTCTCCCTACATCTCTACTACTCCCTCTCTCTCCCCCTCCTCTTTCTATCTCTCATCTCCCTCTCTACCTACCCCATGTCTCTCCTCTCTCTCTACTCTCCCTCTCCATCTCAACGCTCTCTACCTACCTATCCCTCTATACATCATTCTTTCTTTCTCCCTCCCTCCCTCCTTCCCTATATAATTCTCTCTCTATCACATATCTCTATCACCTCTCCTTATCACCTCTAGCTCTCTCTCCTTCCCTCTCTACGCTCTCTATCTCATAAGTAAATATAAATAAAATTTGGACAACAATAGAGATTAATGCCTTGATGGATTACATCATGAGTTCTTTAAAAATAATTGGTAACTCATGGACCCTAAAATTATTCAATTTTACAATGAATTCCTTCAAAATGATCCCTAAAAATAGGGGTTCTAATATCATCTATACCTAGAGGATTATCACCTTATTGAATGTTTCTCATAATATTTTTGCAAAAGTATATGATCTTCATGTTCACCTTCTTCTATCAATTGTGAAGTCAAATAAAATAGGGTTTATAAAAATATGATATGTTTTACATGATATCATTGTATTTAGAAGAGAATGAAGTGATATAGGGACTCTTGGAATCATATTCTATCTAGGTTTAATTATTTTGAGAAAGAATATGACTACATTGAGTGGAATTTTAGGTTGGCCATAATTAAAGTGTTTGCGCTCAAATATCTTTTCTTCTTTGTTGGTTATGTTGGTGTGAATAAATGTCTTGTACTTAGCTAATCCTAACAAGGGGGACTTATTCACATTTTAAGTTTACTTAGGTTCTAGATGTCCTTCTAGAAGTATTAGTTGTCTAGATAAGATATTATCCTATCTTATCTTTTTGACTTTTTTCCATGTTAGCTATCTTATAACATAGGATTAAGACACATGTCAAAATCCTGTCTAATCCTATCTCTCACCCTACCTTTTTAAGAAAGGAATTATATTTATATTACATATTCAATCTTGTAATCTTGTATCCATTATCATAGTAAGATATTCTTACCATTTTCTCTCTTGTGGAAGATATTGTGGTCTAGAAACTATTTTTGGGGGTGTTGGGACTCACCATTAACTCCTACAAGTTAATTTTTTTTTACTAACATTCGTACTTATCTCTTCATTTATGGTAAAATTCTACATATTTTATAACTCTTTTGATCCATTGACAAATGTTTTCATCTTGCAAATTTTCTTTCTTTTTTTTATTCAAAGGCATTTGACCATACGATTACACATAGAGTTACACAAGGTCTTATTAGATTGAATTATTTTATTGAATATCCTAATCAACTAATAAAATTTTAGTTCATGGATTATTTCATCAATTTTTCCATGATTGAGACCTCATTCAAGAATTATATGGTGTGTCTCAACACCTTTTCTAAAATTATTGGTTAGAGCCAATAGTGGTTATAGACATAGTATTTTTATTTACTAGGGAGACTTAAGAACTACTCTTGGAGATGGATAGGCTAAGATGAAACATTTATTTATTTTTCCATTCACTTTTTCTTTAGGATAATTTCTTCCACTCTTTGGTAATATTTGATAAATTGAGTTGCAAAAATTATCATTCTTATTTACTAAGCCCTATTTTTGGATAGTAAATTCAATGTTTGCACCAAAGTTCTTTTCATTGATTTTATTGACTTTTATTTTTTATTTGGGATCTTTAAAAAGAGTAATGCAATAAAATCACAAATATTTTGTATGACTTCCTTTAGGTTATCACCAAGAAAACATGATATTTTCTTATATTGCATAAGATATGTGTTTTCTACTAAAGAACAAAGGAGAAATGGGGATGATTGATATCTATATATAGAGAATAGAATTTTGTGATAAGTTTGATGAATTTTCCATAGAAGGCTTGTGATTTGAAAGTATTCCTAACACATTATATTTTAATTAGCTAGTAAATTCCATGTTTGCACCAAATTTATTTTCATGGATTATATTTACTTTTATTTTCTAGTTGGGATCCTTACCAAAAATAATGTAATAAAATCACAAATATTTTGTATGACTTCCTTTAGGTTAGCACCAAGAAAACATGATATTTCCTTAGATTTCATAAGATATGTGTTGTCTACTGAAAAACAAAGGAGAAATGGGGATGATTGATATCTATAGATAGAGAATTGCTTTTGTTGATGAGTGATGCATTTTCTAGAGAAGGTTTTTGATTTGAAAGTCTTCCTAACACATTATATTTTAATTGGTTTTCCTTATGGAAATATATCTTTGAGACGAGTTAGTTTCCATACCCCTCTTATTACAAATTTGGTTAAAACTGAGAGGTATTCTCTAGCCAAAAATATTTTGAAGGCCTTTCAAATGCTTCATTTATTCCTCTAGTCTTATAGAAATGGATTTTTTTCTTTTTAAATTTATATTTGATTACTAATCAAATATAGTCTAGTTGTAATATATATGCGACTACAAGTAGCTAAATCATAAGCCCCACTAGGATAAAAAATTGCACTAACAAAATAGAAAAACCATAAGGTTGAGAATGTCTCAAAACATATCAAAATTGCATAAAAAGTATTCTTAAACTTATTTGTCTTTCCCAGTATTATAAATAACCATTTCCTATGCATATTGTTATCATCTTTCTATAGTTCACTAACATTTTTGTTCCTACTACCTTTAATGGAGTCCAGACCAATAAGGGTCCCCAAGGGAGGAGAGACCATTTCCCACCTACATTTATCAAAATTTCTACAAGTCACCTTGAGATCTCTATTGAAAACATCTATTTTAAGCTCATACTAGTATTGGATATTATATTTATTTTAGAAATAAAAAAACTCTTTGTAAAACTTATCATCAATTTTCCTTAAGTCATGAGGCTAGAACTCAACATACTAAATATCAGATATTAAAATAGGAGTAGATCCTTCATCCATGATATTCATGAATATTTTGGTGGAGATCCTCAAAGTCATTGGTACTTGTTTAATAATGATAAGAGATGTGATTCTACCAAAAGAATCTATAAGGAACCTTCCTTTTCCTTGGTATAAGTCTTCATTTCTACTTTTCCAAATAAACCACAAGATCTCATTGGAAAGAGAATTCCAAAAAGATTTAACATTCAAACCATTAACATAACCACATAAGATTTCATGCTCAGAAACATTATCTTTTCAATGCCACCCAAGGATATTTCCTGTAAAGATAGACAAAATAACTATAAAAAAATACAATTAAAAAATATATGCCCAACATCTACAACATAATTGCATATAGAAAAATTATTTCACTGAGGAGGACTGATAATAACAAGTTTCTTAATAAAAATAAGCCATTTGAAACAACACTTTTTAGGATCAATGTTTTTAGACTAGTAGGCTTTAAGGGTGATAAACAAAGAAGTGTTATCAAAATTTAATTTCTAGGCTTGATTGCAATACATTAGCACCTTTTAGGAATCAATGAATAGACTATAAAGGCTAGGTGAGTTAATCTTAAGAAGATGGTGTTGGTGTGAATAAATGTCTTATACCTAGTTAATTCATTCACTAGGTAATTAGGGGACATATTCACATGTTAAGTTTACTTAGGATATAAGATTCTTCTAGAAATCTTAGTTGGATTTTCTACAACTTATCTTATCTATGCATCATTTCCTAGGTAGATAGCTTATTTGTCTCATGTGATAGGATTAAGACACTTTTCATGATCCTGTCTAATCCTATCTCACTCCTTGCCTATATAAGCAAGGCTTCATAGGTACTTTTCCATATTCAGTTTGGCATTATTGCATCCTCAATGATAGCATGATATTTTTTTCCATTTCCCTCTTATGCAAATTATTTTGTCTTGAAGGTGATCCTGAGATGTTTGAAGGTTCACCATAAACTCCTACATGGTATTAGAGCTTTAGTGTTGGAACCTTCTTCCTAGATCTGAGGGATCAATCTTAGTGTGAAATTTTTGTTGGATGTGAGTTGGCATCTTGAGAGTCTCACCATTGAATATAGGGTGTCTAAGAAAGTCAAGATTGAATTTCATTTCATCAAAATATGACATATTTTGTCAAATCTGCAAGGGTTTCAGGAAAACCATTTTTCACTAGAGCTATTTTCATTTTTGCTTCAAAAATCTAGCTTCCGCTCATTTGTAAGAAAAACAATTTTTGGGTTTTGTAGCTAGGTTCAAAATCTCATCTAGTTATCTTTTAGATTTTGCATAACTTGAGCATTTCAGAAGAAAAGTGTTGTCCAAAAAGGGTCATGCATAATTTTTTCTACACGCTGAAGGTTGCATAAATTTTATTTTTAATCTTTTGCTTGTTGGATCAAAAAATATTTTATGGGTTTTGTTCTTCACATCAAAATATTTTTGGGTTTCTATTATTGTCTACTCACTATGAATAGATTTTTTAGAAATAAAATGAAAAGTAAATTTTTTTTGCTAGAAAACCTATTTCTTGCAAGCTAAATTTAGCTTTTTTTCAAAAATTCATAACTTGAACATACACAATCTATTTTTTGAAAAATTTATATCATCAAAAAGTTGATTCCATCCTCTACAAAAATTTGAGGTTATTTACATCATGGAGGTAGATGTGAACATTCATCAGTGCATGCATTATTTCCTTTTTGTGTGCATTAGGTTTGCATTTTCTTTGCACTTAATTTCAGTTTTGGATCATTTATCAATCAAGTGTTGCTTCATAGATTCTAGAGTTGTGCCAGTTTGTAAGTTTTCTAGTGTTCCTTGGCATCAGGTCTACTATTGCTTTTTCATGATTCCGACTTGAGTCCTTGAGTTACTCTAATATGGTTTCTAGGAAATAAAAGTATCTTTCCTTGCTTGTTGGATTAAGGATTATAGTGTTACTCCCCGAGTGTACTTCCATTGCTTCTCTTTGCAACAGGGTATCTCATTATGGGGGGTTGTATGATCTCTCTTATCATCCTTTGTGTGGATAGAGATTGATTGGATTTGTGATGGATATCTTTATTGTATTTCATCTCTCTTTTGGAGAGGAGTTTTGTCCCACTGGGTTTTTTCCTTTTCTCCATTTATGAGAGATTATTTTGCATGTGTACATGGGTACCTAACATGGCCTAGTAGTCAGGACCCATCCTTGCATCATTGCATCTTTGTATAATAATATTATTTCCTAAGTGACACTTAAGAGGTGTGTTGGTGTGAATAAATGTCTTGTACCTAGTTAATTCATTCATTAGGTAATTATGAGACATATTAACATGTTAAGTTTACTTAGGATATAAGATTCTTCTAGAAGTCTTAGTTGGATTTTATAGAACTTATCTTATCTATGCATCATTTCCTAGGTAGATAGATTAGTTGTCTCATTTGATAGGATTAAGACACTTTTTATGATCTTGTCTATCCTATCTCACTCCTTGCCTATATAAGAAAGGCTTTATATGTACTTTTCCATGCATCCTTAATGCTACCATAATATTTCTTCCATTTCTCTCTTGCAAAAGTTATTTTGTCTTGCAAGTGATTCAAGTGTATTTAAGGAGTTCACAATAAAATCCTACAAGGGGTACCATATGTAATGTCACAATATTGCACCTGGGGGAAGTTCCACATTTTAGCACTTTTCCTAGAATTTATGATGCCTATGAGCATTAATGACAAAAATCCAATGGGCCAAAATTTCACAATTCTAACCCCATGAGGATCATTAGTGAAGAAATAGAAGCCTAATGACATGTCTCCCAAAAATTGATGCTTTAGAGGCTTGAGCGGCGTGCTAGCATCCTATTAGTTTTTTTAGTCTGAAACAAGGAATCTCGAATGTCGACTCTTGATATGTGTCTTAGAAGTCAGTATTTTGGGTATAATAGCTCTTTGCCACCCTTGCATGCTACAAAACCCCTCATTTTCTCTCATTTTATGATTCAAGTCATTCAATCAATTTCTCTCTTCAATTTTCACTCTTGAGTTCTCTTCATTCTTGATAGAAACATTCTCACAAGCAAAGCCATGCTAGACTAAGGTCCCTCCAACAACTACAACTCTCAAGAAAGCACTAGATGGTGCATCCGTGTAATCTAGAGAGGGTCCAGGCCTATGGGTAACACTCTCTATCTCTCACTCTTTTCTATTTACTTGCTCATTTTCTACTTAGTGGTGTGGGTTCTACTCCTGAAGCAAGTTTTTCTTTCACCACACACTTTTTCCATTTCGATTACTCTCCTTTCATATTTGGCTTTCTATGGACGTGGGAACACCAAAATGAGGATTTGAATGAGGAAAAACCCTATACAACCCCAACCTTCTCCTCTTGTTCTTCTCTGTGTAGGTTGCAAATTGGAGTTTAGAGTGAAGAATCGAACATCCGATTGAAGGTAAGTTTTCTCCAAGTTCTCTTTGTGATTTATTTGAAGTTTTAATTCCCTATTTGATCATTTTGTTAGGTATACCTTAGATCCAAGTTTAGAAGTAAGATTTTACTTTGCTTGCTTGAGCTCCTAAGCTTTTTGTTGCTTAGGATGCCAGTGCACCACTTAGATGACAACATGTCGTGCTGGCATCCTGAATCTATGCTAACATCTTTTTCCCGAGAGCTCCTCTGTTGGAGGGAGAAATCTAGAAGTTTCACTCTCTCAGATCTGAAGTAGTTTTCTATGAAAGTTAACATGTACTTGTTTTCTTTGCAATTTCTTCATTCTGTTTGACTTGAGGTGGATAAGGGAAATTTTTTCCTCGGTGATCTATTGAGAATGAAGAGACCTATGCGTAGTTAATCCCTCTTATCTCAAATTTTGGTGAACCTGATGTGAATCATGTCAGATCTATTCTTGCAATGTTTCCATGTTTATGATAAGTCTTTCTCTAAGGAAGATTTTGATATGTTGGATGATACTCTAGATGACTTCTTAGAAGCGCCCTCCTCTATCTGCATACCTTTTGAGAAAACTTTCTCTCTCCAATATGAGGAGCCAGTAAATGTAGTAGTGGTCTCTATGGCTCCTCCAATCCATAAGAAACTTTTTATTTACATGACCCTGGCTAGGCCTTCTTCTAAGGGGATTATTCTATCTAAGGGGTTTCATATCGAAATGATTCACTACATTTGTATTCAAGGTTCATAAAAGCTACAGACTCCATTTCCTATAATGATGTTGGGCACACATATAGTACAAGAAGAAACAAATAGAACTTGGATCAACAACCTTCTATTCCTACATATCAACCCACTCAAGTCCCTACTTATTTACCTCCTTCTCAACCAAGTCTTCCTTTGACACCTAAACTTGCGATCAAAGCACCAAATGATTATGATCTTATCGAGCAACTTTATGTTACTTTGGCTAAGATATCACTTTGGGATTTTCTTTAGATTGCTCTGGTTTATCAGGTGATGCTTGAGGAATCCTTCTAGAAGATCCTCTTACCTACCTCCACTAGGCCTATGGATGTTAATGCATTGTTGGCTCACATTCATTCGGATTTACTAAATAGTATGTTCCATCTGCAAGAACTCTGCCTCCAGATGTGCAGAATCAAGCAGACCCCTTGATTATTATAATTAATATTAATAATATTGGTACTCGGCATACTCTCATTGACACCAGTTCAACTCTCAATGTCTATGGTATTGACCTACTACCTAAGATTAAAGTTGATTCATCTTCTCTAGCTACTTCTTCCTTGAACATTCATGGGTTCAATAACACCAACCATCAAGCTCTAGGCATGATAATATTGCCTTTGTAACTAGGCTCCATTACCTTTCCTACTTTGGTTTATGTGATGCCTTTCCCTTTACCTTACAATCTTCTTTTGGGGAGACCCTAGATTCATGCTATGGGTGTCGTAACTTCTACTTTACACTACTCCTTAAAGTTAGTCGCAAATAATTGGGTGGTCACAGTTAAAGCTGATCCAAAAGTTGTTCACCTTTGTGAGCTAGCGGTTGTCGATCAGGCTTCATTCATCTCCACTCTTAAGAATTGTATTCCATCCTTAACCACTGATGCTATGACGTGTTCCTTGATGATACCCTCTATGGAGGTTGTCCTCGAAGTGAGTTCCATTAAAGATGAGTTACCTAAAGAAAAAAATCCTAAGTCTTCCCCATCTTCTCCTTCTTCTCAATCAAATGCTTTCCTTGGTGCTGATCGGGTCTCTTTGGAATTCTCTAAATTCTTCATTGTAGAATACAAAGCGAGTCCAACTCATCTAGAGTTCTTGAATGCCTTTGATGTAAAAGTGGATGACCCTCCCATTAAGCAAGAGAGCTATGATCCTATCTAGGAGCCCAATCCCCCCTTACTAAGGAGAGTGACCCCACTCTTGGAAAAGAGGTTAATGTTTGTGAATTAAGTAAAGGAGACAGTTGCACTCTTGTGGATGCATTCAATGTTCATTGGTGGAACAAACCCCTCTATGTAGAGCCACCACCTCTAGAGGTTTTACAAACTTGTTATGGTTTTGGATATGAACTCGCTTCTTGGTATGGCTATGGGATGAAAGGATTATGGTGTATCAAACAAGGAATCTAAGTCCCTATCCATTTTAAGCCACGAAATTGATATCTGGGTTTGGGATTGTCTATTGAACAATCTAAGCAAAAACCTTGGTGGAGTGGTAATATAATTTTAGTTGAACCACTAAGTTTGGTCCATCTTGAGTTGATAGAGGATAGGTGGTAGAAAAAGAAAGTTCCTTTAGATGTCTTCTCTTTAGATGAAGCACTTGAGGAATTACTAGGTTTCTACTCTCCTTTTCCTCCCTTTCATCACAAAAGATGATTCCCATATCACTTACATAAACAAGTGTACTTTGGAGAATTTTTCTTAAGTATTGATGAGGAAGATCCTCTATCTAATGTTGGTGATAATTTTCTAATAACACATCCTGGGGATCATATTTATCTCCTTAAGGGAGAAAATATTGAAATGTCTATGGACCCTAAGTCTTCTGAAAAAGGTGATCAAGGTTGGGAAGTTCCTTTCTTCCGAAGAAGCTAAAGAGCATTTTGACCTCCTACATTCCCATCTTGATATCTTTGTTTGGACATATGAAGAAATTTTTGATATTGATGAGTCTATAATGGTTCACAATATTGTCCTATATCTTGATGCCAAGCCAATTAAGCAAAAAATTTGAAAGATCAATCCTAGGGCGGTGTTGATGGTTAAGACTGAGATAGAGAAACTATTTAAAGCAGGATTTATCCATCCAATCGAATACTCCCCTTGGATTTCAAGCATAGTTTCTATTAGTAAACCTGATGGTTGTATTCAAATATGCATTGAATTATGTGATCTTAATAAGGTTTCTCTTAAGGATTGTTTTTCATTTCCTAATATAAATATGATTATGGATTTGATTGCAAGCCATGCATTGTTATCTTTTATGGATGGCTTCTTGGGTTACAATCAAATATATATTAATCTGGAAGATGAATACAAGATAGCCTTCACTACCCCTTGGGGTACCTTGTATTATGTGGTCATTCCCTTTGGGTTAAAGAATTCAGGAGCAACTTACTAGCAAGTGATGACCCTAATATTTCATGATTTTATTCATAAAACCTTAGAAGATTATGTTGATAACATCCTGGTGAAATCTATAACTCATCAAGATCATGTGAAGAACCTTTGTCTTATTTTTAAGAGGCTTAGACTCTATAAGATGAGACTCAATCCTCTTAAGTGTTTCTTCGATGTAGACATAGGAAAACTTTTGTGTTTCATAGTCTCTCACTGTGGAATTGAAGTTGACACAAATAAGATCAATGCTATTGTTAACATGCCTCCACCCAGGAATATTACTGAATTGGAAAGTTTTCAAGGGAAGATTCAATCAATTCATAGATTCATATCTCATTTGGTTGATCTTACCTTTACCTTCACTTGTTTTTTGAAGAAAGATGTTCGATTCATATGGGATGAAGAGTGCTAGAAAGCCTTTGAGTCAATCAAAGCCTATTTGGTCAATCCTCCTGTATTGATGTCGGTTATGCAAGATAGACCCTTTTTGGTTTACCTCATAGCATCACCATATGCCTTGGTAGCTTTTTTGGCTCAATATGATGATGCTAGGAAAAGGAGAGTGGTCTACTACATTAGTTGTGTTCTAGTCGATTATGAAACTCGTTATTTCTCCATGGAGAAACAATACCTTGCTCTTGTCTTTACTACATAGAAGTTAAGGCACTATCTTCTCCATGCTGAAATGCTTGTTCTCTAGTATCGACCTTGTTGGGAGATTAGAAAAATGGGTGATGTTGCTTTCTAAGTTCAACATAAATTTTTTTACTCATAAGTCAATAAAGGGTCAAGTTGTTTCCAATCAATTTGTAGATGCTCCCTCATCCAACTCTTTCCTAGGTTTAGATTTATTTCCTGATGAGAACATTTTTATGATCAATTATGACCTTGAATGGAAAATGTACTTCGATGGGTCAAGATGTCAGACTGGTTCTAGAGCGGGTGTGGTTCTAATATTTCCTGAAGGTAAATCGGTCCCTCTCTCCTTTCGATTGGACTTTCCTTGTACTAATAGCATCATTGAGTACGAAGCTCTCATTGTTGGCTTGTGTACCATGATTGCATTAAAAATTAAACATCTGTGTAAACTAGGTGATTCTGAGCTCATTTTAAACCAAATTATGAGAACCTATCAAGCTAAGAAAAGTAAGTTGTCTTGATATCGAGACCTTGCTTTGTCCTTGCTTAATCAGTTCTCTTCTTTCGTGATAGATAGTGTCCCTAGGAGGGAGAATCGACATGTAGATTCCATGGAGAGCATTGCTTCCTTGGTGCCTTCAGATGAGGATACAAATGAATACCACTTCATGGTTCAAGTTCTTTAGAACCTAACTATTTCTGACCAACCTGAATCCTACACCTTTGTGTGTTGTCACATGGAATTGGGAGAATGGTTCTCTAATATTTACAGCTACCTAAAGATTGGAAACTTTCTTGATGATGCGACGAAGAACGATTGTACTCGTTTATGAAATCTTTCATCCCATTATGTTATTTTATCCAATGTTCTCTATCAAAAATCTTATAACAACTTGCTTCTCTGATGTCTCACTAAAGAGAAAATACCCCTCACCCTTAAAGAAGCCCATTCAAGCTTTGGGGGTGGAAAATTTGGTTTTAAATCTGTGGTGAGGAAGTTGATGCACATGGGGTAATTTTGGAATATAATGGAACAAGATTCCTTTTATTTTGTTAAAAAGTGTTTGTAATGTCAGCAACATAGTCGTCTTATTCACACACCCGCACAAGAGTTACTTGAAATCAGACCTATCCTTGGCCATTTGCAAAATGAGGGTTGGATATTATTGGAAAAATATCACCTCCTTCTTGTAAGGGACATAACTTTATCATTACCACTACAGATTATTTCATGAAGTGGGTTGAATCCATTCCACTTCGATCCATGAATGTTGAAGCTATTTGTAGTTTTCTTCTAGATAATATTATTTCTCACTTTGGATTGCCTTCTATATTTTTTTTTTGATAATGGTACACCATTCAAGAACAAGGAAGTAAAGAAATTCTTGGAGAAATTTCAAATACAACATAGATTTTCTACACCTTACTATCTACAATCAAATGGCCAAGTGGAAGCATCTAATAAGACTCTTGAGCTTATAATTCATAAAATAGTCAATAAGCACGGTAATGATTGGCATATTTAGTTGACATACACTTTGTGGGCCTATCACAAAAGCATTCGTACAGAGATGGGAACGGCGCCTTACAACCTCGTGTATGGTGTTGAAGCTATCATTCCTTTAGAGTTCAAAATTCCATCTTCGTGGATTTCCCTTAAAGGGCTAATTGATGATGAAACTTATTGAGCTAATCATTTACATCAGCTAGAGATGCTAGACGCGCATTGATTATAGGCCCTCAATCATCTTAAATCTTATCAACAATCATTATCAAGACTGTATAATCAAAGTGTGCTTCCTAGAACTTTCAAGTTGGGTGACCTAGATCTTTATGAGAATCGTAGAAATGTAAATGTGTCACCTGGCCAAAGAGGGAAAATTATTCCTAATTGGTTAGGCCCTTACATTGTCATCTTCGTGTATGGTTCGAGTGCCTATAGATTATCGTCTATGAATGGAACGCCTCTAAAAGATCTCATTAATGCAATGCATCTCCATCGATACTATACATAGGATCCAATGTGTCATATGTGTGGTGTTCACTCTTTAAGGGTAGTAGCACTACATATATTGACATTATTAATTGACACATTGTGAATTTTTTGTGATGATATTACCATGTGTGTGTGTGTGTGACATACGTACATGTGTCTCATTATGTTGTTTATCCATGCATTAAATTACATCTTTGAAGGCACTTAGATCATAATTGTATTTAATTAACATCCATCCATGTGTGTTCATTAAATCATATTATCATCTAATGTAAATATACATCCATATATGTAACATCCACACCAACACATACTCGGGACGATAACACAAAGATAAGACGATAGCACTAAATATGGATGACAACATAGATTTGAGATATCTAAGCAGAAAAAAGATGTCTACGCAGCTCGACGTGGAGAAAATTGCCTAAAAAATGTTAAAAATCACTAACAAAGAGGTTTTGAGACCTACCTAGTCTACCTTGTACCCCTCGATGATGTCTTCCCTTAGTTGCTTTAGTCTCAACACCTCATACTCTCTCTTGCTTGGCATTTTTCTAACTTTTCTCTCAAAAAATTCAACAATTTCCTCGTAATGAATAATGAAAATGACCCTTCTAGGGGCCCACCTAGGTATATATAGGCCCCTAGGGCCCATTTTTCCTAGAGTTTGTGGCTCCTCAACTTCTCTTGAATTTACCCCACCTAGCTAGGGGAAAACTCAGGAGGTGGCATAAAGTCACCTCTTTACCATATTTTTCTTCTGAATCATCAATTTTTTCTTGACCATTCTTCTCGCCATTGTAGATTCTTCCAATTTTTGAAATTGACCTAAAATTTGAGTTTTGTAGGGTATAATTTCATGCAAAATTTTCAAGTGATTTGGCACTGCTTGTTGACCTTGAATGCTGGGGGAACCTTCGATACTGACTAGCTCAACCTCGGTGGTCTCAGAGGCCCCTTTTCTCTTGGCACACAAATCCATAAAATTTCAAATTTGGGTAAAAATTTTCTTCTCTACTTTAGTGTGGCCAATTTTTTCCAAAATTGAGCTCACTAAAGTGGGGGAAAAATGTAATGTCAGAGAATTACACCTAGGGGAAATTCCACATTTTATCACTTTTCCTAGCATTTATGATGCCTAAGAGCATTAATGACAAAAATCTCATGGGCCAAAATTTCACAATTGTGACCCCCTGAGGACCATTGGCAAATCAACAAAAGCCTAATGACACGTCTCCTGAAAATTAATGCTTTGGAAACCTATGCAGTACGTGGACATTTGCGCGGTGCACTAGCATCCTATAAGTTTTTTGAGTCTAAAATAGGGAATCTCAAATCTTAACTCTTGGCACGTGTCTTGGAAATTAGGATTTCAGGTGTAACATGCTAGGAATTGTATGCAAAAAATATCAATTACATGCAAATAAAGATTAAATAGAGGAATGAAAAACACACAAAAGAATTAACACAAAGAATTTAACATGGTTCACCCAATTTGGGCTACATCCACAAAACCACAGCCATCCAATGATTTTATTATCTAGTGCAAAACATATTACAATCTCACGAATAATCACCTTTTTTCTACATACTATAACCCCCATCCGAACCCCTTATAACAAGCTTTTTAGAAGCTTCCAGGATTAGGGTTTTACAAAGTCAATTTTTTTTTTTTTTAGTGATACATGTCAAGGTGTACAATATAGAATTATTAGTAGCCGCATACCAACATAATGGCTCTTTGCCACCCTTGTATGCAACAAAACCCATCGTTTTCTCTAATTTTTGGGTTCAAGTCATTTAGTCAATCTCTCTCTTCAATTTTCACTCTTGAGTTCTCTTCATTCTTGATAGCAACACTCTCACAAGGAAAGCCATGCCGGACTGAGGTCCCTCCAATAGCTACAACTCTCAAGAAAGCACTCAATGGTGAGTTCATGTGCTCCAGAGAGGTTTTAGGCCCGTGGGTAATGCTCTCTATCTCTCTCTTTTCTATTTACTTGCTCAT